>JAGPOW010000995.1:322152-370269 GCA_030014935.1 Caiman crocodilus
TGTCGGCAGCGCTTTTTCACAGGGGGTGCACAGCCATGCTCAGGGGGTGCACATGCACCTGCGTGTACCCCCTATGCGTCAGTGATCAGGACACAGCATCTTCCTCTTCATCTTCCCCCTCTTCTTTCTTCATCTTCTTCCTGTCCAGCTTGTACTTGAGGCGGCGGATGGGGTCAGTGATGCTTCTTAGGGACATGTCATCAAAATCCTCTGCCAAGAGAAAATTCCTGTTGATCAGGTCAGCAGCCTCCTCCCAATTCTTGAAACAGGCAGGACCCAGACGCTCGATTTCCTCCACAGCATTCCCAGAAATCACTTCTCCATTGGGCTTCAGTACCACCACTACAGGCGCGTCACACACAACAAACATTGACTCCAGCTCCCTGGAAACCAAAATCAGAAGTAAGTCACAAAGCCCAGAGCTTTTTAGACAAGGTGCTAAAGACTATATGCCACCCACCAGAGCCCTCTTTAGGTACAACTGTTGCCTTTCCTACTGCAGGCTGTGGGCTGGATTTCCAGACCTGTTGGTGGTGGTCAGTTGTAGGACATGCAGTTGCTTACCTGGCAGGGGAAATACCATGACTAAGGTGGTTTTCCTGCTGGCTAGGGAAAACCACGAACGTGGCAGGGGGTAATACACTGGCTGAGGTAATGCACAGTTAGCACTTTCACTTACAGTGGGAAGATCTCAGCTATAAACTGCCTTTATGGAAATGGGAGACTTCTCCCTAGCTTGCTCCTGTGGCCATATGGCTGAGGGCAAGTGAAAATCAGGGGCATCCAAACCCCAAGCTTCTAGGCTTGGGCCTGCACATAGGATACCTGCCAAAAGATCGGAAGCCCCAGGCGGAGGTGGAGGATGTTTGCTGGTAGCAGGGCCACATGTGGTTCTTGAATGACTCACAAATGAGACGCAACAAATTTTCCTTAAAAAAGGACGTGGATTTGCTCTGAAGTGAAACAGTCCTTACCATTGGAAGGCAGCATGGGAACAGCCTGAGAAACAGAAGCTAAGTTAGGAATCCTGCCTGCTAGTCCTGACTTTGAAAATGATTCTCACAGAGAAGGCTCTGGCCTTAACAGAGCACTTCCCTGCCTGTGCCTGTAGAAGAGGAAAGAATACTTCAGCTCACCTCCAAGGGAAGAATGAACTCATAAATATTAGTAAGAAGCTTTGAAGCTGTATCATACTTTGATTAATCATCAAGGGTAGGGACAGAAGTTACGTATAAACCAGTGTAAGTGATCAGAAACTTGTTTAAACCTGTAACAGAACAGAAGTTCAGTGCACATAAACCAGTTTCAGAATAGCTGAAACTGGGTTAAGATAAAGCTGGTTGAATGTAGTACCAGACTTAACTGATTTAGGTCAAACCAATTTATGAAACTTCTGTTGCAGACCTGTTCCTGGTACAAGTTAAATCAGAGTCCTCCAGCATCCCAGCATGCTTTGCAGCCCTGGACTGGGCTGTGCTGTCTACTCCAGAGAGCAGGGCTGGCCCTGCCCCTCTGCTCCCTAGCTGGAGCAGTGAAGGCTGGTTCACTGGCCGGCTCACTGCCTTCCCCCGCCCCGGGAAACCCTTGCTAGGGTCTAGGGCTGGGGCTGGGGGTTAAACTCACTGTTCCCTGAGTACAGAGCTGCCCTACCCTGCCCTGCTGGATTACTTACTGCTGGCTGCAACTGTGGACTACAAATCCTGGAAGCAGGAAGAGGAAGTGATGAGCAACCCTGCGGAGTCCTGCTGTTGTGACTGTGAACTGCAAATCCAAGAGACCCTGGGGGCAGCAGGAAGAGGAAGTGAACACACAGCCCATGCTGGTTACCTGCCAGAGAGCCATGCTGTAGCAGCCCCTGGTTTCTGGTTTGAGCCACTGTAGGCATGTAGCCACATTTCCTGAATCACAAATAAATGTCTGTTCAATGGCTTATTGGTTCAATCTTTGCAGCCTAGACTAACCTGCAAAGACTGAATCAATTCAGCCTTGGGCTTTTTGACTATCTGTACTTAGTCCAAAGGAACAGTCATGCCATTTAATTACTGCTTATTTTATATGAATGAAGTCACAGTAACTTGCAGCCTTTTTCCCTTTGGTGTGACATGAGAATTTGGAGGACTGTTGCCAAATGCTTCCATAACATTTTTCTCATGTCTTTCTTACGGCCTACAGGGACAATCTCTTTGTTGGATCCTTTTAAGAACAAGAAATAAACAGGAGGCTGTAAGGGCAATTCTCAACCAGCATGCCAGCGGAAGATGAGAAGAGATCCCAGGTCCTCTGCTCAGATATCTGGACATGCTGCCTTTCATCCAGAATGGTCTGTGTTGTAGACAGCACTGGTGGTGATCTGTTCAGATCTTTTCCTGTTGCCTTTGTTTTTCCTGCACTGTCCTCATTGCACTCTGGTGTTTTCTAGTCTTTCCTTTATGACTGTCCCCACTACTCTGTAGGAGCTGGTCTTGTTTTGTTCAAAAAATCCTTAGAACTAACTTCTTTCATGAAGCCAGTTGATACATATCCACCAAGTACATGTTAAAAATAAATTATGATGAGATCAAAGCCTCAGCTTTGGGAGGAAAAGGTGGGTGTGATGGACTATTAAGGCTGGGAGTTAGAACTCAAAATTCTGATTTTTTTCTGACTCTATCCCTGCAAGGCCTTGGGCAAGTCATTTCCTTTTCCAGACCTCAGTTTCTCCATCTATAAATAGAAAAAATGAAGACCTACCTTCTGAGAGAGAAGCACATAGTACTGCTCTCATCTATGTATCTACAGTGTTAACTATGCTTGGTTATATTATAGGATCCAAGACAGGGAATATCTGTGTTCACTGAATAGAGTTAACACACACCCTGGAGTAGTTTGATAATGCATACAGGAATAACTTGCCCTGTACCAGACTTTGTGGCACGCTGATGCTGTAATGCGAGGCTTTGGATAATAATAGAAATATTTAAAAGTTTGGAAGAAATAACAGCATCTGGAAAAAAAATTCAGAAGGGTACTTATTACTATCTTATTACTTTATCAAGCTCTTACCTTTTAAACTCATCCTGGAAAGGCAGGGACAGCCATCTTTTTGGCATGGTCTTCAGAAACTTTTCTTGTTTTTCCTCTGTTTCATCCTGAGACACATATACCAGGACCAGCTGGGAAGCTCTTTCCACATAGAACTCATCGGTGAGTCTCACAAAGAAATCTTTGAGGACCAGAGAGAATTCCTGGCATCGAGGACATTCACCAGATCCAAAATAAAGCAGCATCACTTTGTTTTCCAACCTTCGACTAAGTTCATGCTCTGTGTCCAGCTCATCACAGTCCTTGTTGTTTACAATCAGGATCTTCCCAGTAAAAAGGGAAGCCATAGCTAAGCCTAGGCATTCAGGTTGATACTGTTAGTTAAATAATTAATCCATTTTGGAGGTTTTGCAAGGCACAGTTCCATTCTGGTATTTGGAAACTCAATGCGAAGGAAATCTTGTGCAGTTTCTTCAGAGTCTGTCTTTTTGTGTGGCTCATGAAGTTTGCCTACAGGTGTTTGTCATTAGAACCTTTCCTTCTGTATGTTGTCTGCATCATAAAACTGAAGATAATGCTTCAGTCTTGCTACTAGTCTGAAGGGTTGGTTGAGTTTATAGTAAATCCAATAATCTGTCTGTTGTTATTTCATCTACCGAGCTATTAATAAACTGAGGACTCAAACTCTGCAAAGTCATCTTTAATCTTTTAAAACTGATATAGAGGCTGCTGCTTAACTATCCAGAATAGCTAATAAACTATAACAGGTATTCAGCAAGACCTATCATGACTACAAATTCTGATAATTTGCTGGTGGTAAAGCAGGTTCACTGAGGATTATCAATGTTCCCTCTAAGATGTAGCAATCAGTGAGGGTGCTGCTTCAGTCTGTGAGCATGCCACTTTGGTCCCACCTCCTCCTTTCGGTGCACGCTGTTATTCAGAGGCATGGCTGGTATTCTCAGGCGGTATTTGCTCTTGGCTACTATTCAGAAGCTTATCGGTGCTGTTCCTGTATTCACCTAAGCTAATAAAAGATTTTCATTTATAATTTTAGTCTATGCATATGTTTTTTTAAAGGTGTGATCATTTACATTTTCATAAATTTATCTAATTAAGGGAAGTGTGTGTGTGGGGTTCAAATGTCTTTTCTGGTCACTTCTCTCTTGTTATAGCAGGATATGGATAGATGGATGGATGGACATAAATACAGCTAACCCCTGTTTTCATGGAACAGGACTATTTCCCAATTTTGAGAGTGAGAAGATAACTGACTTTGTGTGATTCCTAAATGAACAAGCTCCCACCTTGCCTTGCCTTGGGGAATGAGGCGGCACATGGCGTCTCGACTGGGGAGCAGAGCAGATCCCTGGAGTCCTGCAGTCTCTCCCCACCTGCATTATGCAAACCTCACTTGAGCCTCTGATTGCAGCACAGCAAATCTTCTCTTTGATCTCAGATGATTTTAATTTGGGGTGGCCTGGATATCCATGGAGGAGCTGCTGCAGAGAAGACACTAGGGACATATTTGGTCTGCAAGGAGCCACTATTAGTCTTAGAGAGTTTCTCTCTCCCTTTCTTGGAGGATCTATGGCTGGGGAGAGGAGTAGTTGCCTGGCACCAGCCCCGAGCTCCATCCCCCATCCTCACCTTGCCCTGGGGAGCAAGGACGCACTCTGCCCCAGCCCCAGCCCCACCTCACTTTGGGGAGAAGCCACTGCTTGAGCTTACCTCCGGGTAAATGTCCCACGCCAGCCCTGGTGCCTCTACCACTCTCCGCACCCAGCTCCTCTCTGGATGGGTGCATGGCATTAATAATTTAGTGCGCGGCAAGATTTTTAATTGTGCATGGCTGTGCACATGCACAGCTTGGAGGGAACATTGATGATTATTGCCAAAAAGCAGGAGAGAATGGGAACCTTGCTATAACATATACTCTGTAACTGGGGATACTGGGGAATGAAGCCTGAATTACTGGAAAATCTGTTCTTTTACACTGATCTGCAAAATCTCATGTTCAGATAAGCCTAATGCAGAGGAAGGAATGCAGAACAGAGTGCTTCAGGCTCTTGTGATATCAGTAACTTTGGCAGGAAAATCAACCCAGTGTTTGATGGATAAATCAAAATAAGTATTTTGAAACACTGTTTAATGCACACACATTATACTTCCTACATATTCACAGATACCACAACTTACACGGAATAGTGCCCAAATGAGGGGTGCATCCACCATATCATAGTTTACTTGAAGTCACATAGGATGCAAGAACAATGGAATGCAGCTCAGTGATGTTGCTGTATTTCTCACAGAGTATTTGCCTCTCAAATTGCTTCTCTGAATCAAACATGTGGGACTTGCAGAAATATAAAACATTTTTTTCTCTCATTAGGATGGTATAATGCCAGATATCTCATAAATGAATGTGTAGAAACAGAACTAAGGGAAAGGTCAGCATCATCTGTTTGGAACAAATTTAATTTTGAACAGAAAGGAGTGAAGACAATAGTCAGGGTTGCATGAGGACATAAAAATACTTTAGGAATATATTAGAAAAAAAGATGTAGGAGTTTGCAAAGTGCTGCTGGAAATCCAAAGGGCTCAGTAACTGCTGGAAACCATTTTACAGTTTGTGACCCAGTAGAGAGGAAGAAGGAACCTGAAGAGCTTCTTGTCTATACACTGCTCATTTTGCATGAACTATACCTGGCAACGAAGACTAAACAGCCTCTCTGAACATAAATGTTACAACACTAAGTCTCTTACAAGCAGATATGGGAATGTGACCAGATAACACAAGCTGGACACTTGAGTTGTTGTCAATGCTTTAATTTGTTGCACATTCTCTCATACCCTTTTACCTATAAAATTATTTCAAAGAACTGAGTACGTACACAAACATACATCTCTGCAGCAAGTGATGCAGCCTGTTTAAAACCTGTTTTTTTGCTAACTTAGTAGTGATACATGCTGCGAAACACAGTAGCACCCATGGGACTGAAGGAAAGTCCCAGAGACAGTACTCTGGCACTGCTTGCACTACAAATGCAGCCATCTCCGGGAACTTGCTTTCAAACCAGTTGCCCCTGGCGCAAGACCTTTTCTCATTGACAGAACCAGGGGAACTGTGGGCTTCGTAGCAGTGCCTAGACTGGATGCTGCAAGACATCATGGCGTGGTGGCATCACACCTTCCTGATAATGTAGTGTGACACCAGTTCAATTCCATTTATTAAGAATTCTGGCTAAATGCCACGCTCCTGAAAATGACACAACACACATACAACCATAATATAAATAAATTCGAACAAAATACTCAAACTACAAATATTATATTAAAAATAGAGGCCACCAACATAAAAGAATATTCATATATAGTAGCAAATCAAGACAAATCTGTAATATTGTTGTACACAGATCCACAATTGATCAGTGTGATGCTAAGAAAGCAGACATGGGACAGGATGTGATGTCACACAACAGTCTCTGTCATTGCTGCACCAGGACAGAAAGGCAGCTAAATGCACTCTTTGCAACTGCAAAAAGCAGTCACAACTCCTGGTAGAGGAGATATCTTTTATTAGACCCGCTGGATCGTTGCCAAAAAAAGTATTTGCAAGCGTTCGGGCTCACGCGCCCTTCCTCAGGCATGCAAAGTGTTAAATTTTGCATTCTCCTTTGCCTGAAGAAGGGCACAGGAGCCCAAAAGCTTGAAAATAAGGACTTTTTTTTGCAACAGTCCAGTGCAGGAGTAGGGAATGAATTTTGGCTAGAGTGCTCCTGAAAAAACCCACGCTGTCTACCTGGGAAGGTGCCAGAGTGCCAACACGTCCGAGCCCAGAGCAGCTGTTTGCAGCCTACCGGCTGCAGCCGGCCCACAGAGCCCGGTCCGCCTGCGGCCCACGGCCCACGGCTCCACACCGCCTCCTGCGGGTGGACCCGGGCGCGGCCGCTCTAGTCTCGGGCTTTCTATGCTGCGGCCTGTCTGGCCTGGCGCTCTCGCTGGTCCCAGCCCCAGCAGGAGGCGGAGCCTGCTCGGCCCGCCCCCTGCCTGACGCTACTTCCGGGGTGGGCGGCCCGCGTGCAGAGTGCTGTACAGCTGACAAGGTAGCGGGGGGCAGGGGCTGAGGCGTACGGGGAGCTGCTGCCGCCCTTGACTCGGTGCCGGGTGCTTGCCGCCTTCACCCCCGCGGGGTTAGGCTGGGAGCGTGGCTTTCTCCGCGGACCTGCCGGGGGCTTGTTCCGGGATAAGGAGCAGGGGCCGCCGAGCGACCTGCTAGGTCTCTCGGGACAAATGCAGCAGCCGAAGGGGCTGCAGAGCTCACCCACGCCGCGGTGCATCTAAGGCAGACCGTGCCTGGTCCCGTGCAGCCCCGGGGGATGCGTCCCCTTCCCGGCCCGGCCCCACATCTACACCTGCGACCCGTTTCTCACGAACCGCTGAAAACAAAGCGAGGGATTGGGGCTTGTCGTGGTGCTCTAGTCACAGCGATCAGCCCGGTGTCCTCTCCAGTAGCAGCCAGGGAGGTTTAGGTTGGATACTGGGAAAAACTCCCACAGGAGGGTGGTAAAACACTGGAGCAGCTTACCCAGAGAGGTGGGGGAATCTCCATCCTTGGAGGCTTTCAAGGCTTGGCTGGACAAAGTCCTGGCTGGGACTATCTAATTGGGGTTGATCCTGCTTTGAGCAGAGGGTTGGACTAGACGTGCCTTCCTGAGGTCTTGTCCGGCCCTCATGGTGTATGATCCTAGTCCAGCGTCTGAGAACTAACTCCTCCTCGTTGTCTAGGGCAGACCAGTTTCTGTGGGTAAATCCACTCTTTTTTATTAGGCCAACCACAATAGTTGGAAAAATTCTTTTTTGCAAGCTTTCAGGTACAAATGCCCTTCTTCAGGCTGAGGAAGTTGGTTGGTTTAGAGAACTGCTTCAAGTCTGGCTCATGGTTTTACATTTTGGCATGTACAATGGCTAGAAAAATCATAAATCCAAATGTGTTACTGAACGTTGCAGAAATTAATTTGGAAGAGTCCTATTACCTGTGCTTTGCTGTTTTGACAGATAGTCCTTAAACTTTTTTTATAACTGCAAGTCCTGTGAGCACAACAGTGGCTCCTGCTGGTTTCAGCAGTGCTAGGATGTGTCTTTTGCCTGTTGCTGGTTGTCACAAAGGGGTCAGAGTTGACTGCTTGGCTCTCGTGATTCTGAAATCTCTCTCCCTCCTTAGATGCGCATGGTTGGGGTTTATACTGCTTCTCTGGGCTCTCTTGGGCTAATGAGATTTTTTGGTGTGCCCTGGTCATGGAGTCTGGCAGCCACACTGGGCATTTACATTGGCAGTGGAGGGTGGAGGTTTCTTCGTATCATCTTTAAGACTGCTCTGAGAGATCTCTTGTAAGTATTGCCTCGTGGACCTTTCTCTTTTGCCATAATGTGCTTTTTTTTTTTTCATTTGTTTCTGTAAAATAGTTTTTCACCATTAAAAACAAACCTGCATTTATTTTGGCTCCAACAGCATGCACTAACAACCCTGGAGGGGGTTATAACCTAGACTGTTGGGAATGTGTCTTCAGGACATGTGAAATTATCCTCTTTCCTGCTAAGTCTAAAACATTTCAGAAATGGTGTGAAAGGGCATGGAATCAGAGGTTATAGTAAACTGGCTTTGTGCCAATTCAATGGTGTCAGGGTTTTTTCTGACTCTAAAGCTCTTTTGATTACACATTGTGGTTTGAATGGTGCAATTTTTGTAGGAACAGCTGAATAATTATGGTTCACAGAATAAGAACTTATACTAAGGAGATGGTCTTATTGTGCAGTTTAACAAGGGGTGAGTAAACCTTGTTACAGAAGTGAAGCATGTTATTGTTCCTCCTGAAGTGAAAACTACAGTAGGTCAATTTTAAAATTATAGATTTTTTATATGTTTTTATTGCATATAATACCTTGGAGTCTACTGCCTGTCTTACCTCCTGGGACTCTGTCCTTAGTATTTCAGTTCTGTGTCTCTTAGGCTACTGTGAGGGGTTCCCTTTGTTCCAAAGGATTTAAGGCTCTTATGATCACTAGAGACTGCCTAGCTTTACTGTGGCTGTCACTGTGCTTTGAAGGGCTGTTTCCTCCTGATTGCGTGGCAAGTGAGGAATAATGGCAGAAAATAATGTGGGGAGAATAAAGCCCTTTAAGAATCTGAGAAGTGTAGCTAACCAGTGAAAAGGCTCTTCTGTTCTGTCTCTGGCACAGCTCAGTGTAGGGTCACCATGAAAGGCCAACTCAACCTGACAAAGTGCCAGTAAGTTGTTTCTAAAATGGCACCCTCCCCTCTTCCCTGGAGCTTTGCTGACCAGGGTTCCTGTCTTTGGCACTCGGTCATGAGGGTTTTTTAAGAGCTGATATTAAATGACCTTTCATGTTTCTGGAGACTTATTCAGACACCTATGTTGCAACTCTTTCCTGTCTGATGGAAAAAATACTGTCACAAGCTTCCTGCCATCAGGAAATCAGGAGATCTTGGTGCTAAGATGGTGTATTTATCTGCATATTAAAAATTATAAAACATCTCCCATTAGAGACCACATATCTGTAAAAGTAAGAAAAAGCAGAAGAATCATGGCAAATGTAAAGTACTCCATGGTTATGTTTCAGATGATGAAATATTTTGTTACTCAAGTGTGAACTGCTTCAAGATGCATTTAGCTGCTAAAGCCTGCCTGCTTTAAAATAATCATAGCAATTGGAAAAAGTGAAAAAGACCTGTTAAGTCAAATGTAGTTTGTTCTGCTTGGTTAGTGCAAGGTTATTCCTCCTATTTTCAGTACTTTTTTCCTAATACTAAGTATCCAGAGAGGTGAACACAGTTCCCTTTTCCTTGGGATTCCTATTTAGAATCTAGTAGATCTTTTTGTTTTGCAGTTATTCAACCTATTTTTCCCCCTGATCATCTATTAACTCCTAGTCATGTTCTTTTGGATGATCTTTAGCAAGCATTCTCCTTGTGTTTGTTCCCTCCAGCAATTTCTAAATTATTTTGTCCTCTCTTTCCCACATAGTTTTCATTTGACAACATCAAGAGAGTGCCTCTCTCTACCCCATGGTGGGAGTGGCATGGGGGTATGAATAGAAAGAAGATGCATATGAAAAGCGATACACTGAAGGGTTCTGTTCTGAGTAGGAACAGCATGCTCGCTCACAATTGTGTACGATTTTTTTATATTGGAAGCCTTTGGCTGTGTTCTGTTAAACCTCATTATGAGTTGGTCACACGATGAAACTCTCTCTTTTAAATCTTTCTAGAGTCCTGAAAATACCTAAAGTAACCTGCCAATCCTGAGGGAACATGAAAGTTTAAAAAATAGCACAGGGCGATTACAAAGTGTGTCAAGGCAAGTAAGGCTTGGTCTAGTACAAAGTCAGTTAGTATCTGTTGCCTTATCTCAGTTGGAAGCATCTTTTTTTCCTAGTTCCCCCAAAGAAAACTGCAAAGAAGAGGTCTGCAATGTGGCCTCACACTGTGATATAATCTATTTCCAAGAGGCCTGCTTACTGCATTTTGCAATATTTTGTTTCCTGACTTTGTAAGGATATTTAATGGCTGGCAGGATTTAACTATATCCGTTGATTCCTTGGTAAAACATGCTGAGTCTCCAAATCCAGGGTTCCTCAAAGATTAGCACTAGGAATTTGATTTCCAAGTCAAATCCAGAATTGTAAATGCTGCAGTTCCCTTGGCCTCTGTGTGATTCCAGCACTAAAGCATGAAAACCTTAGCAGGTGCCAGCTAGCTAGATGCTAATACAAAAGATGGAAGAGATGGATGCGAGTGAGATTGAAGGCAGTGCCCAAATAGTGGGACGGAGGAGGTGGGTGGAATTTTTAACAGGGGTCTGTTTGCGGTTTGTACTTTAAAATGCCATCTTTTTGTATTACATGCAACTAATAGGTGTCCATTTCCTTTGGAGGCCTTTGTCCCTGCCGAAAGGAGGATTTTTTTTTCTCTTTGTTCTCCTCCCTCCCTTTTTCCCCCTTTCCCCTAGTCCCTTCAGTGTTGGATCATGGACCCTTTGCTTCTTAAGTACTGCTGTATGAATAAGTCCTTTTCCTGCTGGAAAGATTTCCAAGCACCAGTAGAGTAAAACATCTTGTTGCTTTGCTTGTCCACATACTGCTAGAGAAGCTGTATGATTCTATATAGTCTAGCCACTTTCACTTTGAATCTTCAAGAGAAGGCTTGTTGGGAGCAGTGGAAGTTCAGGACCATGCTTATATCTGTAAGTGCTGAACTGTGTCAGCCAAAAAGAAACTTTTTATTTAACTGAAAATTTAGATTCTCCTGAATTTGATGGTTTAGGCTTCCTGACTGCAGTAAACAGCTTTCATGTGTACCTTAGTGACAGGTAGAACTTTTTTAACCCAAATGGCAGGGTAGAAATTGTGCCAAACGTTATCAGCCTGTATAAGGCAGACAGTATTGGACTGTATATTAAACCCTTTTGGGGGGGGTGCTGGTTTGTTTTGTTTTGGTTTGGTTTTTTTGCTAGAGTTGACTTTCTTCTCCTTGCTGCAGTGGCCTCTCAGTGCTGTTACGAGTCAAATATGAGTTGCGAAAGCATCAACGAGCCAAAACTACTGTACCAAAGATCTTCCGGGATGTTGTTCGCAGGCACCCTGACAAAGTGGCACTGGTCTATGAAGCCACTGATGAGAAATGGACTTTCAAGCAGCTGGATGAATATTCCAATGCAGTTGCTAACTTTTTCTACCAGCAGGGATACCAGCTGGGTGACGTGATTGCCATCTTCATGGAGAGCCGTCCTGAGTATGTGGGTCTCTGGCTGGGGATGGCAAAAGTTGGCATTGAGGCAGCCCTTATCAACTTCAATTTGCGTCTTGATTCTCTGGTTTACTGTGTGACAACCTCAGGTGCAAAAGCTGTGATCTTTGGAGGAGAGCTGTCTGCAGGTGAGTCACTTGGGAGTTTGCAGGCACTCTGGACCACCTTCTGGAGTTCTTACTTAGTCCTGAGGAAGGATGTAAAAAAAGACACAGATTTTCAGTTGGTCTATAGGTTCTGTATATGGAAAGAAACAGTATGATGTATCGGATGAGGATGATGGAAGTACTTTCTAGTCCATTTTTAGCTAAGGAGGTGGTTAAGCAATTACAAGGAGTAGAGGTGTTTTAGCTCAGCAAGTCCAGACTGCTTGCTTCCAAGAATTGGCTGAGACAGTCTCTGGTTCACTGATGTTAATACCATAGAAATTCCAGCAGATTGCTGATGTTGTACTACTATACATGGTACAAATGAATGGAGAGATGAATTTGCCTAGACTTCCAGGAAGATCTTTTGTTGAAACTAGAATGTTGGAATCGTGGTAATTTGGATGTTACTGGAATAGTCTCTTAAATACTCTTTGAGTCTCTTGGTCTGAGCATTGTAGATGCCTTTTGAGACATAAAACCACTCACTTAGTATTGGTGGTATTATTAATGTGGCCTAGACTGTTGTACTTTGCAATGGAACGTGTTGTATGTTTTAGCAATATCTGAAGTTAATGGGATGCTGGGGAAGAACATGACAAAGTTCTGCTCTGGAGACTTTAACCCGGACTCTGTCCCCATGGAGACGAAACATCTTGATCCTCTTCTGAGTACCACATCAAAATCTCCTCCGCATCAAATCCCAGCCAAAGGTTTAGATGGTAAATTTCTTGGTATTCTTATTCTCTTTGGTTGCATGTGTGAGACTCCAATTTGAGAACTTTGTGCTTGAATACCCAAATCTAGAGGCAAATTTAGAGGACCTTGCATTGCAGTGTTTGAAGTACAAATCTCCCTGTGCGTGTGAGAACCTGAACTGCATGGTGGTAGATGCCTGCTTGAGAATTATTCCAGAGCTTTGACAAGAGTGAGTTGGCTGTTACTTTAAAAAAAGACCCTTGGTCCACCTCACTCTACCAGGGATGCAGTTTCTGCAAATAAATGCTCTGTCACCTTACTCCTGCTGAAGTCAATAGACTTGAGGGCACATCTTCCAGAATTGAGTCTCAGGAGAGAGGCTTGCCAATTAATCATGTATTGTTGGGGAAGTGGAGACAAATTTTCCTAGATTCAGATTCTCCTATTTTCCTGTAATACCCACATTGGGGGTTTAGGTTTTACAAATAGCTCAATCTCTTTTTGTGGAGAGAGGAGGGAAGGAAGGAGAGAGCTGGCTGGGTAGCATTTCATATCTACTGGAACTGGCAGTATTTCACATAATATTTTTTGAGACCATTAACTGTGTTAGAACTGGTGAGTGTGTTCCTTCTGTTTCGGTCACTCTTGGTATATGAGCAGGGGAATTGCGATGTCTTGGAATGCAGGCTTGCTGGATTCCCTTCAGAATCTCAGGAACTTTGCTCTGTGCAACTTGCTTGTCTCAGGCATAGGTTGGAGTGACCTTTCCCCTAGATTCATCTTCCCATTAATGTCTAAGTCTGACAGCTGACCTATTTCCAAGGCAGTTCGGAGAGAGAAGAAAAATGTGTGCCCTTAGGCCCTGCATTGTAAATTCAGTGATTTAAGGAAGGTGTCTTTGACTGCCTGCCAGTGTGGGTGAAGCTCCTGGGGACTGAGTGCTGTCTTGCAGCTGTGATGGCTTCTGTGCCAGCCCTATCAGCTTACTGCCTCATGGGCTGTCACCAGTTCACAACCATCACTCGTGATTTGCCAAAAGACTGATGAAAAGAAAGTACCATAGGCAAAATGAGATTTGTCCACAGAAATAGCTGAGAATGATCTTCCCTATACCTGCTTTCTCTTCTTTAGATAGACTCTTCTATATTTACACCTCTGGCACAACTGGAATGCCGAAAGCTGCCATCGTGGTTCATAGTAGGTGAGAAACTAATGAGAAGCTCCCCCCAGAAGCTGCTCTTCAGCCAGTGATGGTCAAGGCTGTATTTGTGTCACTTCCTTAGCGTTTTTCGTGTTCTTCTAGGTACTATCGTATAGCTGCCTTTGGGTACTATGCCTACAGAATGTGTCCTGAGGACATCATGTACAACTGCCTGCCCCTCTACCATTCAGCAGGTAGGCTGCTTTTTCTTCAGAGGCAAGGGGTCATGCTAGTTCTGCCTGTTTTTGTGCTCAGGTGGATGCAGGTGTTGCCAAGGACCCTCCAGTAGTCTTGTAAAAGAATCCATTTTGAAGTGATTAAACTCAGAGCAGCACTGATGTCCTGCTTCTCTTGGTCTTCCAGGTAACATCATGGGAGTTGGCCAGTGTCTTATCCATGGTCTCACTGTGGTGATCAGGAAGAAGTTCTCAGCAAGTCGCTTTTGGGATGATTGCACAAAATACAAATGCACAGTAAGGAACACTGAAAACTGACAGCAGACCAGTGTTGTCTCTGCAACCTGAAGCAGATGAGCAATTGTTTTGAACAGGGGTTATTTCTAGATGCAGACCTCTCTTCTGACATTTCCCTGCTGTCCACCTCACACATTCTGCCATGAGGCTTATCACTCCTCCAAAGTCTTTCTTTTCCTTCTCCTATCTTTAAGCATTATGCTATAAACTTTCCATGGCCTGGACTATACTGCTTTGTCCTGGATAACCACAGAAATGGGAGTGGAGAGATTAGATTGTCCACCTGACAATGCTCTATGTTCACTAGCCCAGTAGCAAACGGCAAGTTTAATTTTTTCAATCAGTCCATATGTAAATGAATAAAGTGAGCATCAGGAAATGTGGGGCGTAAAGGCAGAGAAGTGGTCATTCCTGCCTCTGCCATTCATAATTCCAGTGCATACAATGAGTTTAACTTAATCCTGTTGAAATAACAGCATCTCATTTCTCTAGTTTCTAAGAATTTATAACCTCAGTGTAAACATAAAACATGAGAGTACCTTGTGGTTCTACCTCCCGTGACTTTCCAAAAGCACAGTTAAGGGAAGAAGTTTTAGACTGTGTTTTAACTGTTAGTCTCATCTAGTGACTTCAGAGAGTTCTTGGCCTTTGCCCTGAGTGAGCAGCTGATTCATGGAAGGAGGGATTTGTCTTGACTGTTTCAGTTCTTTTCTTTCAAATATATCTGCTTTGGGTGATGCATGGTAGATAAATTCTGGCTCTGAACACACAGTTGCTTCAATCTTCTGGAAATGGACAGAGCTGTGGTAGGAGGAGGATTGTGTCCAGCACAACATGAGGAGAACTGGACTAATCAAAGTTCTTCTTCCCCAACCCCCAGGGGTATTGATTGATTCATGACTTAGAGGCTGGTATTGGAAATTCTGTATACTTCCCCCAGCTCCAGTGTATTATTCTGAACTGCGTAGCTGCACTCTGATCCAAAAAAACAGCATTCTCTTTTGCCCTTGGCTCTTTGAGGACCTTGCATTGTAGATGCAACCCATTCTTAGGCAGGCATAAGCCTCTCTCTGTTGCAGTGTAACACACTGCAGGGAACAGCAGATCAGGGCCTTGGCAGTACAGGGAGTAGCAGAGACTTCTCCAGACAAGAGAAGCAGCAGTAGAGCAGAGGGGGGGGCCGACCCAGACTGGGGAGAGGGGGAGAACTGACCTCTTGTGGTGCGGCCAGGGATGACTCTGCAGCAGCTACAGGGAAACAGTCACTTTCAGGATCCCTGGACATCGGCATACTGTGATTTATTATCTGAATTCAGCATTATTTTCCCCTCTGACTAACCAAATCTTTTTATTTCCCTCCAGTTAACAGTCCTGCAGCTGCAAGAATATTCTTTGGGGGCCTTCCTGTCTTCCTTAACACAACTCAGTAGTCTACTTCCTCCCCTTTCTGTATGCACTTGCATATTGTCCTCTGCTGTGACCTGTAACAAATCTATGGGCACTTGCTCTAATTTGCTGGCTGCTCCAGTTACAGCCATGAAGAGAAGCACCAGGCCCCTGTGCAGCTCAGGCAGGCAGGCAAAAAAAAAAAAAAAATCAGGCTTGGCGCCCCCCCCCCCCTCGTTTCAGTGAAGCCTGTCTGCATGGGTTGCTGCTGGACCGCCTGCACAGCCCCTGAGCTGCATCAGGCCTGGTGCTTCCCTCCACGGTTGTAAGGTAGCAAACTAAAACACCTCAGGTATTTTATTTTGCTACATCTCAAAGTCATTTAATGCACAATACAGCGCTGATGGTGTAAACAGCTGCACCATTAAAGTGGTGCAAAAGGGCATTTAAGGCCAATTTTGTGGCATGTACAAAGGCCCAAGGAAACTGTAATATAAAGCACATAGCAGATGCTATGATAGCTCATCCCGTGAACATGCAGCAATATACACTGATGTATCGGGTTTTTCCAGCACACTAATAAAAGCCTCTTGAAGTCTGATCTGTACTTATGTTTACTGCTTCAGATTATTCAGTATATTGGGGAGATCTGCAGGTATCTTCTGAATCAGCCAGCACGAGAGGCAGAAACACAGCATCAGGTGCGGCTGGCCGTGGGAAATGGCTTGAGACCCACCATATGGGAAGACTTCACAAAGCGTTTCCGAATTAAGCAGATTGGGGAATTCTATGGAGCCACAGAGTGTAACTGCAGCATTGCTAATCTGGATGGAAAGGTAGGCTATGCGTGGCTACAGTGAAGACAGATGTGTTCTGTCTGCTTATGCAGACGATCTGCCCTGCTTCTCTCATAGCCCTGATAGTACCCTACAATGAACCAAATCTGTAACTTTATGTGAACGTTGCTTCTACAGGACAGTTGCCATCTGGGGTGCACTTGCCTTCCTGTTTACCTGGGAAGAGGTTCAGAAAACATCTATGTCTTTGTTAGAGAGAAGGCAGCCAGGTGCAATGGAAGGGGCAGCTGAGAGGCCAAGCCCTTCAATGTTCTTCATTTGTTTTTACTTTGTTTTTGTAAGGTCGGTGCTTGTGGCTTCAACAGCCGAATTTTGCCCAATGTTTATCCCATTCGCTTGGTGAAGGTAAATGAGGACACTATGGAGCTTATCCGTGACTCCAGTGGGCTCTGCATTCCCTGCCGCCCAGGTAAATGTTACTGTTTACAAAGCCTTAACTGTTCTGGAAGGCTATCAGATAAGCGACTGCTAGCTCCAGGGACTGGTAATAGAATAAAGAGCCTTTCCCCTCCAGGTCCCTGCTTCAAAAACCCAGCTCAGTCAGTGACTGACTGGTAAGACAGTCTGAATGAATTGAGTACATGTGGCAAAAACCATCTTTAGTCTGGGCACCCTTGATTGCATTTGTCACCTCATGGAGTCGTGTCCTATTTTTTCTAGGAGAGCCAGGCCTCCTTGTGGGTCGAATAAACCAGCAGGACCCCTTACGACGGTTTGATGGCTATGTCAGTGAGAGTGCCACCAATAAGAAGATAGCATTCAATGTGTTCCAAAAAGGGGACCGAGCATACCTTTCAGGTACTGTCAGAATGAGTGCAGGCTTCACTGTCATGAGATGCAGACATGTTCTCAGTCATAGATGTAAGAGTTTCCAGTGTTTTAATGGGTAATAGCAAGCAATTTATGTAGTGTCTGTGTAGTCCAATAGCTTCTTTCTTGTTGCCATCAGCCTAGTATCCCTGATTTTAGTAGCCTGGGGTGTCAAACTCACCTGAGTCCCTGGACTTGTACTGTGGGGTTATTTGTGGGCTGGATACAGGCCAGGGCGTGGGGGGTGGCCATTGCAGTGGCAGCAGTGAAGAGTACACCAGTGGCAAGAGGGGTATGCTATCAGGGGTCCATTGGCAGCAGTGGATCCAGGGGAGGGGGTCTGGGGGCCATGGCCAGAGGAGCCAAAGGAACCCTGATTATGTGGCAGGCCACGCTCACCCACTTCCAGTGTCCTGCAGTAGCCAAGCAAACTGGATAAGAGTGGCTCCACAGGCCAGGCCTGGCCTATGGGCTGTATGTTTGATACCCCTGTGGTAGTGTGACTATAGCAAGGCAAGTGGGGCACCAGCATTGCAGGGGGAGGGTGCCAGAATGGTGGCATCTGTGAAAGCTGCTGGTCTGACCGCAGCAGCCAGGGTGGAGTAACCCAAATGGTGGAAGCAGCAGTTTGGCATCCCCTGCTGTGCTTCAGCATCACTGCGTAATGCCCTGAAAATGCTAGTTACATCTCTGCTGGATTCAATAGGGAATGTCCAAACTAGAAGAAGAAATCCAGCAGGGACAGATTCTTGCTGGCACCCCTTATTGTATTGGCTTTCCTCTCTCCCTCTTGCTCCAGGTGCAGGTACTGTGGAAACTAGAGAAATGATTGCCACTCTAGCCACCCAGCTTGGGAGCTGTGAATAGTTTTTTAACTGCAAAGTGCTTTATCTAGCTGGCCTATCCAGGGGCAGTGAGGCAGGCTGTAGAGCCACTAGGTTGATGCCATTTCCTGTCTATTCCACCACAGGAGATGTGTTAGTGATGGATGAACTTGGGTACATGTACTTCAAAGATCGGAGTGGGGACACATTCAGATGGCGAGGTGAAAATGTCTCCACTACAGAAGTAGAAGGAATCCTGAGTCACATCCTCAACCAAACAGATGTTGCAGTGTATGGAGTGGAGGTACCAGGTAACTGGAGACCCAGAGTGCCCATGGTTGTGTGTGTGGCGGGGGGGATGTGGCCATTAACTTTCTCTCATCTTCTCCAGCATAAACTGAAAATGGTTGTCATTTGGTGAAGTAGGGCCCAATGTGAGTGGGCAGCAAAGGACTCTGCTAGATACCGAGAGAGACTGTTTTTCAATCTCTAGTCTTCAGATAATCCTTCATTATGGGTTGTTCATTTACATACTTCTAACTGTGGCTTGTGATACCTTAAAGAAAGGGCTTGCCTAAGGGGGATACTCCTGTGTTGGCCTGTTTGGAGCCTGAGCTCTGCAGAAACCCTGGATTAAAATAATAGAGTTCCATGAAAACAGAAATATTTGTGGGTCCTGAAAGAGTGATGGCCAGATCGAGGTTGGGTGCTTATTCTGTTAACTAAGGGTTAGCTGCTACTCGGCACTGAGGGACTTGTCTGGCTTCCCTCCCAATAATTCTCTTTTGTGAAGCCTAGGTTTCTGGCATGGGAAACTGATACAGAACAAAATGAGCCTTTATAAAGAGTAAATAAATAGCCCTTGAGTGCTCTGTGTAAGAAGGACCTGGAAAAAGCTATAGCAAGTGAGAGGAAAAGTCCCTTTGTGAAAGAGAAAACTGTTCCAAGAAAATCTGTGGTCAGAAAAGTTTCCATTAAATGGCTGTTCTGTCCCCTTGGTTTCATCCTAGATTTGGTGTGAGAAGGGGAGAAGGTTTGATAAGGCAGGAGTTGGGTAGACTCTCTGGAACAAAGACAAGATAAGGTATCTTTAAGGAAGGTAGGAAGCGATTCCTATCTGGGTTTGTCAGGATTACAAAGAACTGCCCTTGTGGCTGGACAGAGTGAAGAGGTGGGCTTTGGGTGGATGTCTGTGCTTACATCTGTGTAATGTTTGAAGCCCAGTCAGCCACATGTCCTTTTTATGCCTTGTAAATCCATCTGAGGTCTATTGTTTGTTTCAGGGGTTGAAGGGAAAGCTGGAATGGCAGCTATAGCTGATCCTAAATCTAAACTGAATCCTAATGCTTTGTATCAGGAGTTGCAGAAGGTGCTGCCTCCGTATGCACGACCCATCTTTCTCCGACTCCTGCCCCAGGTTGACACCACAGGTATTTGTGATTTATTTTTTTTAAGTTTGTTCTTTTCTTGTGACTTGGAAACCTTTAGCCCCAGAATGAACTCTGAAGTCAGAAGTATCAGAGTTGCCACTTGCTTTGGTTCTACACAGAGATCAGAAACCTGTGCTTAGTAATTTGGTTTTAGAATTAATTGGCTGCGGTCCCCAGTGTTTCTTTTTTGTGGATTGTGAAATGAGGCCAAATGTATCTTTCACTCCAGGCGTGCGCACACTGAGCAGATTAATGACGGTAGTTTAGTTTTATTACTGGAGAATGGCCAGTCCAGGGCAGCTAACTGAAGAGACCTGCAGAAGAAAATTACTTTATTCCTTTGTGATACATGCTCGGAGTCAAGTGCTGATATGTAGGCAGGCTGTGTTGGGTCAGTGGCAGCCTTTTGCCCAACAGTAGTGTCTGTGTGTCTGTTAAGTAATCTAAAGTGTTCTCATTACCTGCAAAAGGAAATTACTTGCATGTGCAGACTTTTGTGGTTTTATGTGCATATGCTATTTTCTTGCCTAACCATTTACCCCTTTTATGTTAGAGGTCTTGCACACTTGTGTCTTATGCTTGCTGACACTGTGACTAATAGGCTCTTAGTCCAGCCAGCCAGCCAGCCAATAGCTAGTCTCATAATACTTCCCTGAAGAAGTATTATGTTAGTTCATGTTTCTGTTCTTAACTCTACTGTTTCCACAATATAGGAGCCCTGCAAGCTTATTGCTTTAATGTTTCTCTCTCTGTGTTTTTTTTTAAAGGCACATTTAAGATCCAGAAAACTCGTTTACAGAGGGAAGGATTTGACCCCCACCAAACATCAGATCGGTTGTACTTTCTGGATCTAAAGCTGGGAAAATATGTTCTGCTGGATGAATGCTTCTATGAGAGGATCCTTGGTGGAAAGGTCACTCTGTGATGGGATTTGCCTTAACAAAAAACAAAACACTACTGACTAGTATAAGAAGGGGGCCTCACCTGTGGAAGTGATGGACTACTAGATAAGTGGTGCAAAACTCTTGCACAATGCATTGGCTGCAGGAGGCAAATTCACTGCCTTGTGGGATGTTGCCCGTGCATAAAGCACATTCACCTATGACCTACTCCCATTCTGAGCACAGACATCTTATTTTTCTGCAGTTCAGCACCTAGAGAGATTTTTCTTTTCTTCTTGTAACCACTACAAACCTGAGTGACTGCAACATGGGACAAATTTATGGTCTAATTTATTGCGATGTGTGAAAGATATCACTGAACAGAGATGAATGTGTCCTAAGTAGGTTTCCTCCCAGCAAGTCTCTTAACTTTGCTTTGCTATTTAGAGGGCTTTTCTTATGTAAACATGATACTAAGGTAGAATCCTTAATTGTCCCAGCTAACGCATCATTGTTCTAACAACACATCTAAAGTTTACTGTACTAAAGTATATCATTCATTCACCTATGCTTGAGATTGATCAGATTAGTGTTTGCTAGAGTGCAGTATCCGTGGATCTTCACAAACCTTGGTTGGCGGTGTAAGCTGATTTCTTCACTAAATCAAAAAAAAAAAAAAAAAGGGGTGGAAAATGGCTAAATGTCAAAGCTAGGAGAAGAATGCTGCACGTGGCCTTCTGTAGAGCCATAATGTGATCAATCTGTGGACTAGGCAGGGAAGTGAGGGGGAAATGGGAGGTCATGTGAAGTCTTGTTAATGTTACCTTATATGTCATGCTGCTGTATATCCTTTTAACTGATTTTTGTTTGCATTGGTAGTTTCAAACTTTAACCTATGCTGCCATCTATAGGAAATGTGTGGCAACTGCTGAACACCTGTTCTGGGCACAAGGGCTGCTTGCAGATGCTTAACACCCCCCACTCCGCAGCCAGCAAACAAATGGCACTTAGAACTCAGAGTGCTCCCGTGCCAAGCTCAGTGCGTGCCTAGAAGAGGCAGTGCCTTGGTTGGACCCAGCTTGCCTGACGTCTATATAGATTGGGCACTTTTTAGTGGGGCTCTTTGGCACTTTTTATCTAAATAGCTGATTGACTTGGCTTCAAAAGCACCAAAAAGCTCTGCTGAAACACCCAATCTATACAGATGCTGTAGAACCAGGTTGAAGTAATGTGCTGCAGCTTCCAGTAAAACAGGGGTGTGAGCTTCAACTCATAAATTATATGTAGTAGAAGCTTTCATATCTATAGGTATTTACCAACTTTGGGTAATCTTTAAAGTACAAATCTACCCTCCCTGCCACAAGAAGACAAATCAGACCATTATTTTAGTTCCCACTTCCCTCTATTTCAGCCCTGTCAAGATTCTGTTTTCATTCTTTGAATATAGTAAATCCATTATCAGGGTTTTCTAACTGTACTTATGTTGCTGGTGCTCTGGCCAAAACTAGAACTAAATCTCCTAAAAACTGAAGGTGTTGGCATTCACAAGTGTGGGTGGAGACTAGCTCCCCACTTGTACTATGAACAATGGCTAATTTCCTTGTTTAATCAGCCCTCTGTTTGAAAGTACCAGGGTAACTGTCCTGTTCAGCAGCTACCATTTGTCCACTCATCTGTGTAATGCCTTAAGGACTTTAAATGATCTAACACTTATGTAACCCGTGTTTTTGTTCTGTTGCACTCAATTACTCTAGTAATGGCGTTGTGCTCACATAAGGAGTAAGTAACAGCAGGATTTTGCCTGAAGAATCATGGTTTTTCTGACAGTATTTCATGTGTACTATTTTTAAGAAGAGTTTTGCAAACACTTTGAGCCATGTTTTAATATTTGTCCACACTGGAAACTGGACCTCTTGGCAGTGGCTTAAATGATTTTTACTGAAATCGTGCCTTTTTTTGGGAAAGATGCTCTCCACGGTTATTAACACAACTAGGTCCATTATCAGCAGTAACTGAAACTGCCCCTGTGTAAAGCAAGGGGAGGGGGCCTGCGGCCTAGGCACGGAGCTCCTACCAGGTCTCAGGGGCACAGACCGGATCGAGTTCACCTACTAAAGTGTCTTGTGATCTAAACATCCCATCTGCACTAATTAAACTTTTTAAACTTGCTCGTTGTCAGACTGGATCACTGCAGTCTCGAAAACAGGCCTGAAAGTCGCAACCACCACCCTCCCCTGGCGGCTGGTCCCCGGGGCCGCCCCTTGCTGCCGGAGCAGGGCCGGGGCCGTGGCGGGATCTGCTCCCGCGCCTGGAGGGTCAACAGCTGTAGGGGTCGGTTGCTTGGCAACGCAGACGCTTCCTCCCTTTCTCGCTTCCGGTGCGTTACTTCCCCTTCCCTTTTGCTCTCCGCGCCCGGCTCTCGCAGGAAGCCCGGCTGAGGGCCTTTTTTTCCTCCCCCCGGCTTCCGGTTGCAACTGCAGAAGCTTTCCCCGATTTCCGCTTGCCAGGGTGCGCCGCGCCGCGTCTCCCGCGCCCCACGCCCCGCGTTCCGGCCCCGGCCCCTCCCTGTCGCCGTCCTCCCTCCCTCCTGTGCGCCGCCGCCGCCGCCGCCATGCCCGGCTCCGCGCCCCGCCACATCTCGGTCTTCCCGTCCCCGCAGGAGCTGGGCTCCTCCCTGGCGCAGCTGGTGGCGCAGCGCGCGGCCGAGGCTGGCGGCCGTTTCTCGCTGGGGCTGTCGGGCGGGAGCCTGGTGCGGATCTTGGCGCAGGAGCTGCCCGCCGCCGCCCCGCCCGCCGGCCCCGCCGCCCCGGCGCGCTGGGTCCTGGCCTTCTGCGACGAGCGCCTTGTGCCGCCCGAGCACCCGGACAGCACCTTCGGGGCCTACAAGGTGCCGGCGCGGCGGGCGGGCAGGGGGGGACACCGGGCCCTTGCGGGGAAAGGGGCTCCCGGGGATGGGGGGACAGAAGTTACAAGTAACCCGGTATAAGTTTTCGGAAACCGGTTCCAATCTGTAACCCTGCAGAAGTTCCCTGCACACAGACTGCTTTCAGATCCACCTGGGTGGGTGTCGTATCGGATGGAGGTGAAATCGGTTTCTTAAACAGCTGCCCCCCATCTCAGGGAGCAAGATCTGTGAGCAGAGAGCGGTGGTTTGGTGACCTGCAGCCCCTTGGTCGGGTGCTTCTCAAGCAGGACTTCATGGGCGCCCGGCGGAGGCATCCTGCGTTTGCAAAACTTGAGTTCTCTAGGGTGGGCTCAGACATTCAAAGAGCCCAAGGCGGGATTGATCTCAGCCAGCCACACTGTCTTCTGTGCACAGCGCAGTTCACATCAACTCGAACAAGGCATGCGTCCCCCCTTTGGTGGAGGGAGCAAACCTTAGCCTAGCTTTGCCTATTATACCAGCTTGTGTGCACCAGAAGTCTGTTCTGTTACAGCTACAGGCAGACGGGTTTCTGATCATTTATACTGGTAAAAGTGTAATGTCTGTACTGGGCCCAACCGTGTCAAATTCAGGTGGTCTGTAGGGACAGCTCTGCTCTGCCTTCTTTGTTACTGATGATCACAGCCTTGCGCTGTCCCCGTAGTGTGTGCAGCTGGATTACTTCTCCAGGTAGTCAGCATCTGCCAGCAACAGCGTGAGCCAGCAGGGTGCTCCCAGCCTGACAGAAATTGTGGCAGGGAGAAAATGCCTGGCCTCTGGCCACACGGGAGCAGGGACATGGCTGGGGGAGAGCTCCAATGTGCAGTGTCTGCCATGTCAAATCCAAGTAGGTTTGCAATGCCACATATCACAAAGCTCCTGAATCCAGTAACACTGAGTTAATAGCAGTTACAGTCTCTGGCTCTTGCAGATGTTGTCCCCTGCACAAGAGCTTGGAAAGAAACATGTGGTAATTTTCTTCATTGGTGGGAAGGAAAAAGGCTCTTGCATAAAACAGTGTGGCTCTGTTCCTGGTTGTAATTTTGTGGGACTGGATTGTTGTTTCAGACTCATCTCCTCCCTAAGATTTCCATCCCAGAAAACCAAGTGATTACCATTAACTCTTTGTTACCTGTTGAAGAGGCTGCTTCAGACTATGCTGCAAAGTTAAAAGAGGTGCAGTAATATTGTTTTGTGTGTCACTCTGTCAAATCCGAGTTAATCAGTCACTATGTTCTTAAAAGTCATAAATTAGAACCTGTATTTGCATAGCTGTGTCGTCACTAATGATGCCAGATGTTAAAAACTTTTGAGTTTAATTTATTTTTGGCTGCAAATACCGTTTGTACTCCTGTGGCTTTTTAGTCAGTTAGAAGAATTGAATTTAAATTTACTTGAGGTTTAGGTTCTAGTTTGAAGCTTCAGTGTCTGAATTAGAAATATTGTCATAAAATGCATCTCCCCACAAATAGAAGCATGTTATGCTAAAGTGTTTTAAAAAATAAGATGCTTAATAATGTAATTCAGTAAAAAAATAAATGCATTTAAAATAAAATCTTGAATTTTACCTTAAATTCAGTCATTTTCTCCCAAATTTGGTTTTTCTACAATAGCCTCTCTTTCTCCTATATGCCTTTGTTAATAATTTCCCCAGAAGGCTCTGTAGAGAGCTTTGTCCTTTAAAACAATTGGGTTTAACAGAACTGCTCTTAAATGGACCAAATTATTCAGCTGCCAAAAGAAACTGATAAAGTTAGCTTGGGATCCTAAGAATCAGCTTTTCAAAATATACTGAACCAGTTGAACAGCCCAGACTCAGGTGTGATGTAGGCTTTTTTTTCTGTTCAGTGCCCTGGTTTACTCTTTGTTCAATTTAATTTTTCTGGGTTTGTGTTCCTTTCTGCAGGCCTTTCAAGGTGAGAATATGCCTGTCTTTGATTTGCTGATTTTGGGAGTAGGGCCAGATGGTCATACCTGCTCTCTGTTCCCAGACCATCCACTTCTACAGGTGAGATTTTTAGAGCTAGAGAGGGTATACTGTATAGTAGATATCGATGATGCATTTTACTAATGAGTCTGATGAGACATGATTTGTCTGCTATAGTTTAAACTTTGTGGTTGATAGACTTACGCATACATGCATGTGGTTGTTCCAAGCTGCTGAAGAGCTTTGCGGTGGATGAACATCTGCAAAGATGATATTTTGAAAGGAAGGAGGGAAGGGAAGGAAAGCTGCAGGAATCTGACTCTTCTTATAGGCATTGTCCCCTTAAGTCTGCTCCTGCATTGTGATCCTTGCTGGTGCCTGGTGCCCTTGTTGAGCGTCACTGAAGCCATAGGGATCTGTCTGTATGGAGTCTAGCTCACATCTGGCTGAAGGTTTTTAGTACTGATTTGTGGCAATGTGGAGCTGAGGCCTGGTACTGATCTTTAGTCTCATACAGGCTGCCTTTTAGCTTGACCCCTCCCTCTGTACCGTTCTGACAGATTTTTACGTTTCGATTTTGTTTTTCCTGGCAGGAGAAAGACAAGATAGTTGCCCCTATTAGTGATTCTCCAAAGCCACCGCCTGAGCGGATAACGCTAACTCTGCCTGTTCTGAATGCTGCGCGGACTGTGGTTTTTGTTGCTACAGGGGACAGTAAAGCTGCCATCTTAAAGGTAAGCTTTCAAAATGAAAAGTTGTGGTTCTTTTTTAAAATGAAAAGCCCCAAATCTTTACAAAATCTTCAAGTTAGTCAAAAAGACATCTTCTACTGGAGGATAAAAAGGCTTGAATTTTTTTAGCCAGCCCTATAGTGTTTGCTTGGTTTTTATGAAAATCTCATTGGTCATCTCATTGTGTGGTTTCCCCTACATTAATAGAACTGATTAAGATAATATTTTGTTTCTTTGGACAGCGAATTTTGGAAGGTAATGAGGCGAACCCTCTCCCTGCTGCTCTTGTCCAGCCTCATACTGGGAAGCTGCACTGGTTTCTGGATGAGTCTGCAGCCAAGGAGCTGACTGTTCCCTTTGAGAAGCACTCTATCTTGTAGAACCAAATGTTCGGCTGGGTTTCAGGATCGGGATCCAGTAGCACTGACTGCAAGACCTGCAAAGAGCTGGCTCTGTAACATTCCAAGTCAAGGACTCCACATCTGGTCGTAGTACTTGGGAGTGGCACTAAACTAATGTTGTCTTTTTTGTTTCTCTTTTTAAGCAAGTGGTACTTTGTGGAGCACTGTATAATCTCTTTGGTTGGGGAGGGAAGATATAGGGTGCTTGTGTTTGATCTCTAGCTGCAGCTGGAAACGCTTGGGATCGCGGAGGAGGATAGTGTGGTGCAGTCTGTCTTGTGAACGGTTCATGTGGTGTAAAGTGAATGCACAATATTAAAGATGTAAGTTTCAGCCCTTTGGCTCTTGCGTGCTCTATCTATGGGTAGCAGCTTTGCTTCATTAGCAGCTCTAGGCATGAGCTTTCAGCCCTTATTCTTGTGAAGTAGCAGTCTTGGGATTTGGGAAGTTATTGATTCTGGGGCTTTTAATGCTCCTTCAGGGAAAAGTATTATAGATGTCTGGGTGATGGGAGGTTTGTTTGGAAACACAGCAAACTCTTTGGAGTTGGGGTAAATGTTATTCCCAATTTACTGGTGAACAAACTGAGTAGAGGATGGTGAAATATTTATACAAGGAATCAGAACAAATCTGTGGCAAACTGGGAATAAAACTCAGGAATCCAAACTCCTGTTCCTGAGCTGTAAATTGAAGGTCACATATTATAGAAATGATGTGCAAAAGCTGGACAGAACTTCGGACAAACAGGAAGGATTGAAACCAGGTCTTTGACCCAGGATGTGCTTTCTGTGGGTATATCCCTTTCCTTTTATCCAAATAGATCCAAAAGAGGGTCCTGCTAAGGGACTGGTCCAGACAAGACTGCTTATCCTCCATGGATCAAATCCCCAGTCTCTTTTTAATAGTCAGCATTGTATAACTTCTGCCACTTCCCCAACAGCATTTTCTTTCTTGGTCTGGGATTCTTCTCAACACCATTGGATTCTGCTGCATTCATCTCCTAGTTCATAAATTCCAGTAGGATTAGGCAAAAGAAGGCTGGTTTATGAGCTCTTCTCCTCACCCTTCTGTCAACTTTCATTAAAAGCAGCTGTACAGAGATGCAGATAGACTCTGACATATTGACATCTGTGGTTCTTGCTGGTCCTTGTCTCAGAATCTCCTGACTCTTGAGGCAGCTGCAGTCTGTGTGCAGAAACAGGAAACAGATTTAGTAACACATTGTCAGGCAGAAATCCACCTGTACTTTCTCCCTAATCTGACTGAGTAAAAGCTGGAGTTGGGAGACTTAGACGACTGGTGTGTATGTGTGTTTATGCTTTCTGCATTTGTTATCAGTCCTCCTGCTTTTGTGTTGCATTCATCTTTTTCTCATTGACTGGGGATCTATTGCGTGCTTCCCCTTGCACCTGAAGTAGCCCTTCCGTTTACTGAATGCCCTATTTTGTCCTAAAAAATTGCGTCCTTTGAGGGCCCATTCCTTTTGTCTCTCGCTCATAGGCTCTGCAACCTCCTTTTTCTGCATTACTGTTCCAATTCTTGCCTTGATCTTGTTTAACTTAATCTGTGAGGCCCTGAGTACATTCCACTCCTATTGACTTGCACTGGAGTGAAAGGTACACAGCATCTCCTGAGATTAGGCAATTAGAAGCACTCTTCCTTTTCAAAAACTCTTCATGCTTTCTTAAAGGACACTCCCCAGAAAGGATGCAACTGCCTGTTTCACCTTTCCTGAAAGTGCAAAACAAGACCCAAATTCCTGGTTGGGGTTTGGAATTAGTTCTGTAAATCATAATAAAAGAAAATGGCATCATGCTTATTCCTGCCTAATTCTAGAGCTCTCTGTTTTGGAATGTGAAAATAAAGAAACTAGCAAAATGCACACATGCATAGTGGGAATTCTGCATTCAACTGGTGGTTGATAACACGTTCTTTCAGATATCTGACAGATCCTTATCCTGACTTGCAACTCTCACAGGCATGATTTGAGTAGGTTTTGAGTTATATGAGCAGTAAAAGAGTCTGGATAATTCCTCAGATGGAGCAAAGAACTATGTCTGATTAGTCTTACTCCTTATACTGAGTGTTGTTTTACAGGACACTGCCAACTCTTCTTCATCTCTGTTGTTATGGTCCTGGATCATCTCTTGGTGATTCTGAGCCCGTTTTTCCATAAGATTTTTGTATTTCATTTATGTAATTTTCAGCTCTGTTGCTTTTTGGTACAGTTCTGTTTGGCTTTTCAACTGATGAATGCTCCAGCTCAGAGAGAGCAGAGCATTTCCTCTTTCTACATATTCTGGGGTAAGGTCGTTTAGTCATTGGAAACTGCCTGATGCACACCATTAAAAGTAGAAGATCACTTAGTTCAATTTAATCAGGAGAAGCAGAAACTCTGTAAAGGAACTGAGAACTGAAAACAGGTGCAAGGCAATGACCTGTACAGTGTTTCCATAAGAAGCTGTTCTTAATATAAACTCTGCTTTCAAGTTCTGAAATGCTTCAAAAACATCCTAACGTCAGACACTGCTAGATTTGGTCACTGTTGCTTGGTTTGCAAATGAAATTATCTCTGGCTTTCAATTCTTGTGGAGGGAGTCCTTTAAGTCATTATGGGATGCTTTGCATTGCTGGTGGTCAGAATTGTGGAAGAAGCAAGAGGGATGAGCAAGAGGGATTTGCAAGTAAGCTTTGGGCACCTGTGATTAAAATCTTAGAGCAGATTACATCACACCCAATCACTTTATAGTCTGTATGTCCCCAGCTACCATAAATCCCAACTCCAGTGCAGTGGGACTTGGTGAAAGAGAAACCTTTTTTTCCTTCCTCTGCACAGGTGAGGTTGCTGTAAACAGAATTTTTCCTAGGTGAGAAATTGCTATTTGCACCTTGCAGTATATTGAAGCAATTTGGTATTTTTACTCTTTGGTGTAAAGTTCTATTGTGCCCAAGATTACAGCAAGGTTGTTCCACTCTATTTAATAATGAATAGAGCTATTGACATAGTTGTATCAGCCATGACCTCACACAGACCCTCTCAGGATTAATAACAACACAACAATCCTCTAAGTGGCTTAAATCTTTTCTTAACGTTTGTGTCTAAGGTATGGGTGTGGGGCTTGCAGTGCTGCTGTCTCTTTAAGACCTGCTTGTGTGTAGGGATGTGGGTGTAGGGGCTGCTCTGAAAGAAACATTTGAATATTTATGAGCGGAAAATCTGGAGAAGAGTATGACAGAAAGGGACAATCCCTGCTGCAGAACCTAACAAATTGCTCTGTGGGGCAGCTCCTTTCTGATTAAGACTTTGGACAGGAAGCTTAGGAAACGGGAAGGATTACAGCGTGGAAGATGGGAGGGAGGTATTCTAGACCACTAGGTGGAAAGCAGCGCAGGTACTTGAGAGGTAAGGAGTGGCTTTTACTTGTTACTGTTTTCAGCATCAAAGTTTGTGTTTAATTACATAATTCAGCTGATGACTACCTGATGCCAGATAGGACTCAAAGGTTAAAGCATGGCTGCTATTTAAATACCAATACTCATGTTTACATCCATCTGTTATAAAGTGCAAACACTGTCTGCATCACTCCAGCTATGGCTTGCAGGTTAGTAATTCATAAGAGTATTTGCTTGACTAGTTAAGTTCCCATCCTGGCCTCTGCTTACCTGGACAGCAGGAGAATTTGTTTGGGCAGATAGCTGAGATGATCTGTTTTTTTAGGTCATCTTCACTACAGAACAATCAAAATCTTGGTAATCAAGACAAGTATTTGTAGTGAAGATAACTACTAAAGCTTATTTTAATTGTGTCCCCTGTTGTCCTGCGGCCCTTTCATGCTGAAGATTGTTTTTATGATGTGTATTCCAGCTAATTGGAAATGTCTTATCTATATGGTATATTTTATAATGATACTAATTTGCATTTCATTAGCACTTTATCAATCAGGATTCCAAAGTACACCAGTACCAGTATACAGGAATCTGTTCACCAGTGAGCCAGGGTGAACAACAGGCAGATAAGAGCTTCAGCACAGGTTTGGGACTTGGTACCCTGTGGGACCTGTGTTGCTGCTTCTATTGTTAGTCAGCTACAGTTTATCTTGTACTACCATTGACCACCATAAACCTCTCATTGACCAGTTGGCACCAAGGAGGAAACAGGAAGTATAGGTTACTTGCCTAACTTGGAACCAGACAGCAAGAGGCCTGGCAAGGATAAATAAGTAAAATGGTAAAAGCACTTGGAACAGCATAAGATAAGGTGCCCTTGTTTCACAATGGATTGATTGCATGTCCTCTTGAGTCCCTGACTTAGACTGTATTTGTTAAAGGAGCGCATTTGCAAATCAGCAGGCACTGTTAAGCTCAGGACCAGCGAGACTGCAGTGAAAACCCTTTAAAAATTGTTATATTGTTGGCTATACATCTAGGGGATCTAGGACAAGTGAGAGAGCAGTATAAGAGTGGATTTGGCTGTCTTTAAGTTTTTATTAGGATTCCACTTAACACTGTAGGAAATGAGCCAGTACATTGGTGCCAGTGTACATTGGTACACTGTCACAAGCAAGCTACACTGAACCTTGGTAAGACTTCTGGTCTTGCACCATTATCGCATAGGAAGTGGTGAATGAGACCAGAATTTTAAGATGTGGGGAGTGTCCTTCCCAAAAGTTACATAGGTGAGAGCGGGAAGAGCAGAAGGGGGTGAGTGAAGATTCAGTCTTGAATGTTTATTTTTCTGTGCAATTGTTGCAATGGCTTTGTCTTGTAAGGGATGTAAAAACATTTGAGTATTTTCCTTAATAGCCTCCTAAAACCCTCAAGTGTGGTTCCTGAGCACCTGCTTCTCAGTGCAAACCTTGTCTAGGTTCCTTTTTTGGGCCTTAGTACAGTGGTCTCAAGTTCTTCTCTCCTGACTATTGCTGTCAACCCCCAGGGCTTGGAAGTGGGGGCAGGTTTCACCCACTTGCATCAATTAGATGCCTTGGACCTGACTTCCCCTCACCTGGCACTTTGCATTGTCCTTTTATATCTGTGCAAAGTGGTTGTAACACACAATTATTCTGATCTGGTGGCATTTTGCACTCACTCTGTGAAGGGACAAACAACAGAGTCAGGTGATGGAGAATCAAGCCCACTGGTCTCACAGATGAAGTCACTATTGCCAAAGCTGCTTAACAGCTGCTTGGTAGAGTGTCTGTAGGAAAAAGATTTTGAAATCTCTGTTGAAGACATTGCCTGTGCCACAGATCCCATAGTATGTCGCATCCGTGTAAGCAGCCTCAGTGGTACCATTAAGCTCTGTCCAAGACTCCATATAGAAGGTAGTGCAATTGCTGGCTGCATTGCCTTCCTTTCCAGTAGCTGGCAGATTTTGCAGTGGTCAATAGGACCATAGCTCAAACCTTGCTATGCATGGCTGGAGAGCTGCCAGTGCTGGCTCTGAATTCTGATGGAGACACGAAACCAAATTTAGGCTTTGATTACTGCTCTCTTCCATAGTAAAACAGCCTGTGGCTGAAAGACTTTGAGCTACTCAGGCAAACATTGGTGGGGGGGAAAAAAAACCCAGCCATTCTCTGGTTCTCTGTGAATGGGCCTGTGTGAGAGAGCTGGGAAATGTCTTGTTTTTAGATGCTTGTCACTTCCCCCACTCGTTGTGTTTGAGCCACATTTTTCTCTGCCTCTTCATGAGTCTCCAGACTAAAGGGAGTGGGGTAGGGAACGTACCACAGGAAACTTTCAGAGCTCCGTACTGTGGCTGCATTGTCAGCTTCGTCTGAGCTCACAGAGGAATCCTGGCATGACATTTCGATAGCTCGGCAGCTGTTACTGAAATCGTTCCCTTGTTCTCATCTCTTTCTAGTCAGGGGAAAGAATTTATTTGGAGAAGCAGTGGCACACAGGGATCTTTTATCTTTTAATAGCATCAGACTCTTTGACATTCAGACTCCCCTCCCTCATGTTTCGCTTAGACATTTTTCACATGCTGCACTGACTGAATTTCCGTCTCATGTTGTGCAAATGCAGGCTATTTGGGAATATGGTCCGGGGACTGCAACAAGAAATAGAGACCTGGGGTCCCTGGCTTCTATGTATGCTTGTGGGCTATCTGCGTGGCCTAATGGAGCACAGTGCGGAACTATCTGACAGCTCTGAAAGAGCTCCCTTGAGCATCAGAAGCAGTTAATGCTGTTGCTGGCTAATTAGTCCTGGTTCTCCTCAGCAGAGGTACTGAGTTTGGCCAGACTGATATGCTTATGTGACTCGCTTCAGTAATGGGAGCTGTTCCTTCCTCAGCTACAGCAAGAAACCCTCAGAGTGGGCTCTGTCCTATTGCTTTCACCTACACGAGTAGAGGGTTCCCAGTATTGGCTCTATGTGCACTGTTTCAATCCACCCGCTCAGGCATGTTGCTTCACTCTCAGGCTCTGGCTGTAGCTTCGCAGCAATCCTACGACCGTGCAGCCAGCATTGGCCTAGACTGGCACCCTTACACTGGAGTCCTCGAGGCTTGTGTTTCTGCATCTGAACTTAGCGGCCTCTGTCCCTGGGGTCTATGTTAGTAATTCTAAAGCTATTTTTGGATGAGGGGAACAATGTTAATTAGACACAGATGCCTGCATCTCCTCCTTTGGGAGAGCAAGTGCTTAGAGAACTTGGCTGTCCCTATTCTTCACTCCCAGGTTGCACAGATGCCATGGTGAAGAACTTCATGCCCTATTACCAACGACAGCTTGCAGCTGCTGTTCTGAGAGAGATCTCGAGGGAGCTGGATGTGCAAAGTAAACCTACTCTGCAGCTGCTGCAGAGTCAAGTAAGTACCTTACAAACCTGAATACAAAGCATAGCTGTGTTCCCCTGGAAATTTCTGTCCTTTTAGCAGTTGCTATAAGATGAATCTTACAGCGGCTGCTTCCTTGTCCTTTGCACCTTTACTGTGTAATTGGCTATGGGGGTCCAAATTACTGATTTTGAACAGGAAGGGCTGCTTTGTCTTTTATACCCTGGCACTGAGTGTTCAAAGGCATCTTAAGATCCGTTGTAATGGCTAAGCCATATGCATAGAGTGTACCTATGGGTGTATGTGCTGAGAAGGGCAGTTTGTACCTGTATGTTCCCTCTGCACACACCCCTCTCATTGACTTGTGGGAGCCAAATGTGGGAAAAGAGAAATCACAAGAGAGGTACTATTTTATCAGGTACACTACAGAAGGATTTTTTTTCTGCTAGAGTCACTTGAACTGCTGGCTTCTCCCTGGGTGAATCCTGTACTTTCTAGCATCTTTCAGTACTGTAAGGACTGCAGTGTCATTAATCTCTGGCATGTATTTGTATGTGCTGCCTCATAAGACAAGCGTGAGGATGTGAACCTCAGCATGGGAATAGGAGCTGCTGGTTTCTATGTTGTAAGCCTTGTTGTCCTGCCACTAGATGTCCTTGTTCAGTTGCATCATAGATGATAGCTGATACTACAATTATTATCATTGCTGTAGTTCATGTTCGGTCTGGGAGACGTTGTGCTGGGTGCCGCACAACCAAGAACAGCTTAATACCACTCCCAAAAATCTGTACTTTCACTTTTTTTCCCTGTCTTGTGTGTTCCCAGCTCTGGAAGCCACCTAACAGTCTTCTACATGAGGGATTCCTGACCCAGTATCACGGGGACTCCCACAAGTGGAAGGAAAATTATTTCATCCTGTTGGGAGATTGCAGGCTGGAGTGCTTTGATAGTAAAGAGGTAAACGTGCTCCTTCTGTTCTTAAGTAGTTTGCAATTGTCACCCAGGCCCCAACACCTAATATCACAGTTTGTGGGAAGAATTTTGTCCTTGAACCTTCACTGAAGGCTCATTTGTTTGTCTGCTTTATCAGGCCTGGGGGAAGGGCTGTGAGCCCAGAGAATCCACTACTCTGTCTGGGTACCTGCTGGTGACCACAAGGAGGGAGTACACCACACTGGTTAACAATCTCTGCCAGGGATTTGTAGGTAAGTCTGTGATGTTTCCTGCTGGAGACATGTATGTGTGAATCAGAGATATATAAGCAGGACTGCAGCTATCTCAGCTTTACATGAAAAAGTAATACCAGTTCTCCATAGGAAGGGCTATCTATCTGATCAATGGATACTGTCTGACTAGAGGATGTTGTAATTCCTTCAGCTAAAAAAAGAAAGAATCCAACATGCAGAAGAGTCTTGTTATACATGAACAGGGGCCTCAATGCTCCTCTGGCTTCTGTGCTGCTTAGAGCTCGAAATCGCAATGTAAATGAAACGTGTTGATGAGGGTCAAACACTATGTTTTGAGGCTCTCCCTGTTTATACCTGCTGCCTTCTTCCAAATTATTTTCTATCTCCTTTTTTTTCTTTTTGGAAAATGCCTGTATTTAGCACCGTTGGCAGGCCACAGGACTTTGTTTGGCCAGATGAAGAAACAAGGTTTTTACAAGGAAGTGATACAAAATTAGAAGCAGCTGCAGAGACATGTTGCCAATGAAAGGAACTTAAGACAACTTATTCTGTTCTCTTTTCAGGGGAAACTATCAGCTCCTGAAAGAAACTGCCAACGTACTCCTTAAAGTTACATGCAGTTTAGCAATATGTTAATTGCTGATAGCTTTTTTTATTATTATTATAAAGAGTCCACACTCAAAATTGCTAACAGCAAAGGAATATTTCCAGTCTGGAAAGAGTTATTAGGAAAGGAAGTAAGACTTTAACAGGCGCTTTCAGAACAGAACAGATTGTGTTTAATGCTTGCTGTACAGGAGCAATTTTGGCCATGTATAGTTTTGACATATTTTCTAGAAGATGCTAACTAAAAAAAAAAAAGACTTGCTTTAAAGCAGCTGTGCAATTCTTTGGCTGAACTTTACTGCATTCAGCTTCCGAGCAGTACTTTTTTCAGTCACAACTTATGGGCCGAATCCTGACTAGTATTAATCATTTACGATTCCCTCTCTAACTTCCTTAGCTAGCATGTATCAGGTCACTTGCAGAAGACAGGATTTCCTCTTGGCACTAAAGTGGCAGTCTTCAGTAAGAAATACCAGGGCCCACTAAGAGTTATAGGGAACATCGCGCGTTATTTCTAGAAACAGTCAATTCAGACAGTCACTGTTTGTACCTATTTTGGTGCTTTTCAAGGTGATTACTCCCATGAAGACCAAGACCCTTTAACTGACCCTCCAACAGAGTTTCTGCTCTTCCTCTACCACCCGCTCCGAAAGCATCTTTGTCTTTGCACAGACTCTGCAGAATCCCAGCATACCTGGAAATCTGCCCTTCAAGATGGGATCCGATATTGCAGTACAGGTAACACCCGGAAGTAGCAGCATCTGCCCCATTTGCAGATGTTGCCTCAGGCGTGGAGAGAGGAGTTCTAGTGACACAAGGATCATCAAAAACACAGTGAAGTCCTTTTGCTGAAGGTTTATCTATGAATAACATGACATTTTAGAGACCTCTGAATACTGGGTTTCTGAACAAGTGAGCGCTAGGTGCTGATGGGAAGCTCCAAGATTTGAGAGACTTTTTTTTTTAATACATAGCTAGATCTGAACGCACAAAGTTTACCATGTTTTTTTCTAACTGATTAGAGCTAAACAATACTGAAATTAACTGGTGTTTGGGATTCAGTTTTACAGAGGAGGGACAATGTGGAGGTTGAAGCGTTCTTGGAAGCCGTGCGGTTTTACAGGCAAGGAAAAGGTAGCTACAAAGTTGGGGATCTTCTCCTGGGAACAGAACCAGAGGTTTGTTTACTACTAAGAGTTCCAAGACCAAAGATCTGTTGTATGCACCATGCAAATAGCTTGTCTAAGATGACCCCTTTTTTTTGGGTTTAGATTCTCAGTAATGTGTTGGTGGAGGATTTGTTGCCAGTACTACAGTTGCAGGTCCTCCCAAATCTCAAAGGGTCAGAAAACAGGAGGAGACAGACCTGGTGTCAAGTAAGTCCATGGGACAATACTCACCTCTGATACTGGAACACTGCCTCATTTAATTTTTTGGAGACTATGACTGGGGAGACCATGCAGAATTTATATATAAACCTTAAATTTTTTGCCTCAGAGCAAAGATCTGTTCCACTGCCTACCCCACAATCTGTCTGCCTTTCATAATGCCTATAAAACTGTTGCCTTTGCTGTAATGTATACTGCAAAAGTAAACCAGAATATTTGGAAGGTGACAGCGTTGTGATCTGCTGCTTATGGCTTCATGTGGATGAAAAAGATGATGCCCCAAGAAGTGATAATGTTGACCTTTTAGTTGGGCCAGGTGGGACTGACTTGACTAATCCAGAGCCAACAAACTCAAGTATTACCATATATAGGGGGAAGAAAACGGGCTAGTTAGCAGTGAGCACAGTGACCCAACAATACACTTGCATACAACAGCACCACTAGATAGTTCCCCTGATTACTGCACATAGCTTATAAGAAGACTCTAACTTTTCCCCTATTCTTATCTCTCTTTTTCTTCATCTGGTCCCCACTTGGCTGGTCAGTTCCTGGAGGAAGTCTACATGCTGGTCCTCAACCAGATTTCTAGTGAATTCCTGGATTTTCAGAAGGAGCAAGAGAAACTCCATATTCAGCTAGAGAAGAAGATTCGCCCTGACCTGGATCAAATGCTGACTTTAAAGGATCAGATATCCAGAAAACTCCAAGGTTGAAGGAAAAGTGGGCAAAGACCCAGAGCATGTAGTGTTTATTCTGTGAAAGTGTAGTCTTTGCTTTGGCATTTTAACTTTCTCAATTCTATTTGAAATTCTAAGAATTGTGCTGTATTGCAGTTGGAGTAGGAATGCATTTGTTATGAAGAGTTGGTTTGAACACTGCCACATGAATCCTCATTTCAGTGTTTATGCTTAGATCAGATTGTGATGTGTGCGCTGTAGTCTTGTGCTTTAGCTTAGTGAATCCAGATCAGTGTGGATTCCATTCTAGTTCTTTAGGACAAACTTAGAGATTTTGATTTTTGGCAGCTGTGGTGCAGAGCCCAGCAGAGTCCTGCTGTCAGCAGGAAGTGGAACCTGACTTGGATTGTGTGATGGAGGAGCTCATGCATCCGATCAGCCAAGGATTTGATATGGTACGTTCACGCTTTGTGGACAGAGTTGACGAGATGATCATGGTTGTCCAGAGCTCCTCGACCTCCGCCTTGCAGAAGGAGGTATGATATGGGTGATTTTATTTGATTTATATGCCGCCCTCACGGCAGCTCAGAATAAAATACAATAAATTATACAACCAGAAAAAAATATTAAAATAAATATTAAATACACTCCCTAAACAGTGCCCCAAAACTTAACCCAGCCTGCCAAAAGTCTGCCCAAATAAGAGGGTCTTGTATCATTTCCAGAAGATATTCAGGCCTGGGCTCTGGTGGGCCATAAGAACGAGAGAGTTCAAAAGCTTGAAAAGTAGCTACTGAGTGTGGCTTTCCATGTGTTTTCACCAAACAAGCTCGGTGAACACATGGTACTACATTGCAGGAAATTGCTCTCAGATGATTTTAGGGATTGTGATGGAATGTAAGGGACAAGACAGTCCCTTAGCTATGTAGGAGCCCAGTCATTTACAGTTTTAAAAATCAAAACCAACACCTTTGAATTGCCTCTGGAAAGTGCAGACTCTGTACTGTACTCCTGGCGAAACCACCCCCCATCAGAAGGTGGGCTGCTGTGTTCTGCACCAGCTGCATCTTCTGGATGGTCCTCAAGGGCAGCCTCAGGTAGAGTTCATGGGAGCTGTCTGGGCTTGGTGGCCAGATCTGAATCTGAAAGAAAATGTCCCTAACATGAAGCTGGTGAAAGGAGGGCCTGCTTTTTCTTCATCCCCTGCATAGCACCAAACACTCTACTCTCTACACTGAGAATAGAAGCTGAATTCCACCTGTCTAACTGGAACAGGAATGCAAATAGACCACCTACTTCTGCATGCTGCCTCCAGCAGTAGCCTGCTCAGCAAGCTTCAGGTGTATTCTAACAATTGCATTATGCTCTTTCTGACTGCTTGTGAAAGCTTATATTCTGAACTGCGAAGTCAGTGTGCTCCTGTGATTCAATTGGTGCTACATCATGGTTTGACTCTTACTCCAACACCAGAGATGTAGCCTAATAAAGGGAAGCAGCTTTAGAGAAAAACTTACCTGAACTTCTCTCAAAGATTGCGTGGGGTGTGTTCTACCTGTTCATGAATTGCTTTGGGACACATAGTGTAAGCAAAAATCGGCTCCAAAGACAAGGGTCAGACTTGACATTCTTTTTGTAGTGGTTTGGAGTGAATAACTGCTTAACCCTGACCATTTTCCATATAATAACAATAATTAGCAGTTACATAGATCACTATAGACCTAGATCACTATGGGCACTGTACACAACTTAACTAATTCTCCACTGCTCTGATACAGTTTCTCACACTTGGAAAAATATCCCAGAACCCTGGATTCATGCATCTCTGTTATGAGAAGGCAGAACTCTATAAAGACAGCCTGCAGGGATTGAAGGAGAGATTTAACTTCTACAGCATGACAAGTTTGGTCCTTGGAGCTCAGAACCTCATGCAGCAGGTAAATGATGAAACTGAGAGGACAGAATTGGGAGAGGCCAGCGTGTCATTCATAGTGAAGTAAGGAGAAAGAGCTGTTCAGGTACTCCCCATATGTCTGTCTCAGAAATGGTCTATTTCTACCTATATTTTCATGGTGTCTTTGTTCCCCTGGGCATCTTCATGATTCAGATAGATTGCTGAGATAACAGGCTGAGCTGCCCAGAAGGCAGGGAGAGTTGGAAATGAGCTTTGACTACAGGACTCTGAATATCCTGGATCTGCTACTCATTTAACTGACTTACTTTTGTAGCTGATGCAGAATTCGATCCATACATTCCAGCAACTTTCAGAGCAACACCTGAGCATGGCAAATAACCGCAACCAGATCACTCAGGTTCTGGAAAAGGTCAAGGGTCGGGTGCTAAAGGTAAGTTTCCAGAAGATGTTGCCTGGGATTGTCTTTTCTTGGGATCTCTGAACTGTTTTCTAACAAATTTTACAGTTGAGGGACACTGACAGCCCTTATCCCCCTGCTTTGCTTCTGGCAGGTTAGGGTACCTCTTGGTATCTTTGGATAATATGCCTTATTGTTTTGCAGAAGGGTTGTTGTTTAGTTTTATGAATAGGTTAGACAAGGAGTTGCATGGGGTGGTTTGGATAGGGAGCATCCTGCTTTGAGCAGGGCGTTGGATTAGATGACCTCTGGAGATATCTCTTTCTATGATTCTACGCTCAGATTATCACAGCACTTCTGCTGTACTTGAACCCTTGATTGCTATGCTCCCCATGTATCGCAGTCCCTGAGCTGTCCCAGGTGAAACAGATACAGCAGTGTTCTGAAGAAAGCACCTCACTGCTGCACAGATTCCTTCTTAAATGTGGTTGTGCTTGCCTTTTAGAAATTTGATTACGACAGCAGCTCTATGCGGAAGCAGTTTGCTCAGGAGTGGCTGCTTCAGATCTTTCTTCCCTTTCTACTGAAGAGCCTGGAGCCCCAGTGTAAATTGGTGAGCCTGAATCTGAAAGAGGGTGAAAGGGGCCCAGACCTCAGCTGTCACCTGATGGTGCTAATACAAGTGGATTCTATTCTGTTCTTCAGAAAGTCTTTCCAAGCCCAGTAGATTTCAGTAGGATGACAAGAGAGTTCTCTTCCCAGTAGCATCTCTCTCTACAGCTTTACAGCCACACTGGTGGGCAGGACTGAAGACAGAGGAGGCTTTAAACAACTGTACCAGGTCCTTGGTGCCAAAACTCTGTCTAAATGGATGGGACTCCACTCATTTCATATCATAACATCTGGAGTGCTGTGTCCAGTTTTGCCCCTCCACCACCCACTATAGGAAGAGCATGGATAAGTTGGAGAGAATCCAGTGAAGTGCAATGAAAATGGTTCAGGGTCTGGGGCACATGACTTGTGAGGAAAGGCTGAGGGAACTGGGCTTATTTAGTCTGCAGAAAAGAAGAATGAAGGGGGATTTAATAGCAGCCTTCAATTACCTGAAGGGGGGGTCCAAAGAGGATGGATCTGGACTGTTCTCAGTGGTGGGAGATGACACAAGAAGCAATGATCTCAAGTTGCAGCAAGGGAAGTTTAGGTTGGATATTAGGAAAAGCTTTTTCACTAGGAGGGTGGTAAAGCACTGGAATGAGTTACCTAGAGGGGTGGTGGAATCTCCATCCTTGGAGGTTTTTAAGGTCTGACTTGACAAAACTTTGGCTGGAATGATCTCATTGGGGATGGTCCTGCCTTGAGAAAAGGGTTGGACTAGATGACCTCCTGAGGTCCCTTCCAACCCTAATTTTCTATGACTCTATAACACGTATGGGCTAGTGGTAATTTCCCCAACATTTTTAACCTTTACCTTCTCCACCACCAGTCTGATCCAATGCCTTGTACAAGGAGCTTTAAGCCTAGCTCAATTATCCTTCCTGACTTCTGTGGAGTCTGAACTGTCTCATGTAAATACCTCCCATTTTGAATGCTAACCATGAAATCTCCACCATCCTAGTGAAGGTTGTAAATAAGCATGGCATGTTATATATGTAGGGCCAGCATTAGTGACTGGATAATCAAGTTAAGTTACAGAAATTACAGAGTATCATCAGAATTAAATGCAAACATTTATCTTCCCCAAAACAGTGGGGAATGCCATATTTTGGCTCAACTCAGGTGCTGTCTGACCAAAGACTGGACCTGACTGTGTCTCTGACATGTATCTCTTACTGACACTGGCTGACTTCCCTTTTTCCTACCTGCTTTGGTAGGAGCTGCCCAGGTATGAAAGTTACGTGTTTGCTGACTTCAGTGACATCATAAACGTGGAAAATATTTATGAAGAAATGGTTCTGGTTATATTGATGGAGGCAGTCAGCAAAGGTAAGGAAATGGATTTCACCTTAACATTCTGTAACAGACCAAACTCAGCCCTGTTTGGAGCTTTACTCTCTGCTAAAGAGAGGATAGATTATACTAACTAAAAATGTTTACAGAAGCTAATCTGTAATATTCTTTCTGCAGTATGGCTATTTTTTAAAAGACATTACATAGTGAGTTTCATGTTTTCCTATTCAAAACATTTTCCAGATGTTGTTTGTGGTTAGTTCCAGGATTCCAGTGTTGAAATATCTTACTTCTGCCAATCTTCACTCTTTTTTTCTCTCCTGTTGCCTGGAGCAACAAAACTTCACTGGCTAGCGTGGAAATAAATCCCATTTTACAGCCATGATGTCATTGGAAGGCTGCATATTAGTTACTTTTGTGTTTTTAACATTAAATAGAAGAGCCTTTATGCTAAAGCTGCATTGCTAATATGCTCATTTTAGAGCCAAGCCTCTGGCCCATCTGCTTGCATTGGCTCCTCTGAACAAACCAGCCCCAAAGACCATTTTAAGTGTCTTAAAATCTGCTTTTGTGAAGGATGAGCCTGCTGTGGCTGTGCCATGTGACAGCCTAGCTTCCCTGTTAGAAAAGAAAATGTTGAGCAGTGAGTACTCAAGCTTCATCATACGGGATAAACAAAATATCATGTAGGCATGTGTACAGGACAAGGAGCCACATATAGGGTTGTATGCAGTGGAGAGGGAGCAAAGTTAGAGAGTGGAGGAGGATTTGGTATTTCTCTCACTTTTTACTGTTCCTTGTTTCAGCCCTGAAAAAAGCCTCCAGCCAGAACAGACACAATCTTTACAGTGACAGCTTCTCCTGTGTTCCGGACAGTGTGGACAACCTGCAGCGGGATGCGGCCTCTGAAATGAGGACAGGAGTTGAAGGTGGTAGTGCTCCATCAGACATTGTGACCCTTATCCCCTCTCATGTCAGAGAAACTGTGTTAGATGTGACAGAATGGGACTATGAAGGAGGCTGTGTTTGGGTTGCAAACTCTCCAAAAGATGAAGGCCAGATCTGCCAACAGGTTTCCACAGAGGCTCTCTGTACAGAAGAAAAATCTTTGTGTGTGTCACCTGATGGCAGGAATTGGAGAAACCAGGTCTTTGGCCCAGACATGCAGAGTGAAAACAATGCCAAGATGGACAACCTGAATAAAAACAAATATCATGACAAGTCATGGACCCCTTCTACAGGCACCAAAGACCCACAAGAACCAGACTTCACAAAGGAATGTTTTGCAGAGAATTTGCAAGAGGAATGGGGGAAAGTAGATCAGCGAGGTCAGAGGTATACTGAAGGTTCAGCATGTAATCTAGCTTGGAATAAAGATGTAGGACAGAGTAGTAAAGATGGCACTTCTGAGAAAAAACAAATATATGAAGGATTAGTGCAGGACCTAGACCTCTGCATGGAATGTGGTGACTGCCCTGTGGGTGGAAGTACACCCTCAGCTAGGAACCACCCAGCATCACAAACTGCACAGTCTGGCAAACCTTGGGACACCAATTGGCTTGAGTCCACTGCAGTGCAGGTTACAGATTTGGCCAGAGAAGCAAGTAGAGAAGATGGAAATTTAACAGATGGAAAATTCCATGGAACAGCAACAAATCATGTGGCATCAATTCAATGGGAGAGAGGCAGAGTGGGAAAAAGTCAGTGTGGTTGGGAAATGGGCACAAAGATAGTTGACAAAGGTGAATCCAGCAAGGGAGAAGTTTGTAATGGACAAATGACCCATCTGTGCCCATTTCCTGTGAAAGGAACGGGAGATGCAACTCGCTCACAACAGCTGCGAGTGTACAGTAATGAAGTGATCCATGGAGAATCCTACACTCCAGAGATGCCTCCTGCCATAAATCTGGAAACAGCCAAAAATGCCCAGCCGGCATTCAAGAATCACGGGGATGTGGATGGGCAGATCAAAAGCAACTCTAGTGCCTTTTTAATCACTGGGAGCTTGAGATATGAAGATGTACAAAGGACCCTCATCCCTGAGGCTGACGAAGCTAGAGAGATTGCTTGCAAGATCTCTCAGCCCCCAGAGAAGAACGAAGAGGAAATGCTACAGGCAGACTTCAGTGGGACAGATAGGACTGTGTTTCTCGAGAGCCTCTCCATAGCCGTTGAAATGGAAGTATTCCAAGCAGATCTGCTAGAAATGGATCTTGAAGATAAGAAACCAGAAAAATTGTTGCCAACAGACAGCGCCCCTGAAATCTAAGTACAGAGTCAGATTTAACTGGCAATGACTGACATGCTGCGAAGAAATGAAAAAACGTGACATATTCAGCTTTCCTGACATGAGGTAAATTCTTCGCATCCCCACATCAACATGGAATTGAGCCCACTGGGGCAAAGGAGAACATAGAGGGACTGCAGGCCATGTGGCCTTCTCACCCCATGTGCCATTACCTCTACCTGATGAGAAACTTCTGGACCTTTAGCCAGTGGCATGGTAGTTGCAGGTCGCCTGCTGGAGGATCAGTATGTAGCACTGACCAGCTCCTAAGAGGAGATGCAGCTATTTTCATCCTCAGAGCTGAAAGTATGTGAAGTTTGAGCATGCTTCTCCAAGCAACATGAATTGAGAAGCTGAGGCACTGGAAAGGAATGGACTCCCCAAGGCATGTAATGCTCACACGTGTTGTATGATGTACAGGCAGGCCTCGAACTTATGAGACAATCGGTTCCTGAAAACCGCATCTTAAATCGAAACGTTGCAACTTGGAACCATTTTTCCCATAGGAAACAATGTAATAAATGGGGATTGGTTCCTGAACCGAGGCCTGATGCCCTATTTTCACCAAAAATAACCCAGAATTTTGTACTCAATCAATATAGCTATATTATTCATCTATAATTAATGCATTTATTTTGTAAATAGCAATCATACCGACTTGGAAGAACTTCTTTGAGGTGACTGCTGGATTTTCTGAAGGGCTTGGTTGAACTTCTTGAAGGGTTCTTGGCTGGAGTCTTCTCAGGAGTCTTGCTTGGACACTTTCTATAAGAAAGCAGACAAGTTTGGACAGATGTTCTCCAGGGACACGGGTGCCGCAGCGAACTTGTTTTCTGGTGTGTCGTTGCATCAGATCAAGCATTGTAAAGTTGAAACCGGTGTCAGAAAGTTGAAACGCACGTACATGTATAAACTCAAAATGTTGGAAGTTGGGGACTACCTGTATGTCAGTCTGTTACAAAGGCCCCAAGCTCCCCATCCTCTCCCTTGACCCCCTTTGTGGCTTTTCTTTCTGCTTGTAAGAGGTGAGGCTGGAGATCTTTTGTAAGGGGCCTTGGGGGCAAGGTGTGTGCTCAGTACAGCGTTTTACAATCAGTCCAGTCCAATTACAAGCGTCCTGGGAAAGCGATTGAGGGAATCGACTGAATTCCGTAGTTACGGATTCATCTCCAGTACCCTTTGCCTAGTCTCTTCCAAAGCTCCCGTGCTGCTGGGCCCCCTTTCCTTGCTGACTACCTGCCCCTGTGCTGCACGCGGGGGAACAGGAGGTGGAGAAGACGGGCCTTCGCTAGCGGGTGGGATTTGGAACCGAAACCTGATCCCCGCCGGCGTCCCGGGAGAGCAGGGCGCTGATGGGCGCTGCAGCGCCAAGCCTCCCCCTCCCCCCACAGCATCTGTCCACTGGGACTGGGGCGTCAGGGGCACGTGGCGGAGGTTGGCCGCCCCGCTCCTCCAAGGGGCTGCCCGCTGCCCCTTGACAGGCTCCGCACGTGCTCGGCCGAGCGGCCCCTGCAGCAACGTGAGTCCCGCCACCGCTGCGGGGCGTGGACGGATCTGCACGAGCCGCCGGGACCTTCCCTTTAAGGCCGCCTGCTGGTCGGCGTAGAGGAGCAGCCTTAAAGCGGCGTCGGCACACCCACAGGGTGGGAGCGGGGCCTCCGGGCCGGGCTAGGCCCGCCCGTGCTTCCCCTTTAAGCCCTAGTTCCCGTCGGAGGGAAGCCGTGTGCTGGACGCTCGGACGGGCCATGGCGGCGGCAGCCCGCCTCGCGCTGGTGCAGCTGCTGTTGCTGCTGCTGCTGCCGCCGGGCCCGGGCCCCGCCACTGCCTACTTCCCCGAGGAGCGCTGGAGCCCCGAGTCGCCGCTGCAGGCGCCGCGCGTGCTCATCGCCCTGCTGGCCCGCAACGCGGCGCACGCGCTGCCCGCCGTGCTGGGCGCCCTCGAGCGGCTGCGGCACCCCAAGGCGCGCGCCGCGCTGTGGTGAGAGCAGAGCCCGCGCCCCGCCCGGGACTGCTCCCGGGCCGCCCGCACCCGCACCAGGGCTGCAGCAGTGCGGGCCACACACACGCCCGGGAGGAAGCTTTTCCTGCCACGGGGCAGCCGGAAGGGCCTGGAGGGATCTCCTGGCTCCGGGCAGCTTTCCCGGGCCGGAGGCGGGTGGCAGGGGAGGGGAGGGAGGGAGCCGGGCCCGGTCGGTCCTGGGCCCTGAGCCCTGGCAAATCTGGCAGTGGTGATGGGGGAGGAGACGCAGCATCCCTGTGTCTTGAGGGGGCCGGGGCAGCGCTGAGACGCGCTCCCACCCCTGCTGGGAGCACGGGCCAGGTGGGGAGGCTGGGAAGCCGGCTGCGTAGCGGTGAGTTGCTGGTGGGTGTCTGCAGGGTGGCGACGGACCACAACGTTGACAACACAACAGCGGTGCTGCGGGAATGGCTGATCCAGGTGCAGAGTCTCTATCACCACGTGGAGTGGAGGCCGATGGAGGAGCCCAGGTGAGGTGTTGCCAGCGAATTCAGGGGGTACTGCTCCAGATCATTGATGTCCTGGGTAATAGGGTAAATGCAGCGCTGAAGGCTTGGGTAAAGGTGAGGCTAACCTCGGGGGTAGGGCAGGGATTGGGAAAGATCTGGTGGATCCTTGTACTGCTGGAGAGCTGATGGTTATGTGCTCAGTGACAGGTATCCTTGCTTTGGGGCACGTGGTGACTACTTTTCATATTGTACAATCTGTTTCTGCACCCCACAAAGTCCTTGCGAGCATATGGGTCAACAACTGATTCTTTTCTCCCCATTCTCAGCACTGCTGTCCTCTTCATTTCCATACCAGTTCCCTCCCTGATTCTACAGACCTGTACCTCTAACTGGTGTGCTGCCTTCTGTTTGTCCCTCTCCAAGCCAGTATGAATGAGTGTCAGGAACTAGAAAGTAGTTTGTTAACACAGGACTTGTATTTTGGAGGCAAGTCAGCCTGCTCTGGGCTTCTGACAGCTAGAAGGCAGCCTGGCCCCTACCGCCTTGCACATCTGCCTGGCTGAAAATCTTGGAACATAGCCCATCTGCAGGTGCTGTCCCTTGTCAGCTTAGCACTGCTCTAACCTTGGCCCATTAGAAAAAAATATTTGTATTTACCCTTTCAGAAACTGCTGGCACTGAGGAGATGGAATGAGATCTTGCTTTATTTGGTTTTGCTGGCTTGACAGGGGTTGCTTGGGAGCAGTGTTCTGGAGAGCAGGTCAGGGCAGAGCAGTGATAGAAGTCACTGTGTGTGGTGAGATTAGCTTAGCTGTAATTGCAGAGCCAGTAGGCATTCAGAAACATTCCCATGCTAGCTGGGTGAAGGCAGTGGCTTCTTCTGCACATTGAGGATATCTTAATCTAGGGTGTAATTGTGTCTGTGGAACATAGGAGAAAAACCATGCCTCTGTACTGAGTGGCTTCCCTTTCCTGTAATGTGTTGAGAACCTTTACAAACACGTGAGAGAGGCTGCCGCTTTCTAGGGAGAAAGTATAAAAAACATACAGGGGGACTGTTAGTACTTTGGTTTAAAAATCCTCCTGGACTGGTGTGTTGCTAAAGGAGGATGGGTGCAGTCTGCAGATACTCCCTTTTCACGTATGGCATTTGCTCCTGCTGAGTTCATTCCTACTGTACCTTTTTAGTTCTGTATTTTCATCTTGCATAGTTATTTTCAGAAAGGAGAATAAGGGGGTGGGTTGAATCTGACTGGAACTTTAACTGCACTTGAATCTCTGGCAGGTCATACCCGGATGAGGAAGGCCCAAAGCACTGGTCAAATTCTCGCTATGAGTATGTGATGAAGCTCAGACAAGCAGCCTTGAAATCTGCCCGTGACATGTGGGCTGACTACATCCTGGTAAGAGAATCTGTGATGCTGGTAGGCTTGACTGTTTGTTTCATCAGTTTTTCAGATGAGCAGAAATGTTAACTAGCATTTGCTGGAATAAGGAGGAGTGCACCAATAGAGAATTTTTGGGCCAGTGCTGATGGCTGATTTTTAATGAGCCATATCAGAATTGGATTGTTATCGGCTTATATGTAGTCAGGCAGCTGGAGACCGGTGTCTGGTTGGTAAATCTGTGGAGGAAGGGGGGTGCAGATTGAGGTCCCCATGGTGAGGGAGGGAATGGGGCAGGGGCAGGTGCTGCACAGCCGGGGCAGGGCAGGGGACAGAGCTGGAAACAGCTTGTCTGGGGGGGGTTCAGCTCCCCCCGTTGCATGCACCCTGGAAGGGCATGGGGGGCATCTGCCCCTGGATCTGTGTGCAGGGTGGGCTACCGCTGTGAGCTGTGGTCGGGAGTGGTGCCAGGCCTTTTCCAACAAGGGCTGAGTTGAGCTCTGCTCCGGGCAGATAGGAGTGGTGCTGGGGGGGGCCTATAGTGGGG
>JAGPOW010000995.1:370369-384267 GCA_030014935.1 Caiman crocodilus
CCCCCCCCCCCCCCCCCCCCCCCCCCCCCCCCCCCCCCCCCCCCCCCCCCCCCCCCCCCCCCCCCCCCCCCCCCCCCCCCCCGCAGTAGGGCCGTACAAGGCTTCGGACTGTGCTTTGGATTCAGACAAGCTTTGGGTACTTTGGCGTCTGAAACAGCACATCTGGATTGAAGTGCTGGCTTCGTTAGGCTTTCCAAAGCAGTTTGGAGTTTCTGAAGTGCTTCAGAGATCTGGCCATAGGATATAATGGGGAAACAATTAAATATGTATAACTTTATTGTTTTTCTGATTTGGATGAAATTTGCAGGGATTGTAACCTCTGCTGAGAGCATGAAGCCTGCTAAGTTTCAAAAAGATGCAGGGGTTCGGGGGGAACTTCACCCCAAATTCTTGAAAGCAAAACTCGAGTCACATCCGTGTGTTACACCACAGGGGTTGAAAATTGCAGAGGCAGTGGTGGCCTCTGCTCGGGCCATGAAGCCTGCCAAGTTTCGAGGAGATAAGTGCAGGGGTTTGGGGGAAACTGCACCTCAAGCTGCAGACAAGCAAAACTTGTGACATGGGTGACGCTTTGTGTGTTAAGGCACAGCAGAGTGAAAGCTGCAGGGATGGTAGCCCATGCTGCGGCCACGACGCCTGCCAGCTGTCGAGGAGATCAGTGCAGGGCTTCTGGGTTCTGGGGCCCTGCATCTCTGGTCACAGGCAGGCAAAATTCGTGACAAGGGGACTTGTGCAACTGTGTCTGTCTTGGGGGGATTGGGGGACACGGGACAATGACTACTGCAGGCCTGGCTGCTAAGCTACTGCATTACAGGTTACCATTTAATCATGATTCACTCAGGGACCAGCTCAATACAGTTGCTAGCTAATGTAACAGTTAATTAGCATCAATTAAAACCTATAAAATCCGAGACTAAGGAGAGGAAAGAATCAATACAGATAATCAACCGCCCCAAGACAGAGACAGTCAGTTGCACAAGCACCCATGTCATGAGTTTTGTCTGTCAGCTGCTAGAGGTGGAGGGCCCCAGAACCCAGAAGCCCTGCGCTTATCTGTGACAGCTGGCAGGCTTCATGGCATCCCTGCAGCTTTCAGCCTGCTGCGCCTTAACACACACAGTCACCCATGTCACAAGTTTTGCCTGTCAGCAGCTTGAGGTGCAGTTCCCCCCAAACCCTTGCTCCTTTCAACTTGAAACTTGGCAGGCTTTGTGGCCTCAGCAGGGGCCACCACCTCTGCAATTTTCACCCCACTGTGGCTTAACACATACACATGACATGAATTTTGCTTTCAGAAATTTGGGGTGCAGTTCCCCCCAAGCCCCTGCACCAATCTTCTTGAAACTTGGCAAGCTTTATGCTCTCAACACAGGATACAACCCCTGCAAAATTTCATCCAGATCAGACAAAAAACAACAAAGTTATAGATATTTCATTGATTCCCCATTATACCCTATGGCCGGATCTCTGAGGTGGCTCTGAAGCTTTGGAGCCACTTCGGCTGGACTGAAGTGTAAACCTGGTCCAGATCTCTGGATCGGATCCTTGGCATCCAAAACGGCCAGATCTGAAGCCAGATCAAATAGCTGCCTACTCGCACAGGCCTAGGCTGCAGCCACCCCAGTATTCTCTGTAGCCACCTCCCAGTGCTGTTGCCTGCCCAAATACAGCCCTGGCCTAGCCCTCCGCTGGGAAGAGCCCAGTGCCACCCCAGCCCACAGTGGCAGCCTGCCTTCAGCCTGCACACAGATCCAGGGGCACGTGCCCCCCTGGGGTGCATGCAGGAGGAGGCACCTCCCCACTTCCCCCAGGATGGCTTCGTCCTATGCTCTGCTCTGGCTGTGCAGCACCAACCCCAACCCCAATCCTTCTGTCACTGTGGGGGCCTCAAACTGCACCCCACCCCTTCCTTCACAGTGAACTTACCAGCTGGACCTGGCTGCTCTCCATACTGCTGGGCTGTGCTCCTGGCTGCCTCATGCTGTGCTGCAGCTGCATGCATGCATGGGGTGTTTAGCAGTAGCATTATCAGCCACATTTTCCTTATATGGGTGCCAATTCTATATGGAAACAATGTATTGGTGCACCTTTAGAAATAAGGGCAGTATTATGTAGTTAGTATAGACAGCCTGGGGTTGGAGACATCCCCAGTGGTCTGTTTTGAAGCCAGTGAAATGCATTAACAGAGTGTGAACAGGAGCAGTTTTAACAACCTGACTGTTTAATATTAACTGTGGTTTGTTTTGGCTGTTTGCAGTTTGTGGATGCAGATAATATCCTGACAAACCCAGACACTCTGAGCCTGCTGATGGCAGAGAATAAGACAGTGATAGCACCTATGCTAGACTCTCGTGCTGCCTATTCTAACTTCTGGTGTGGGATGACCTCGCAGGTAGGGAGAGACATCTGACCCTGAAACATCTATTTCACGGCTTTCCAACTGCTTTTCTAAATCATTTTTAAATGATGTTGATGGTCCCTGTGTATACCTCTTTGGGGGATTGGACTATAGGGCAGCATTTCCTAACCTTTTTCACCCTGTGGTACACTTATATGGCCGCCTCCACCCCACAGTACACCAGCCGAGCAGGGGGAGGGGGGCACTAGCAAGTGGCTGAGTGCCGCGGAGCGGGGTGGGGGAGGCAGGCGGGGGATTGGGTGGCAAACAGTGTCTGAATCAGTGTCTGGAGCCACGTTCCCCATCTGTCTGGCTGCCGGCAGCAGCAGCAGGTGTGGGACATGGCTCTAGCCCAAAATGCTGCAGCACAGCAGTTGGAAAACACTGCTATAGGGGTTTAAGGAGTTCACAGCTGTGCCCCCCTTACTAGTTTTTGCTCGCTATATTGCAGTCACACAGCAGCTCCTGTTCCTCTCTGCTGCTACTTGGGGACCCCTGGGTCGTTGCTGTAATAGTTCAGTACTGTTATGGCTGGAGGGGGCAGCGGGATACAACCATAAAGCCATGCTTTCCTCATGATGGCTCATGTGAGACTGTGTCCACTTCTTTTCAGGGTTATTACAAACGTACTCCTGCCTACATTCCTATTCGGAAGCGGGATCGTCGTGGTTGCTTTGCTGTCCCCATGGTGCATTCCACCTTCCTGATCGACCTGAGAAAGGAGGCCTCCTGGGATCTTGCCTTCTACCCTCCACACCCAGACTACACCTGGTCCTTTGACGATATCATTGTCTTTGCATTTTCCTGTAAGCAGGCAGGTGAGGCAATGGATGTTTGCTTGCATATGTTATGTGTGTACTTCTGCTCTGTGGTGACTATGGAAATGCCTTCTGTCAGCCTTCAGAAAGGGAAGTAGGTTTCCTGCCACATTGATAATGGGAGATGTTTTACCCTAATGAACATATTACATGTTAATGTTTTTATTTTTTTTCCATTGCAGCATCTGTCCCTGTCTCTGCCCCTTTTTTTCTGCCTGTAGCCTTGCTGCAGTGATATTACAGGGCCAAAGAATAAAACTTTTACCACTGTTAGTCTGTTTATGAAATTACTTTCAGCTGCCTTTGCACAAAAGTTCACAGCTGCTTTGGAACAGGAACTAGTCTGAGCTGGCTGAGCAAGGCTTTTTAGACAGAAGGTGGAAAGAGTGATACAAAAGAGGAGGTATAAAGCAGAGAAGGAAAATGACATGAACGAATGGGTGTGATAACAAGAACTTAAGGGTCACATTGTAGATAGTGTTCAGGATGTGACTAAAGGTGCTGGAGATGCTCATCTCATTTTCTGCTCTTTCTCTGACCAGTCTGGTCTTGCCATCTTTTAGGATGAGGATGATGGTCTACCTGCTTTTTCAGTGACCCAGTGACTAAGCAGTATTCAGAAAAGGGCTGGTAGCTTTATTCTGTGAAACAGTAACTAGTAAAACATATTTGAATTGCTTCAGCAACAAAATAACTTCCTTCCTTATTTTTAGAAGTGTTTGTGATGACAATTTGAGCTTCTCTCAGCAGTTTGTTATAGTCACTACTATACTTATTTTTACTTAATCCATCTCTGCCTTTGAGGCAGAGCCAGGACTGTGCATGGGTGCTAGCTGTCAACAGACAATGTCAAGTTCAGCAAAACTCGGCCCTCTGAAACCTAGGAGCTGCAGAGTTAAGGTACATGCCAGTGCAACTCTAACTCTGTGCCCCCACATTGAGAGGTGCTCCAGTAGATTTCTATCAATACTCACACTTGGCAGACCATTCACATCACTCGCGGAATGGAGCGTAGAACTACTCTAGGAAAGAGCCTAATTATTCTCTCGGCTGAGGCAAAAAGTGTGCTTACATGAGAGATTGAACAGGAGCAGCCTATGTCTACTACATACATTTGAGGAGCTGAGCCTACATTCCAGAAGCAGCCTTGCACCCTTAGCACAGTATGCCATCTAGAGCAGCATATTTACACACCCATCATAACACATACCAGTCTCGTATCCTACCTCCCTGCTGACTTCCCCCAGAACAAGAAGATGCCAAGGCACTGCTGCTGGCACAATCTATGTAGCTAAATACTGTATGCTTAGGTGTTATACATGCATCTAATAGCTTTCATCACATGTGGAGTGAGGTGAGATACTCAGGAGATGATTTAAGAAGCCTGTCCTCTATCACAGCCATAGGTCTGCCAAGCCTTTTCAGCTAATTCTTCTATCATTCTGTGCAACTACATCTACCACAACTGGAGGGCTTGTGAATGATTACAGGTGGGTATTAGCAGGTAATTCCTTAGGGGCCAGATTTAGCAGGCTGGTATATACCAATTCTATACAACTTGGTTTCTCAGTTGTTTTCCCCCCTAAGTTTACTGAACTTGACATTGTAGCAGGGCCTGAGATGTCACCAGATATTAACAAAACATCTGTGTAAATGAAGATTTTTGGAGTGGCAATGTGTGGAGGGTTCAAATTTTTAACAGGATGAGAAGGGCTTTTTTGGAGGAAGTTGGTATTCATCCCATTTAGGGAACTGTGACTATTACATAAGTCTACAGTTGAGGTATTATTGTGGCCAGCTAAAGGGTGTGAATCCAAAGTAGTCCTTTCTGCTTTTGTACCCCGTATTATAGTACAGTGGAATTCACACTTTTTTCTGTTTGTTTTACTGATGTGTACCCCTGCGATTGTGTGAGATGGATAGTAAAATGAGTGCTTTGTTACCACAAGCACCCTATAATCCCTTCAGCAACTGGAGAGAGATAACAGAATCTTCATGTCTTCTGCTTTTTTCCTCCATTTACAATTTCCCTTTCCTATGTTTTCCCATTCCCTCTGCTTGTGTACTCTCCAGAAGTTAACACTGTACCTACAGAAGCTTGTGTGGTCCAGTCTGAGATGCTCTTAGGGTGGAATGGGGAGTGTGGTCACAGTTTGAAATGTTTGGAGAATGGAGTTGTTGACAAGGTAGGAAGGGAAACTGTGGATGTGGTTTGTCTACAAAACCTTGACAGTTTTGTTCTATGCTACTTATTGCAACATTTAGTTTGCAAAGGAAGACTGGTATGTGTGTCTTCATCTGTACCCACTTTGCCCGCTGCCACCATTTCCCAGTTTACTTCTTGCCCCATTAAGCAACTTAGGTCTTTAGAACCTGTGACCTTGTGTCATACCATGTTGCTTCACAGTTGCTGCAGGCAGCAGCTTATTGTATGGTGGTTCGCTTTCTTAGTTGTCCATGTTCTTAGCTCTGTAAACCAAAGCTGCACATTGAACCAGAACCCCATGCCCCTACTATGTGTCATGTCCCCACATCCCCTGCCATGTCCAGGCCTGCCTAGTCCGTCTCCAAACTCTACCTGTTCTGGTCAGCTTCCTTTCTACATACCAGAGTGGCACATACCTTTACCTTCTTATTCTGTGTCTTTCAGAAGCTCACATTTCTATTATTTTTCAGGGACCCAAAACTCTACCTTAGGAGCACCCTTGCTTCTCTCTCTGCCATCCTAGTGCACATGTTGGCCTATGTCCTCTGGAGGGGACTGAAGCCTTTGGATCTTATTTTACAGCATGTGTAGATCAGGACAGCTGAATTATTTGTTTAACAGTGATTTCAGTATCTCTTCCCCAAAAGGTAGAGAAGGGATGTCAGGCATTGGGGGTGGGTTGGGGGGAGAATGTCACCTAACTCGACTTTGCTGCCTGACAGTCAGAACTGTAATTTGAGCTCCAAATCTTACCAAAAATTTTGGTAAAGTTTGTGAATTATTAGAAATGTTGGTACGGTCGGGGGGTGATGACAACGGGGGGCAGTGAATCTTTTGGGAGGTTGTATCTTGTGAACTCTTTGTTTGGCTGCCCCCCTGCTCTGGATGACTTGCCTTGTCCCACATCATCATGAGGTAGAGTGAATTTTGCAGGGAATCCTAGTACTAGGAAATGACTTTCAAACAGTAAGGGCTTCCTACATTGTACTTCAGCAGAGCTGGCGCTCTGTTATAACAAGCAACTCCGCATAACAGGCACTGTTAGGACTTTGTTACCTGGCAGCACTTGGACAACAGTTTTTGGCCCAACATAGTCCTTTGCTGTTGTTTTACTCAGGCCATGGGAGATCCCTTGTCCCCAGCTTCTTAAGTCAACCAAAGAACAGCTTGTCAGGTGTACAGGGCTAGTTTTGTCACTTATGGAGAGCTCAGCACTGTCCTACTTGTGCCTGTTTGTGTATGTTCATTTCAGAAGTCCAGATGTTTGTGTGCAACAAGGACATTTATGGCTACCTGCCAGTACCTCTGAGATCCCACAGCACTCTCCGGGATGAGGAGGAGAGCTTCATGCATGCGCAGCTGGAGGTCATGGGTAAGGGCCATATCTGGCACATGCAAAATTAAGGCCCACAGAGGCCCGGGAAGGGAGTTATTTTAGTGTATTGTTTTTTTTCTCCTGTACTCCTTTGTCTTTGTCCTGGAGATTTGCTCTCTGGTGTCAAACCTAGATTTTCTTATTTTGTAAGTTGGGGGAGGCGGGGAGGGGTCAGAAACTGTGCCCCCTACATGTAGTGAGGAGAGCAGCATGGTCTTGCCTGGTGGTAGCTGGATAACTTGTTTAGCTTCTATGAATGCTTTTTGTGCTGCATAAAAACAGACCAAAGATGTGGTGGTATCCGTTTAGTGGTAAGAACTATAATCCTTTGAGGCCTCTGGTTTCCCTGGGCTACAGTGTGCCACGCAAGCCTCTTTCAGTTTCCCTTCTCCTGGCCTCTGGTCTCAGCAGGATTGTATGGCAGTGCCATCCACCCTGGCATGTGTGTGCATTGCTGTCAAGTCTGTGTACTGTACAGGGAGTGTCTTGGAGCTTGCTGGACTCCATCCCTGCTCCCTTGGGTACTTAGCAGGGTAAGATTCACAGTATCTCTTTGTATTGCCCCTGGCAGCACAAAGATTCTTTTAGTAAAGTGGAACTGACCTCTCTTGACCAGTAGTTAAAGGGATGGGGACTGATTCCTTGATGTTTAGAAGCAACTTGTAAATTGGAGTACTGCAAATGGGGGAATATGGGCTAATACCATTTGTTTCCAAACAGTTGTATAAATCTGAGGCTAGAGCCCTATTCCTCTGACTTTCTTAGGCTGCATGTAGGGCTTACATACTTCTTCATTCTTCACAAGCTTCCATTCTCCTGATCTGTGAAACTGAATGGCTTCTGCCGATGGAGCTCTAGTCCATGGTTTCCTGTTTAAACACACTGTCCTTAATTGACTGGTGGAGACAGGGGTGTCCTCCCAACAAGAAAAATAACCAGAAGCATATAGTACATTTCATAATGCAGCAGCTGCTTGTTCAACAGGAGTAAAACATGTAAAGTCTATGGTGGAAAGAGGCTGCACTTGTGGAAGAGGAAAAGATCCTTTATTTCCCTTTCTCCAGCCTTCGTTGATTCATAGAATCATAGAAAAATAGGGCGGGAAGTGATTTCTGGATTAATTGGATTGTTTATATCCAGGTGTTCTGGTGTGAGTTTTCTTGGAGGCTTGTCCCCACAGTTGCAATTGATGGTGCCTCTTTTGCAGTTGTAGGGGTTGAAAGAGGTCCCTTGGTTGCGGTCTATGGAAGTTAATGTCTTTGAAATGGACTGTAAATGGGTTTCTGTATTTTCCCCTTAGTGAAGAACCCTCCAGTGGAACCTTCGCAATATGTGTCGGTCCCGCCCAAGATACCTGATAAGATGGGTTTTGATGAGGTGAGATGAGGCTTTTGCCATGCGCTTGCATTGCTGAAAGCAAGAATGACGTTTAGTCTGCATGAGTTGATGCAACAGGCTTCCCCCTTTTCATTCTGTACTGACTTCAGACTAATATCTGTGAGCCACTCTGTTGAATCTTGATGAAACTCCTGCTGAGATGCAACATGGAGCAGGGTTGTTGTGGTATCCTTTCTTTTCCTGATGTGACAGGAGCCTCCTTTCTAGCTGTGGACTTCTTTTTCCAGGTGTTCATGATTAATCTGAAGCACCGGACAGACCGACGTGACCGAATGCTGCAGACGCTATATGAGCAGCAGATAGAGTGCAAAATCATTGAGGCTGTGGATGGAAAGTAAGTGTGAAGCACAACCTTGTGGCCAGTCCAGTTCTAACATGCACAAGTAGTGGGGACACTCATCCCAGTCAGTCCCTGGGTAGGAGTTGACAGTGATTATTTTTTTCCTAGAGATGCAGCAGTGGGAGAAGGCAACTTGGTTGCTTGGTGGAGGGGAGAAACAGAAGCCAAACACTCTGGATTTCAGTGCCTTGCAGTCACTGTTAAAAGCACTGAGGCCTAGGAGTTCTGCATGCACTGAGACATCTTTTTCTTTCCACCTGGTGTATGGTTAAAGAGGCAGTGGAGTACAGAGGATTTGGCCTTGTGCATTCCTCTGATAATCTCTTCTCTGTGCACATGCATGCACACGCATCTCTTCAGGCTGAGGGAACAAGCTGCTGGCTGCATAGCACCTTGAGCTGTTTCCAGAAAAATTGTTGTAATGACCTAAACTGCCTGTCCTGTATAAATGGACCATGTGGCAGTGAGTAATCCTAGAAACTTGTGTTCTGTTTTTCTATAGAAACAGCCATGTGAAAGGCTCAGGTAAGTGGCTTAGGCATTCCTTGGGGAGAGAAGTTGTGTTGGTGAACATTATCAGAGAATTCAAAGTGAGCCTGTGATATGTGCTGGCTAGGAGGTACTAACCCTTGTTTTACTTGTTTACAGAGCTATGAACAGCAGCGAGGTGGAGGCTTTGGGGATTAAAATGCTTCCAGGTTATCAGGATCCATACCATGGCCGTCCACTCACCAAAGGGGAGCTGGGTTGTTTTCTTAGTCACTACAAGATCTGGAAGGAGGTGAGTGAGCGAGTGATACTGTGTTCTTTGGTGGATCCCTACCACCATTGGGATATTGTTCTTCTCTGGGTCTGAGACCTGATAAAGAAAAAGCTGCAACAAGGCAGGGAGGAGGGGCATGCTTTGCAGGTGCTCTGACTTGACTGTGAGAAGTCTTTCTCTGCTAAATTGCCAGATTGTGGAGAGAGGGCTGGAGAAATCAGTTGTGTTTGAGGATGACCTGCGTTTTGAGATTTTCTTTAAGCGACGTTTGATGAACCTAATGTACGACTTGGAAGACGAGGGCCTAGATTGGGACCTGATGTAAGTGCAGAGGCTGAAAAGTTATTTTGGTGCTATATATGATTTTTCTGCATGAAAAGGGGATGGGGAGTGAACAGTGAGATGGCAGACTGGGAGCAGGGTGAGACACACACTTATCTGTAACAAGTTACATTCTGGTTACAGTAGAAGCCCAGGGGCAACTAACTACTCCAGGTTTTTTCATTGGAAAGCACAAGATTGATGAGCATGGAGTGTCCTTCCAACTGGAAAGTGGATTTCTGCTGTGCCAGGAAGTTGTTATTCTGTAAGAGAGCTTCCTTGAGCCCCTGAGCTTTTGCCTAGCTTGTGTAGCTGCAGGCATGAGGATTTCATAGATTCAGGGACCCAGAAGAGATTGCTATGACAATTTAATCTGACCTCTGACTGTCACACAGGCCTCAGAACTTTGCCTATGCATAAAGCCCTAATACGAAAGCCAGAGCTGGAACGTACCTGTTAACACAAACCTCTACTTCTTGCTGCTCTGTGCCCCACAGCTACATTGGGAGAAAGCGGATGCAAGTGGAGCACCCAGAGAAGTCTGTGCCTCATGTGCGAAACCTAGTTGAAGCTGATTATTCCTACTGGACTCTGGCCTATGTGATTTCACTGCAGGGTGCCCAGAAGCTGCTGGCAGCTGAGCCACTGTCTAAAATGTTACCAGTGGATGAATTCCTTCCTGTCATGTTTGACAAGCATCCTGTGTGAGTCTTGGCAGTGTTTGCATGGGGCATTGTTGGTGGGGAATAGGGAAAGGACCTGCTGCCTTAGCTAATAGAAATAATGGGTTATGGGCAGGGACAAGGGGATTTTAGGCATTGTGCTCTGAACTGAGAAGCTCACTTAACCACTTCAGGGGTGCCCCACAGCTTCTCTCTTTGGTGAAGGAATCTGTGTTATCTGTTACCATCAGTAGGTTACCAGGGAACAGTTCCAGTGTTCTCAAGTGGGAAACAAAATCTGACTTCTCCATTATAGTAAATGGACTTGATGCTGGGCATATTGCAGAGGCCTAAATAGCTTTTGCTCCTGTCAACAATTTCCATGAAGAACGTTGGGTCGTTAACATTTTTCTTCAAATGTTTTTGGACTTTTGTTGGTGGAAAGAACCCCAAACTGTTTCAGTCTTCAGTACCCCTTAGAGTTTTCACCAAATGCCCTTCATGGGTGAGATCAGACATTTCCTGAAGAAGTTTCCATTTGAACAAAAATATTATTTGTTGTCAATGCTCAGAAATCCTACTAGGTAGTAGTTCTGCCATGAGCAGGCCACTGGAATTGCAGCGGCTGCTAGGTAACTTGCTTACTCTTGGGGAGCAGGAGAAGGGACACATTGTAGCCTATTCGTAGTTCCTTGGTTGGCCCAAAAACCTTAATGACATGGCTTTAGAATTGGGGTGGGCAGAATGGTGGATCTGGCTAACAGCTGGACTCCATTTCCCAGCAGCCCCTGCCTGTATTGCTGCAGCAGGCTTCCATGAAGACCCCAGAAGTGGCAGGGCAGTGGCAGGGGGGCCAGGGTTTCCATGAAGACCAGTCCCAGCAGCACTGGGTGGGGAGCTGCTCCAGGGCCTGGATCTCGCAGCAGTGATGGCATGGTCCAGAGCCAGGGCAGAGCTGTAATTCACTGCCTGCGAGCCCCTGCCCAGGGCAGTCAGGGAGTGGCTTTGCCCCAGCTCTGGACCATGATATCACTGCTGCAAAATCCTGGCCCCTGGAGCAATTCCCCACTCACTGCCTTGCCACTTCTGGGGTCTCCATGGAAACTGGCTGCAGGAACACAGGCAGGGGCTGCTGGGAAATGGAGTCTGCCACAGTCCCAATCCAGCCCACAAGTTGGACTTTGCCTGCCCCTGCTTTAGAACCTGCCATTTTACTGATTTCTGGGAGTGAGCCTCCGATTGCCAGTCTCAGTGGTGGAAAGTTGGGATTCCCTACCTTTGTCAGTAAAAGCTGATGTGGGACAGTTAGGTCATTTTGTCCTCTGGTGTCAATCTCTGGCATGGCAGTAAGTACCACCTGGCCTTTATGAAACCTCATCACAAGCCAGCTAGGTGAGATTCAGTTGGAGCTCACTGTAACAGGAGGGCGGGCAGGGTTGCTGTGCTCTCCCCTGCTGCCTCCCTTACCGTGCCAAGCTGCCAACTAGCACCCTCAAATTCTTGCCCGCCATGACTTTGATCTCATATATTTTATAGGGAGGCTGCCTTTCGTCCTCTTGTCCACGATTCTCCTGTTATCACTAATTCCTTTCCTGTATTGGGTGATCTGTACCCCAGCCTTATGGGCTGTGTGTGGCTCCAACCACCCCTGTACCACACCCCAAGCCTCGCACATACAACTGACATTGTTCGGTCTTCCTCTGCGCCCTCTCTCTCCCTCTAAGCCCTCCCTGGCGCTCGGGCTCTCTGCATCCCCGTCACTCTCTGAGGCTTCTTGCTGCCCCCACTCTCTGGGGCTGGGGTTCCCACGCAGCTGTGGGTCGCCTATGAGGCCTCCTTCATCCCCTCTTAGCCTCACCCAAACCACCGGTAACAACAGCAAACGAAACACAAGCCCCTGAGCTACAATGCAAACTCCAGCTGTCTGGCTATAACATTAATCCAGCCACCCCTACCGTGCTCCAGCCTTTACCAGTCTCCCACAGCTGATGCAGTCAGGGCTCTTCCCTCTCCTTGCTCAGGCAGAGCTCCTTCCCCTTTGTCTGCCAGCAGGGAACTGCCTCCTGGCCTCCAGCCTGTGATTTACATAGGAGCCAGGCCCTGCCCCTTCTTGGTCAGCTGACTAGGCAGGTGAGGGTCACTAGTTCCCTCTAGCTGCTTTAGCAACTGGCACCTGATGAGTTATCCTGGCTGTCCAAGTAGCAGGCACCTTAGTGCCCTGCTACACTCACTCAGACTTTGACACTGAGCTTGAAAAGCCTCAGACTTTGAAATGGTTTCTGCAGCTGCTGTTCTTTCAGAGGAGAGGTTCCAGGAAGGTGATAGAGATGTGAAGGAATTATAATATGCAAGAACAGGGGATTGGATTTGGGACTGGAGGATTTCCTGGGTCATCATGTCTTTATGTGTATCATTCTTTTGAGAGTTGCTGGAGAGATTTGGATTGGAAGGCTGTGAGAGGTATGCGCTGTATGTGATTGTAATCATGTAGTGGAAAGATGAAGGGTGTCTCAAACAATTATAGGGTGGATGAAGGGACTGGGTTGGAGGATAAAAGTAGACTGAAGGGTGAAAGTAGTGGATATAGTCATGTTTTCTTCTTTCTGCACAGATCTGAGTACAAGAAGCATTTTGAAAACCGGAATTTGCTGGCCTTTTCAGTGGAACCACTTCTGATTTACCCCACACATTACACTGGTGATGATGGTTACATAAGTGATACTGAGACCTCGGTGGTTTGGAATAATGAGAAAGTAAAAACTGACTGGGACCGTGCCAAATCTCAAAAAATGAAAGAGCAACAGGAGCTGAAAAATGAGGCCAGGAACTCAGATGTGCTCCAGTCTCCTCTTGACAGTGCAGCCCGGGATGAACTATGACCAGAGCAGGCCCCTGACAGGGAAAGGAAAAAGGGACTGAGAGGTATAGGGTAGACGGCAGGAGGAGAGTTATAGTAGTAACATCGTTTTTGTGGGGGTTACTGGGCTTTCCTTTTCTGTCCAAGGATATGATGGCAAAATCACTTACAGAACAAAGCCCACAAGGGTTATGGTTGGAGCCCTACTGATCACTGCTGTTTTCAGACTGTAGGAGGGAGAATGCTGGAGGAAGTCAGGTTTGCCAGGCAAATTCATTTAGCTATTGACAGATCCATTGTGTGGCGGAGGTCTTCACACAGCCAGTCACTGTAACGGAGAAGTTTTATTCTTCAGTTTAGGAAATGGGTACCTGGTAGAAAATCTCTTTTCTTGCCTCTGTTGCCGCATATGTGCATCTGCACTGGGAATTTCTCTCTTGACATTTGACTGTTCCTTTGGGGAAGAGGGCTGAAATGCAGGCAGATCCTGCAGATTCCAGGGAACAGTTTGGCCTGATAAATAGCCTGAGGTCCCCTCTCTGTGTAAGACTTTTCTAGTTTTGTGAAATGTTTGGCTATGACTTGAACTATGTTCTGCCTTCTTGCAAACAGCCCAAAGTGCCTAGAGAAGGAGCACAAGAAGTACTGATATATCCTCTATTAAGCTCCATCTTGTACCTTAACTGAGTGCTGGCTTCTTAGCCCTGGAGGCTGAAGTGTATTTGCAGGATGGGCAGCAGTGGCACACAGCCCTTAGGCT
>JAGPOW010000995.1:384367-397596 GCA_030014935.1 Caiman crocodilus
ACCCTGATCTAGAGATGAGAGGGAGTCTGAGAACTGGCGAATCTCCAGTCTTTGCTTGGGTGGGTACTGTACTGATCTAGTCAGTTCTGCCTGGAAGAATAATTGAAAATACCTACAAAATGCTAAGAAATGTCTGGTTTTTTTCCCATCTTCCACTGTACAGGCAGCTCAGATTCTCTGGGAAAGGTCTGGCCTGCCTTTTACAATGAGGGACTGCTGATCTTTTTTTTTTTACTCTCTCTCCTGCTGTGGATAACTAAATACTCTCCTCCAGGTGGAGACTTGAGAAGAGTACTTAGTTTGTCTTCTATGATGGGATGTAGGACCTGGGGACAGATGTCCAGGTTTTGGTCGTGTTGTCATTTCATCTGTTTGTTGCCAACTATTTCCTGGGTTACTTAAAGGACTCATGTTAGGGCCAATGATTTGATCTCCAATTTTTGCTTCAGTTTTCTGCAGAGCTCTGGTAAAGCTTTCTGTGCACTGCTCCCAGTCCCCATGGCTTTTAGTAGGTTGCCTGTTTTTATTTTGTTTTTCATGCTTTTCCTTTTCTTTGGGTTATGAATCTTTGCAATGTTTCATGTTGGGTCACATGACAGAACTAGCTGAAATGGGGTTTTCTTTTCTGGGCTCATAAAAGGCACCTTGAGAGCAAAATCTTCCTTGCACTGAAATGCCCCCTGTTCTTCTCCTCTCCAGACCACTTCCTCCTTACAGCTTCTCACAAGAATTTCAGGTTTAAATATCTCCTGCCTGGTTTTTTTTTAGGTATAATTTTGAAGCCAAAGCTCCTCTGGCCTTGTGTGAGTGGTGCAGCTGGGAACAGAAATTGCCTTTTAAAATAAAGTTTGAAATGAAATTCTCTACTTGGGTGTTACAAATGGTGGTGGGGAAGAAAAAGGGGCTTTGCTTGAAGCTGGCAGCAGAGGGAGGTGGGGCAGGGTCAGCAGAGGCTGTTGGAGGGGGAAGGGACCCTGGGGGTCAAAGGCACGAGGCTGAGGACCCTGTAGACCTTGCTGCAGGGGGTACAGAGGCGTTGCCCACACAGGCCTGGGGGTAGGCCTCATAGCAGGAGCCCTGAACCACCAACCATGGCGCATATGCCTCCCTCCACCCTGGTAGAGACATGTGCAAGGGCCAGCCCAACTAGTACCATACAGTGTATGTGCAATTTGGAGGGGACCAGCTGCGCGGTAGGACCGCCGCTGAACTTTGTCCACACGTGCGGAGAAAGTTCATGCCTAATGTGTTTCCCCAGCCCCCACCCTGGTGGCACATGGGTAGAGGCCAGCTGGATGGGCACTGCAACGCACATGCATAATCAGGAAGGTGGGGGGTCTTGCTGCATTGTGCATGAGTGACTGGACCGGGAGGGGTGGGTGTCCTCATGCCCGTGTGCAGTCTGCACCCTGTTCACTGTGCACAGCTAGGAAAGAGCTATCTAAGCCTCCCAAGTCTACTTAGCCTGTTGACAGGGCTGCTCAGCCAGTCACAGCAGGAGGCAGGAGAGTCCAGTGTCCCCGGGCCTTAGGGTGTGCCACCAGACCAAGGAGTGTTGCCATTAGCAAAGGGCCAGGACTGGTGTGGTCTGCCCTGGTCAGGTCCATCTGGCCACAGCTGCCCCCAGGGAGCTCTACCCATAGGAGTCACTGAGGCCACAGCTGGCACCTGTGTTACTCCCTGCAAGGACTCCTAGTTCCTGGGGCTGCCTGTCTGCCCTACTCCCTGCACCCAGCACTGCACAGTCCAGGAAGGGAGCTCTGCTCTGGGCTGCACCACAGAAATGCCCCCCATGTACTGCCCCAAACCTTCCCATGGAGAAACATCTGTGATCCCAGTGTGACCCCTTGACCCTGCCAGGTCCTCTCCAGCACCCATTCTGAAGCCCTAATGCTTATATTAGGGCTCCATGTGCAGCAGCTGCAGGGGGGCAGCCCTGGCCTGTGCACAGCCTCTGCACATGATGATGAGGTGCAGTGCAGAGTGATGCTCAGATCTGGAGGCTCCAGTAGAACCAGAAGGTACAAGTCATTAGAAATGACAGGAGCTCACAATACCAGACAAAAATGATGCATATAAAAAGACAATATAACAAACCAAATTCCTGTCCCACCCATCCTGCAACTGACCTAGGAGAGGGTCTCCATATCCTACACATCACTACATACCTCGTCACCATGTCCAGTAAAGAATGCAGTGCATTTCCCCGTGCCCTGCCCCTTCCTCACCTCAAGCGGTGGGACTCCTCCACCTTACACCCACCCCTCCCTTATTTTCCTTCCCCAAGTCTGTGCCTGCCTCTCACAGGGAGAGTAATATCTGCAGAACAAGCATCCACAAAGCTGGGGCAGCTGTGGAGAATACTTTCCTTCAGACCTCTGCCTGAAACACTACTTAATGCCCTATGTGCTTCGTGTCCAGCCTCGAGCACCCAGAGAGCAAAACCCTGGGCATTCCCTTTCCTCCCCCATGGAAGATTTGGCCAACTGCCCACAGCTGATTCCAGAGAACTGTCCAGGGGGCTGGCTCCACCTCTGCATCCCCTGGTTACTGCAGGACAAGAGTAGGAGGAGGAAGCTTCGGAGCTCCCAGTACAATGTGGAGGATTGTACTTGTGACCCTCCTGCTTAACGCCCTAGACTTGCTTCTGAGGCTCTGGCCAGCTTGGAGGAATCAGAACAACTCCCTGTAGCAGACCATCCCCTACAATATGGGACCACGACCATGGTAGGGAGTGACATTGGCTCTGAGCTACACCTCCATGCTGGTTTGTGAGGTGACAGCAGGGGTACCCATAGAAACCACTGCAAGGGACCATGCAAGGAATGACCTGCCTGCAAGAGCAGACCCAGAGTTCCTGCCTTTCTTTTATAAACCCCGGCTAATAACCTGCCCTTTGTGGCTGTACCAGATGTTCACAGGGGGATGGGGCCCTGTGGCAGAAACCCCTGTCTGGGGAGTACTGGTAGATGTACAGCGGAGCTAGATGCACATGGAACAGCTGTGTGTCAAGCTGTGATCACCTCCCCTCTGCCTTGGTCTGATGGTTCTATGGATGCTAGGTCTGCTCACCCACAAGGGCTTGGGTTGTCCTGACTGACCTGTCAGGGTTTGGATCTACCCAGCTGCTGCGTAAGTGTTTGGGGTGGTCCTACTGATTGGCAGGTGCTTGGGTTGGCCTGATGGACCTGTGGGTGTTTGGTTCTGTCCAACTGACCTGTAGTTACTTATGTTGGCCTGACTGATTTGCGGGTGCTTGCTTTGGCTCGAGTAATTGTGGGTTCTCGGGTCAGCCCAACTGACCTATGGGTGTGTAGGTTGGTCACACTGGCCCACAGATGACCATAGAATCAAAGAATCATAGAAAATGAAGGTTGGAAGGGACCTCAGGAGGTCTAGTCCAACCCCCTGCCCAAAGCAGGAACATCCTCAACTAGATCATCTCAGCCAAAGCTTTGTCTAGCCTGGTCTTAAAAACCTTCAAGGATGCAGACTCCACAACCTCTCTGGGTAGCCTGTCCCACTGCTTTACTACCCCCCGTGTAAGAGCGTTTTTCCTAATATTCAACCTAAAATTCCTTTGTTGCAATTTGAGATCACTGCTCCTTGTTCTGTCATCTGCCACCACTGAGAATGCTCCAGCTCCATTCTCTTTGGAACCACCCATAAGGTAATTGAAGGCTGCTATCAAATCTCCCTTCAGTCTTCTCATCTCCAGACTAAATAAGCCCAATTCCCTCAGCCTCCCCTCAGATGTCATGTGCCCCAGCCCTTTAACCATTTTTGTTGCTTTTCTGAAGTCCAGGGCCCTTACTCCACTGCTCTATGTTCCCCACAACTTCTCTTTTTGTGAGCAGCAGAGCAAGAAGACTACAGCTCCTAGTTGATCTCTATCACTCATACTAGGAAGTTGTCCCCAACAGTCTCCACAGAGTTCTTGGATTACCTGGGCAAGGCAATGACCACGGCAAAATCTCTCAGTAAGCTCTATATTAGATAAGCATCTAATAGCAAACTTACCTGGAATTGTGACATCTTTCTGACATGTCTGTGTTCCTAACAATAGATCAACAGTTGGTGTAAGATACCCACATTGGTCTTTGATCTTCCCAGCAATTGTCATATACCAGCATAGGGAGGGTGTTTTGGATTCAGCATCTGACAGATATGGTTCAGGCAAATCAAGGCCAGACATGAAACCCTGTAATAGCAAATCAAACCCTGCCATATGTCACCAGAAAAGAGCTGGCAATAGTTGAAGTAAGTTTCCCTGTAATGCAATGAGCCTCTGGTATAAGCAATGTCCCAGTGCCAGAAAGGGACGTACCTAAATTGTCCAGCTCCATCCGTGGCATATGTATAAACTGCAGAATAGAGGTTGGTAACTGTGTTTGTCTTAAGTCAGGCAGAAGATTGGGCACTTTGGGCCCCTGGCAGACATTACACATAAGACACAATTGACCAGTTAATTGTGTCTTAAATAGTAACCTGGCCACACATTCCAGCAATTACTGTATTGACTTGAATCCAAAACATGGTTTTTGATCCCAGGGGAAAACCCTCACCTTAGATTCAAGTACTGGCCCAGGGTTGAGGCAGCTGGTGAAGCTGCGGGGTGAGGGAGACCACATGTTTGGGGGAGAGCGTATATGTGGAAACCATACGGTGGTTGAGAGGTGCATGGGAAAGACGCACAATGTGTAGTTTGCAGGGAGCACGAGGCAGCCTGCCCCAGTACTGCCTACCTCCCACACTGCTTACCTTCAGCTCTGGCTCTGGCCCCAACCTGACTGGGAGGAGGGAGGCAGGCAGCACTGGCACTGGCACTGGCATAGGCAGGAAAATTGGGGGAAGAGGCAGGAGGCAGACAGGCACGGTGGGTGGGGATTGGGGGAGCAAGTGGCAGGGGATGAGGGGGCAAGGTACAGGGGTCTGGCCCCTTGCCCTCCACCACTGCTTTCTCTACTGCAGCAAGGGAGAAAAGGCGGGGACAGACAAATTTAAAATGACCTTCCAATAGTTAAATTCTATACATAGAAAATTATAACAAATTTATTATTTTATGTGTATGGAATCTAATTATTGAAGGGGTAGTCTTAAATTTAAAGGTAACTTGGACTGGGTAAATACAATAATAGCACAATTAAATGGGTGATAAACTACAAAATTATTCTGCAAAATATGTGTAATCATTTTGTGGTTGTTTTCTATTGTACCTTAAATTGAACATTTGGCAGGATGAGGACCTATACAAACCCACCCTAGTGTGGTCCATATCAGCTGATGATCAGCTGATCATCCACCAGCTCCAGGGTCAGCTAGGGCCCTGGTGTGGTTCCAGTTCAGCCAATGATAGTTGATAATCTGTCATCTTTGATAGCTTAACCAGGGCTCAGACTGAGGTCAGTTTGAGCTTCAGTATTGTACCAGCCAATACTTAACTGATCATCCACCAGCTCCAGAGACTGCACCAGGACTCAAACTATGTAGAAAGCTCCTGGGCTTGGGAGCTGAGATCAGCTGATGGGACCCAGACTGCATGGTACGCTGCCTGGCTGGGAGCCTGGATCAGCCGTGAGCGTTTGTGCCTCTGCAGCTGGGAGCCTCATCAGCGAATAGGGATCCCAGTCACTGGAGTGCATGGTGCTCCCCGACAGCTGGGGCCTGTGCGAAGCTTCAGGTGGTGGCCTGATTCAGTGGCCGAATCTTGTGACCCCCTGCTGAACAGGATTCAAATCCAAATTGAATGAGGGGACCAATTTAAAGGTCTGAATCGATTCAAAGCTCTCTGAATCTTCAGCAAAGCTTTGATGGTTCAGGCAGTCCCCGGTGGCTGCAGAAGAGAGCTGCAGCAGACTCCAGGCTGGTAAGTACTGGGGGGTTGGGGGATGGGACTACGGGGGGACCCCTGCCAGCCTCCCCAACCCTCCCCTGCTCCCCCAGCCCCCCCACGGCTGCCCCCCCTCCATCCCAGGTTGGTCCTGTAAAGAAAAGCCCGGTGCTCACCAGGTGCTGCTGGGTGGGGGGCTATCCCCGCTACCCCCCACACTGCATGGGGAGCAAATACTCATCTCACCCAATGCACCAAATGCCCTGATGGAAAATATGTAGAAAACAACAACCGGGCACCAGAATGAACACGCACCGGAAATCTATCAAAGACAGGAATACCCACGTGCCAGTGGGGGCACGTTCCTCACAAGAAAAGCGCTCTCTCTCCAATCTCTCAGTTCTAATCCTCAGAGGAAACTTACAAAACACTTCTCAGAGACAAGCCTATGAACTGCACTTCATCAACCTCCTGGATACAAAAAATCATGGTCTAAATATAGGCATTGGATTTATGACACATTATAACCTGACTGACATCTGACTCCCCAGGTACCTTTCCACTTTCTAAATGGTACATTCATCCCCCTTCTCCCCCCCCCACCGCCCGCCCGCCTGCCTCTCACCCACTGACTCCTCAATTTACATCTTCACTGACTGTCCATCTTGCATGCGTGCAACCCAGCCTCTGGATTGTTTACTTTTCATTCCATCCAGGAAGAGCACACACCAACTGCAGAGACTTTCCCAGCCTGACGAAGGGTTTTTAAACCCGAAAGCTTGCTATAAATTTTTTTCCAACTATTACAGTCTGTCTAATAAAAGATGTCATATTCACCCAAAGAACCTTGTCTTCCTACCATCTCCCTAGGTAACCCATTCCAGTGTTTCAACTACACTCCTAGTGAGAAAGTTTTTTCCTAATATCCAACCTAAATTTCCCCTGCTACAACTTGAGACCATTGCTCTTTGTTCTGTTTTGCTCATTGAGACTATTCCACTCTTACAGTGAGTGCTGTTCCTTATGATAGTAGATTTTGGTGGCTTTGTGTGACTATAGGCAAACACACAACAAGGAGCATAACACATGGGGCTCTATGGAGCTACCTAGTGAATGGACCATTAAGGGTGAAAAACCTAACTGATAACCTCTAAGGCCATCCTGGATAAACAGTTGTTAAATATTTGTCATAAATTCTTCACTTTGCTGAGAAGCGGGTCTTCATAATCAGCCCCCTTTATTACCATATACTCAGTTTGTAGAGAGATGCATGTCATTAATGATTGTGTATAAATTATTGAATATAGATTATGTAAACTGGGGGGGCGGGGGGGGCGGAGTGGAGAATCATGGACCTGAACTGCTGGAAGAACTGAACAAGAGTTCAGATTTCCTGGGGCCCAGCCTATACTCAGCCTCCCATGAAAGCATGAGTATGTTTTCCTGTCATTGCCTGAATCTGAATGCTAGTTAAGCTTATGCTTAGCTTTCTGATGAAGCGGTATTCTTGTGAAGAGACAGGCATGCACTCTCTTTATTTCAGGGCCTTGTCCAACAAAGTAAGCTCCCTTTGTCCCAGTTTGGGGATGGAGGGTTTCCTTTCACCAATAGGCAGAAAAAGGATCCCCTTGTGCCAACCCAGTGCTGGGTGGGACAGGCGATTCTGAGCAGTGGTATAGGATAGCTTGCAGCAGAGAACTTTCTTTAAAAAAACAAAACACAATCAATCTTTGGAAAGAAAAAAAGCCAAGAGTTTCTATTCCAGGGAAATCATGTTATGCTCTTTGAGTAACCTGGAAACCAGCAAGGAGTTTGTAAAATCTGCAACTCTGACCATGCATTTTACCCATTATTGATGCACAGAGCTGCTATGGGCCAACATCGTAGCTGAGCTCTGCCCTCTCGAGGACACTGGGCAAACAGCCATTCCAGACAAACTCCATCCACCTCATTTCACTAACGGTGTTTAATTGACCAGGTATTCACAATCAAGACCCAGAACACTTGTATAGCAACATTTTGTGTAAAATACAGATTAAGCAAAAGGAACTATTAGAAAAGGTGCTGCCCTGCCTCCTCTCTTTTGCAAGTCAGTGCATGAAGGAATTTATCCTGTGACTACAAGCAGCCATGCCCTGCATGTCTCATCCTAGCTTTGAGATGGTGCCTCCTAGCTGCCTCATGGCCAACAAAGCCATTTGTGTAGTGCCAACAGGGATGTGCCCCAACAAAGGTAGAGTCTGGCCCCGAGTCAAAAGGAAGAGCAACACCTGTGGTATCACAGGCATCATTTTTCCAAAATCTGGGCTTTAAGAAGACATCTCCCATCTAGGCACTGGCTCTTAAACCTTTATTCATTTACATTGTGGCTATCTGTGGGATTTCCTTCTGGCAGACAATCTGATGACCTGTCACAACATGATGAGCCCGGCACAGAAGAAGTGGTATTCATCTTGGGAGTGTGGAGTATTTCTGCAAGTGGCAAGTTGCTCTCAGTACACTACTCCATGTGGGTCATATTTTCAGGATTCCCCACTCCTGCTCATGAGCTCCTCTTCACCAGTAAGACCCAAGGGAGTACTGCTGCTAAAAGGGCAACTATAGAGATGAGGAAAACAGCCAGTACAATGGGTGACTGATAGCACTTCATCCCCACAGAACTTCTGGATGACACTGACTGTTGGGTTTCTGCTCTGCCACGTCTAACGACCAAGCTAAAATTATCATCAACCAATGGCATCCCGTGATCACTGATCACAAAAATGTGCACTTCTTGAGACAGCCCATCCTTCATACTCATGGGGTCTGAGAGAATGCTACTCCTATTGTGATATGTCTCATAGCTCTGCAAGGGCATCACAAAACGGCTGGGGACCACCAAGGTGTTGTTGGACCCTGATATTACTGAATGGAGCAAAGATGTGGGGGAGAGAAACAATTCCGGATCCTGGGGATTTTCTCCTGGCTTGGGAGGCCAGTGGTCTTTCTTCTTGTAAAGGAAAGTCACATAGCGACAGATGGGACAGATGATGCAGTTCTGGATCTGGCCCTTTGGGTTGGAGGACAACAAGTACTTCACCAGGCAGTCATGACAGAAGGCGTGCCCACAGGTCAGCTCTCGGTGGGCAGTCTTTAGAGCGTGGAATTTTTCATAGCACACAGGGCACTCTCCGGGGGAATTTTCCTTGGCGGCTGGAGTCTCAGACATCTCTGTTGTGTCAGTCACATGCACTCCTCAGCTATGTTAAAGAGAAAAGGTGGGTGCTAATAAGTAGCAGTGACAACAGCATTGGTTAGTGTAGATTACCTGGGAGAACATCCAGGCATTATTATACGCTCCTCATTGTCTCTCCCTTGAACTCAGATTGGCCACAATACTTCTCTCTCTTTTAATTGGCACAGATTCAATATATGCACAAAATTGCAACAAATTCCATGCCTACATGCCCAGACCCCCGCTCAGTCTTTCTTTTCAATACTTCCTTTGGTTGTGGTTGGTCCCTAATGGAAAGTGTGGATCTCTCCATCTCCTCCTACCGAGTGGATTTCAGGTCTGTATTACACTGTGCCTTGTACCAGGTGGAGGGAGCCAACAAGGAAGGACCAGAAGCAGTAGTGGGCATGTGAAGAAGGTTTCTGAGGACAGCAGTCATAAAGGAGCGGATGATGGTAGCTCATTACAATACAACATCAGTGCAATCATTCTTTAGTTACTGATAATTAGCAGTGCTGTTATTATACCAAACGCTCTAAGTGACTATCAGTAGGTTTGGGCTTGCATACTATGCAGTTACAATTAAACACTGTATTTCAGTTATGCAAAACAGAAGCCCTCAGCCATTCAAAATTACCCAGTGGAAAGAAACCATAGCTGTGAGTTAGTATTTGGACAACATCCCTAAACTGAATGCAATAAATATTAAGCTTTTAATTAATCTCTTCTTGTAAAAAGGTTCATTATGAGAAGCTCACTTGGGTTGAATTTCCATCTGTTAGAAGCAACAATATCCAAATGTAAAATATTATGGGAAAATTAGTCAGTTCATAGCTGGGACTGGGTGAGCCTCCTCGTGCCAGATGATGGATGTAGTAAGTTCTCTAGGAAATTTAACATCTGTCATAGAGTGACCTCCAGGTCTGAATGGCAACAGGTGCACAGCTCATGTATGACATGAACTACCAGGCTAAGAATTCATAACCTGTACAGTTCAAAGAGTACTGCATGTCAGCTGGAAGGTAGTTGCTCCCCTACTGCTGGAAAAGTCAGATACAGCAAAAAAGTGAAGCCAGGTCAGAGGAAAGTATGGCAAGCAGGGTACAAATATTACCCAGGGCAGTCAAATACAGTGAGGAACATGCAGTGAGGCAGCTGGGTAGATTTTAAACTAGGGGAGGGTAAAACATGGCCCGCGGGCTGGATCTGGCCCGCCAACGAACCAGATCCAGCCCATGGCTGCCTCTGTGGCACCCTGCATGGGGCCAAGCCTCACTGGCTCCCACTGCCATGCTCCCACCCATGCCAGCTGGCCTGGGCCCCGAGCAGCATGTACAGCTTCTGGCAGGGCTGTTCCCAGTGCCGCTCTGCTCTCCTTGCCTCCAGTGGGAGCTGCTCAGCTGGAGCTTCCTCCTCTGCCCAGAGCAGTGCAGTGGGGGAGGAGCGGGAAGGGGAGCTGCCCCTGGAGCAGAGCAGCTCCCAGCCAGCTGCAGCCACACTGGAAACAGCCCTGCCAGAAGCTGCATGTTGGCTGGGGATGAGGTTGGGGCTGGGCCAGCAGGCGTGGGCTGGAGTGCGGTGCAGGCTGCCCAGGCAGGTCTCAGCCCCATGCATAGTGCCATGGAAGCAGCCACAGACTGAACCACCTGGGTGAGATCTGGTGTATGTAGCTTCTGCCTCCCTCTCCCTCCCCTCCCCCCTGACTGGCTCCTGGGACCGAGTGCCCAGGCAGCTCCCCCCACCATGCACCCCATACACACACTTCCCCCACATAGGGCAGGGTGTGTAGGGAGTGGATTGCAGCTCAACCTGGGCCATGGCCCTGAGCTGTAACCACCCCGTGACCCAGCCCCATTATCCCAGCCTCCTGCTCCTGAACACTGTTTTCCCCGCTTCCAAAACCTGATAGGGGCTTTGGTGAGTTGTTGGTGGGGGTGGGTGCTGACTCGGGTACCAACAGCTCATCAAAATTCCCTATGTGGCCCTTGGCCCCAAATAATTGCCCACCCCTGCTTTAAATAGTAAGTTTGAGGTCTTTCAGAGATTGCCTGAGTATCTCACAGGCTAGAGACTTTTGCTAAGTTGGGGTGGCCCTCCAGCATTTTTAGGTTTTTCTCATTATGTGGATGTAACACTGGAACATGATACCATTTTGACAGCTTTGGAGACTGAACTCCTTTGTTAGTCATTGTATGGGGGTAACCCATGAAGCAGCAAGGTGAACGTTCCCTGCAGCCTGCCTCTACCTTCTCTGAGCACAGAAAGAGAGCGTTCTGCCCTATGCTTTCCTGCTGGGACTGGTAGAACTAGTAACAGAAGCCTTTCACCGTGTAGCCACCCATCCCACCAGGAACTGACCTGGACCTCACGGATCTATTTCCTAGAGCACAAGACAAACGTCATATAATAGATGTGCAGTAACAATTTTCAGAAATTAACAAACTCTTAAATTAAATAGATTTTCATAAATACTATACTATAAAACACATTTTTTATACTTTGAGTCATTCTTGTAGATCTTTTCTGAATCTTTTTCAATTTTTAAATTTCCTTTGCAAGTGTAGATATTGTAGCTAGCAATGGTCTCACACATGCTGTTGATACCTTCCATCCCCTATTCAGTCTTTTATTGTCACTCTTTCTGCCATTGCTCACTTAAACACAAAATGAAGTGTTTACCTGGTGCAGAATGACACTGTAGCTTCTCTCCAATCCAGTAATTTCAGAAACCTCAATAGATCATAATCACACCTGGTATAAGCATCTCACTCTACCGGAGTTAAAGGGGATGGATATATTTGCACCTGCTCTGCATCAAGTGATGCATTTAGAACAGGGCAGGTCTTTGACACCAGCCCTTTTCCCACACTTACTCAACCCCACAAATTCCAGCCCCTGCTTTTAGAGACCCATTACCTTTTCTAGGGACAGAAAGCAATAGCCTCTTCATCCACTTCACTTTTGTCTCCAAGGACTGAGGACCAGCTGCATCTGACCTCCTTTGCAAAGTATTTGGACAAGAAGTATGATCTGCCTATTTAATAAGCAGGTGTTTACTTTGCGTTTCATCCTGCTGCATTGCATAAGCACCATGACAAGGAGCGCCAATGGCTCTTCAGGAATGAATGTGGTAGAACTTGTTCATATTTTAAAAGCTTTATGACAGAGAATTGGGAAGGAGCCAGTGTCAGGTATCAGAGGTAGGAGGCAATACAGAAACACTAGTATAGCGGCATTCACCTCTGCACAGAACCAGGAGTGGGAACATCAAAGTTGCAGGTACCGTTCCACTTGCCATTATATAATGGGCAAGGTCCCTCCTTTGTGCCATTTGTTCATTGAGACACACACCAGTATCGGCTCTTCTGCCACCCTGAACTTTCTGCTGCTAGTAACAAAGGGGGAATGCTGCCATGTCTAGGGTCTTACTTGTCTGGATGCATTTCTCACACTGAGGTCTACGAATACCAGTTTTGCCAGGGCGATCTCAAAGAATATTCCCACTGGCCAAGCTGCAAGGAGAATGTGCTATGCCGAACTTAAACCCAGGGCGGAGATTGCAGGGGGATGGAGGCCCGCTAGAAGCTGAGGCCTTGTTGATCCAAGGTTTTGTAGAAGCCTTAGTAAGACACAGTGTCAAGGCAGAGGGTCTCTAATCTGTTCAACATAAATATCTGCAATTCCTTTGAAATGCTCCATCTGGGGCAAGTTCCCACAGCTTGAGGTTGGTCATATAATGATGCAAGCCAAACCAGAGATGGCAAAGTTGGGGTCCTCTCTCTTCCCATTTAGCCTATAATGGGTACAATGGAGTCTCCAGGATCCACTGCACAGGTAACAAAGGTGAAGCACAGACAGATCTATGCATCCCTGGGATTTGGCACTTCTGGCAGCATACAGGACTCACCGCATAGGCAGAGGCATATGTTTGTGGGAGCAGCAAAGATACCTCTTAGGTTGCAATACATGGGCAAGCATCTAGCTGAAGGATGGGGAGACAAGTAAAGACTTGTCTTTAACGTGGACAAGTGCAGGGTGATGCACCTGGGGAGAGGAAACCCCCAGCACACATACTCGCTGGGAAGATCCCCTCTTGCTAGCACGGTGGAGGAACGGGATCTTGGCGTCATTGTTGATGCCAAGATGAACATGAGCCGCCAATGTCAGATGGTGGTTGGAAAGGCC
>JAGPOW010000995.1:397696-408497 GCA_030014935.1 Caiman crocodilus
CCAGCACTTGTTTCCTGCCATTGGCAGGGGGTCAGACTAGATGGCCTGCTCTAGGCCCCTTCTGACCCTAGTTACTATGAAACTATGAAACTATGACTGTCTCATTGTGCTGCAAGGCAAAAGGAAGCTGCCTAGTTGGGCCTACATGCAGGCCATGACTGAAGCTGGCTCTTGTGACTTGGGGTTTAGGCACTTGGGGCATTTACACACATACTCCCGTGGGGGAGGCATGCACTTTAATTAGAGGATCTCCAAGAACTGCTCTAATTAATGTGTGGCACATCCCCATGCTGAGAAATGGCAATGGGGGCACTTTAATTAAAGCTTGCTGCCATTTTTCAGCGTGGGAATACTGATACATGTGACACTGGAGTTTTCTGGAGCACGGTAAATTGCTATGTTCCACCAGACTCAATTAATTAATTAAGACTGCTCCAACGTGCTGCAATTACAGCATTGGAGCAGCTTCACTGCATATCTATAGGCGCCCTTAGGTACATAGGAGTGAAAGAGACCTCCTATCTTATCAAGTCCAGGTCTCTGCAGTTGCAGGCACCATGATTTTAGGAACTGTGAAAACTGCTCTTAAAAGCCACCAGTCCTACCAGAAGGTTGTTTCACCTCATTGCTCTGATGGTTAGAAACCTTCTTTTAATTTCCATCCTTTATTTATTTATGCTCAGTTTGTACCCATTTGTTTCTGTGATGGTCAGCAGAGCTTGGAGCTTGAAAAGACTCAGAATAGATTTCAGTGAGTCATACGGAGTTAGGTGCCCACTGCCCATGAGCTCACACTGTCCTACTTTCACATGAATATGACCCAATCCTCTTAGACTCAGACAGGAACACTCACCTGTCTCCTTTTGAGTATCTGGCTCAGTAAGCCAGCCCATGTCCATGCCATATTAGCATGTGGTGAGCTCCCGAGAGCTGCCTTTGGATTCAGCAAGATTTCCACAGCAAAGCCCCAGAAGCGAGGCCTAGTGCCACTTGTTTTGATTTGTTCTGCACCAACAGAGATGGTGCTGAAACACATGCTTTCTATTATTAGACTGTTCTCCATAGTGTGAAACTGACCTCACAATGCTATATAAGGACACTGGAAAAACGTGTTGGTCTTGTTTTGTCTTGCTGCTCTTGGCATACTAAAATAAAAGGTATTTGGGCTTTGGGCTTTGCTGGCTGTACCACTCCTCTCTGCTTCTTCCTTTTGGATGTTTTGCCACGCTTGAACATTGTACATCATGTTCCAGGTCTCTTGTGGTTTGCAATCTGCAAACACTTCAAGGGGAGGCAGCCAGATTCAGCTGAAAGAACCAACCCACAATATCACCCAAAAGTCAGGCTGATTTTTTTCTTAGTTCAGAGGTGTAGCTTATGCTTGTGCTTCATTGTCAGGTAGCTCTTAATTCTGCCTGGGGCTGAAATTTAAGGAACACAAGCAAATCAGGAAGTCCCAGAAATCTTGTCAGATTTAATGGGCTTTCTAGAACTGGGAGGGAGGACAGGAGCAGGGGAGGGGGCATGGCAAAAAATGAGAAAAAAATGTTGCTATTCATCAAAATCATTCAGCTCCTCCAGTCATTGCTTTGGTGCATTGTTTTGGTTTTGTCTCGGCACTTATTTCATTCATCCCTAACATCAGAGCTACCTTCCAGGACAGCATGTTGAGACTGTCATTCAAGCTCCCTGCATGCTAGCCTCCATCTCTGCTGATGCTGTAATAGGGACACATGTCTGCACACACCCCTGCCTCCTAGGCCTAACCAAGTTTCAGAGATACCAACAGGATGACAATGTCAATGTGGGAGTTGTGCTACTTGTATCAAGCAACAGTTTCATAAGTAAGACCTTCAGAAAGAGAAAGGAGCCCAACTTTGCTTGTTCAGTTGCAGCCTGAAGCTCAGCATAACTCCCCGGCCCCCACCAGGGTGTCCAAATCACTAGCTTTTGCAGACCCTAGCACCTTCACCAACCCCAAAGTATTTTAATAGTTAATTTCTCGTTAAATAACACCAGGCATTTTTCAATATCAATTTCTGATTACTTGCTAAATGTGTAAACAGACTCTTTCCTAGAAGTGCTCTCTTCGTTATACTCAGGCTATACAAAGGGAACAGAAACCAAATGAAAATGCTTTCTTCCCATAAGGATATGACAAGCAGGGATGCCTCCAGCAGACAGAGCCATGGTGTTACCAGACTTAATATTAGACTTTAGGTTGTAGCACTGAATTCATAAATGCTCGAACAAGAATAGTCCGTTGCAATTTGCAACTTCAAGCACATGGCAAAGAACAACAGAAAGACTTCATCTAAGCTAAGACACAGCCCAGCACACACCTTAGCTTAACTTAAAATGTAACATAATAAGCCAAAAAGACAACAGAAAGCATTGCATAGGCTTATATAATCCTGAGGGCAGACTGTCTCCTTGCAGCCAGGGACTGAGGAAATCCTTCTGGGGGATCCACAGGTCTTCTGAGGTGATGAGGAGGAGATCCCACAGGCCTCATCTCTGACTGGGTTTTTATAGCATGCTTTTCACATCCCTCACATATGGCATACCTTTCACGACTCTCACACATTCAGTGTCTTTGTCTCTTCTCAGGTATTCCAGTCTCTCGCCCCTTATGGGTTCTCCTTTGAAATGTAAATCTAGTTCCCTGCTTTTTTGGTCACACCACTCCAAGCAGCCTGGGACCCTCCTCTGCTACCTTAAGTCTGCCTCCAGCCCACGCTTGTGATGATTGTTTCAAGTCTTTGCCAACAATGGCAGTTGGTTTCTATACCTTCCTCTACATGGATGGGAAGCACTGGGCAAGATAAGCATGTTGCCAAATAACTGCAACTGGATCATCCCCACTTAGTTTTACAATAGGGTCACCTGGTTCATAGCCAGCTGGCAATGTTTTGAACAGCCACCAGACTACTCTATCCTGCAACAGCCATATTAAGGATACGTTCTCTTGATAAAATTACACCATCATGTTGGAGTGAATGAGTTCGCTTCTTCAGAAGAATTCAGTAAAGGAAAACAAAGTGTGAACTGACAGCTCAAGAGGATAGTAAGAAAAGGACTAGAGTGACTAGTCTCGTCGCACATTGCAAGTAGTACATCTATAATACATAATAGCAATTCAACCTTTTAAAAGGCTCCAAGGAGAAGTGCAGACAAACAAATCAAACATATCCTCTTTACTTTAGCACTCCCATTTCTAGAGTCAGTAGTCTTTACACTTGGGCAAAGACTTCTGGTTCCCTAGTTGTAAGGCTTCTAGTCCCCGCCTGCTGCTGAGCTTTCTTTTCTGCTTTATCAGCCCAGCCCTGGGATGGAGCAACCAGCCTTCTTGATGACACCCAGGCTGTTTTGACTGTAGGTTCTAACCTGTTGCATAAAGACATGGCACACCCCTTTACAGCAGGACTGGGCAGAATATGGCCTGCGGGCTAGATTTGGCCCACCAAGGGATTCTATCCTGCCCACTGCGGGTCCCTTGGCCCCGCTCGGCCCATGCCTAGGGAACAGCCTGGACCATAATGTGTGCAGCCAGTCCTGCCACCCCTGGGTACATGGCGAGTCAGAGGTGGCGCAGCAGCTGAATTTGGCTTCCTGGTAGCCCCATGGCAGCAGATCCACTGCCTGTGTTGCCACCAATGCTGGACCTGGCCCCACTGCCCAGGCACCCTGGGCTGGCCCACCCACTTTGCACCCACTGCCAGGAGTGCTGGATGGAGTGGACATGATAGTCCATGGAGAGCATGATAGCAATGGTTAGGAGCAATGAGCATGATTAGGAGACACGATAGTAATCTTCAAATATCTGAACAGCTGCCATAAAGAAGACAGCACATTTTTTCTCATACAGCAGAGAGTATGTCTTGAAGAGTTGCAAGAGTCCCTCCCTGGAACATCTGCTCATTGCTGAAGAATCCAAAGCCATTCATTGACGCCATCTTTTCAGCCACTCATTTACCCTACATCGTCCCTACCAGCCATTGGGAGGATTGATGAGAACACCACTTGTGCTTCAAGCTCTTTAATCCTCTTGTCAAGATCATTGTAGTTCTGCCTGATCTACTCAGTGTTATTCTGTCAAGGATTCACTCTTCACAGACTTTACAGTGATACCAACAAACCCAGGCATTTAAAGCCCTGGCATTTAAAGGAAGTTTGGTCTGCAGAACAAATAATGCTGCACACTGAAGAAGGATCTCATTCTGTCTGCCAGACCTTGGCTGATTTGCTTTTAGGTGAATCCAAGGACTTGGTCTAGTTCATACCGTCATACTTAGGATAAACAGCAGATAAATATGAGTGGTATTAAACATCTCCTTCCAGGATCTCAGGCACAAAGGACAAGAGGGTGGCCCACAGCACAACCCTGTCACACTGCACAATCCCCCATACTGCACATCCCCCACCCCACCCAGTTCATTTGGCTCCTCTGGGCTTTTCCATCAATCCAACAGAACAAATTCACTGTCTATCAGCCAGGGGTCACTTATGAGGTTCATGGAGATTTTTTCTCAGGATCAATGGAAGTCAACAAGTTGATTCATGAGCATGCTGCCTTCAAGGTCCATATGATATGGGCGTCTAAGCAGGTCAATGAGGCAAAGTGAGAGAAAAAGCATGAAATCTAGTGGAAACAGGAGCTCCAGAGTATAACAGGGACCCCTAGCAGAGTGAATGCAGTGCTAGAGAGAGCAGACAGGATGCAGAGCTGTAAACCTGCTTGCAGAGGCAGGCTCCAAAGCAATCAGTTTACTAATTAGTAGAAGAGAAATTCCTGTGCCTTGTCAGGCAAGGAGAGTCTGATGACCAGAAGGGGCAGATCCAGGCTTGGTATATCCACAGAGCTCCGGGACTAGAGGTTCAGTTTAGCCTTGATTTTGAAGGGAGAAGGATTAGTGCAGAGAATCTCATCTTGAGATAAATAGTTTTTGCATCTGTTTTTCTGTGAGCCATGGGTCTGGCTGTAGGGGAGAAGGGAGGCCATAGCAGGTATTAGCTAATAAAAACCTAGGGATCAACATAACACCTTGTTTGATGTGTGACAAAAAGGCTTTCTTTACTACAAGTATGCAAAGTCAAATGAGCCCAATCCAAAGCCAAATCCAGTAATTAGCTATAAGGTGATAATGATTTCTCACCAAATAGGCAACAAAAAAGACAGTCTGTTTCTTCCAGCTTCTCAAACTAGCTGGGGCGCAGAAGCAGTTCTTGTCAAAGAGATTTCTTACTCTCAAAGCACGCCCGCTGTTAGCTGTTTTCACTTTGTTTTTATACCCTTAGTCCAGTATCTTCAAAGCATTCTTTTAGTTGTAGAAATCAAGAAAGAGTCCCAAACAGTAATTGACAGGAAACTCCTATTAATCAAACTGCTCATTATTGGTTATCAGGAAGTTCCAATTTGAATGAATTACCTTCCTCAGTGACAGGAGGTTATCCATTTCTACTAAATTTGGAACATATCAAGAAACTGATTATCAACCAGGAAAAACACAAAATTTTGGGGAGTGTCCATGGAAAATCAAGGGAACCAATAAACAAAATAAAAGTAAATCAGGAGGAGACATCTATCACAGATGGAGAATGGCTGACTCTTTCTCTACATAACATGAGTTAATTACAAAAGACATTTTTACCATTCTAATAAATCAAGGACACATATTTGCATAACCCCAGTGCACTCGTTATAAATCTATGACCCTCACTCCTTTCCCTGTATTTTTTTTTTTTGGGGGGGGGGGGGTGGGGGGGGGTTTGTTGTCCCAAAAAATCACTAATGTGTTTAGTGGTTTCCCTCTTAAAAGAGGTGTATAACTTTATTTGGTTGGCCTAGGCCCTAGGCCTACCCAGTGGCATAGTAAATAGGCCTTGCAGGTCCCTGCCACTGAGGAATCGTGGCTGAATCTGAGCACCTCTAACTGAGGCTGACCTTCAGTGACATAGATGCACTCCTAATGATGGAGAATACCACCCTCTAACCCAGGGGTGAGCAAAATGGGAGAACTGGCCAGCAGCTGGACTCCATTTTCCAGCAGCCCTTGCCTGTGTCATTGTGGCCAGTTTCCATGGAGACCCCAGCAGCAGCGGGGCCATGGCAGTGCAGGGCAGGGTTTCCACGGAGAGTGGCCCCAGCAGTGCTGGCGAGGCACATGGCTGGGCAGGGAGGTGCTCCAGGGCTGGGATGTTGCAGTGGTGACAGCATGGTCCAAAGCCAGGGCAGAGGCATGATCTGCTGCCTGCTTGACCCTACCTGGGGTGTGCAGGCAGTGGATAACAGTTGTCCCCCAACTCCGGGCCATGCTGCCACCTCTGCAAGATCCCAACCCTGGAGCAGCTCCCTGCCCAGCCATGTGCCTCGCCAGCGCTGCTGGGGTCACTCTCTAAGGAAACCCTGGCCCTGCACTGTCATGGCCCCGCTGCTGCTGGGTCTGCATGGAAGCTGGCTGCAGTAGTGCGGGCAGTTGGTGCTGGAAAATGGAGCCTGCCGTGGGCCCAATCTGGCCCATGGGCCAGACTTTGCCCACCCCTGCTCTAACCTGAAGTCCTGTCTTGGTTGGTTTGCTGTCCAGTCACCAAGGACCAGACAGTGGAGGTAGGTAGGCCCTCCAGGGTGAGTGGAGGTACCCAGGCATTGTGAGATGGGTTGGGGGAAGCAGATTCCTAGTGTAGAGCCCAGCCCAACTGCAGGACAGGTCCATTTCTTTTTGTCTTGAACTCTGCCTCAGTAAAGAAAGCAAATTGTATTGCCACAGTGACCTGGAACCTGACACTGCCCAGATGACTGGAAGGCAACTCTACTTAGCACTGCTACAAATACATTCTGAGATGGTTGCTCTTTTGGGTGTCACGTGTGATGATAAAGGAGAGAACTACTCCCATGGATGTAAAAGTAGGGTAGATGTCATGGATGCAGTGTCAGCTCTCAGCAAAGTAGGAAGGTGACCAAAACTAGAAGGTGGAGAGGATGAAGATCCATCCCAGTAAGAAATGGTACCCCACCTTACTCATCTTCTTCTTTTTGGGGCTTTATCTTGTGATCAGAGCTGAAGATGGGAATATTTCCTCTGTTTGTTTAGTATTTCCAGGAGAGTTTCAATGAACTTCATGCCCAAGTTTAGGTTAAGAGACTAAGAGGGCAAAAAGAGGAATGTTATGCCTAAATCTTGTCACAAAATTGAGTTTCTCTGAAATGAGGGCAGTACAGAGAAGGGCCACATGGTGGCAAAACAACCTAAAGAGATTGTTAAAGGGCTCCAAACTTAATGCAGCCTGAAACCCACAGCCAGTCATCTGAGATCTCCTTTTGGATAAGTGATTATTACAGTACTAGGTGAGGGGAGACCCAGCCTTCATCACTCTTCTTAAAATGATGAGTTTGGCATGCAGGAAAAAAGAGAGGAAAAGCTTGGAGTTGGCTTGAATCGCTACCCAGGAGGGGCAAATACAAGACCTCGATCTGAAAACCAGAAACAGACATTACACTTTTACCAGTATAAGTGGTCGGGAACCAGTCTATCCCCAGAACAGAACAGAAGTTTGGCACCCACAGACTAGTTGAAAAATGGTGGAACCCAGTCCATGATTTGCACCCCCAACAAAGGGCAAGTGTGTGTTCTGTGTATTAGCTATCTAAACTCCTCTGCTTACAGAAAACTGTAACTTAGATCAATTCTGCCCAAAGCTTTGTGAATGTCTGTACCTAGGTGAAATGCTCAGGCATCGGATCCTGTAAGTAGGCTACTTACCTAATTGGTCACTGGCATGGTTCTTGGTACCCAAATTTTGTTGACTCTTTGCTGCCAGGTAGAACAATTTGTTTAGTGGGCTGAAATCCCAACCCATCACCATGGAGTGAGAAAAGATGGTTGGCCCCTGCCACTATCAAATCTGCAGTCTGGCCCCCACCAACCTTCAAAGTCAGGTGGGGGTTTCACACCCCTGTGGAAGGAGGTTGCATGTGTCCTGCAGGCCTGATAGCTGACCAGTGTCTACAAGCTGTCCATGAAGAAATCTCTGTTTAGAGCTTCAGTCTACTGGGCAAGGACCTGAGCATCCTTTGTCTTCATGAGGACCAGATAGCTGCCCTGCTCTGGTGCCTACCCCTGGACCTCAGAAATCCCAGCCTGCACATCCACTTTCTGCCTGTGGACAATCCCTGAACCTGTGGCCTGGCTGCCTGCACAAAGCAGACTATAAATTCCCCTTTCTCTTGGCCTGGAGAGGATTGCCTTCTGTTCCCAAGTCTGGCCCCCACTACTGCAGAGTCTGCCCTTGCATCCTAGAGAAATCAGGATTCCTGGATCAGATGCAGGGTCTTCAACTGCCTTGAGCTACAAGAGGTTCTCTCCAGTTTGGGCTCATGTCTTGCAGAGCCCATCCCTTTGGCCCAGTGGGGTAATTTGCACTGTCCAGTTGAGCCTCAAGGAAATTCTTGAGGGGGACTGCTTCCCTGAGACTGTCAGCCTGGTATCAGCAAACCCACTCCTAAAGCCCCACCAACAGTACCTACTAAAATTGCTCCAGGGTTATCAATTTTATGAGTTTAGTCATTGGGCAGAACTCAGGTTTCAGCCATCAGGTGCACAGATCTGAGATGCTGTTCCACTTCTAGGACTGGGAGTTTGGGTTAAACAGCTCTTCCTGGAACTGCTGCCAGCTTGCCTCTTGAGTGAACCTCATGCGGTTTAAGATGGTGGCCTTAAGGGTGTCATAATTTTACATGGTCTCAGCTCCCAGAGCCCAGTAGGCTGCCTGAGCTTCACCTGTCAGATAACAAGCTAGCTTAGTGGCCCACTAGTCCCAGGGCCATTGGTATATCTCCACCAATTTCTTGAAGATCTTTAGAAAGACCTCAGGCTCACCATCTGACTCTATCTTTGAAGTTTCTACCCGCTTAGGCTACAGTAGCAGCATCCACCTGCACACTGGGCTTGCTCCGATTACTAGACCAGTGCATGAAATGCTACTGCTTCTCCTGTAACTTCTGTTGGAACTGCTGGAATATTTGCTGCTGCCTCACCAGCCATTTATCATGGTCTCAGTCTCCATTTCTAGTAGCTGAGGCTGCTTGTGTTGTGTACCACCTGTGAGCTACCTACTCTGCAGGCTGTTACAGGAGGGTTTTGCTCTCTAAGGAGCAACTCAGCCGGTCCTCCTAAATAAAATGCAGCCTTTAAGCAATAAAGAAGCAAACAAATAAACAAATGAAACCAAGCACTTCTGCCTGGTCCCTAGCACTTGGGCTAGGGACAGACATTCAAGAAGCTTGAGCCTGAATTGATTCAATCTTTGCAGGTTAGTCTAACCTGGCTAGGCTGAATCAGTTTGTAACTGTATACATATCTCCAACATGCAAGCACATGCCTGCAGTGGCTCAGGCTAGAAGCCTGGAGGTGCTACAGCAGCCCTCCCTCCCTTCCAGAGTGCTGAGCCCAGGGGAGCATGGCAAGGCCCTGGGCAGGATACTCTGATTAGGCACGGTTCCCCCACACCAGCCCAGCAGGGATTTGATAACACAGTGTTTATCACCCCTAACTCAGTGTTTATCAGCCCATTAAAAAAAACAACAGGGACAGTGCCAGCTACTGTTGATTCTGCCTTTGTCTTGTCTGCTACAGCATGGTTCATAACCAGCATGTGGTCTGCTAGATAATTCTGTCTGTTTGTGTAAAGCTGAGGGAATGGATGGGAAGCCCTGCTTAGCAGGGAGTGGGGAAGCGGGGAGTAGTAAGGAGCTGCAGCCAGGGAGCAAAGGGGAAGAGCCAGGTCTGCTGTGGAGCAGAGAGCCCTGCCCAGCCCAGAAAGCATGCTGGGATGCTGGGGGAGTCTGGCTTAACTTAAACCAGCAATGGGTCTGGCACAGATATTGGATAAACTGATTTGACCCAAATCAGTTAAGTCTGATACTACATTCAGCCAAGTTTATCTCAAATTAGTTTCAGCCATTTTCAAACTGGTTTATGCGCACTGAATGTTTGTTCTGTTAGAGGTTTAAACCAGTTTCTGATTACTTAAACTGGTTTATGTGTAATGTCTGTCCCTAGCTTTGGAAGCGAGACCTTTGGTTCTGACCCCAACCCAGCAACCTGGCCTTTCCCTGTAGCAAGCTGTTCTGCTCAAAGCTTACTTCCACCTCTCTTGCTTACTCTCCTAGGAGCTTTTCAAGTAACTAACCAGTCACTGGAGCAGGAACAGGAACCCAGGTGTCCCAATTCCCTGATGAGTGTCCTAATCACCATACTACAGTGTCATTCTCCCTTGTTTGTTCCTTGGTTTCAATGACTAAGTATTTTATATAAAGCAGAACAGCTCTGTATCATAGTAGTTAGGTCACTGTCTTGAAAGGCTGAAGGATATGGTATAAATCCATACTTTGCATCAAGAAGGGAATCAATTTGAACTATGGCCTTTGGCATTCTAACCTAAAGGATATTCTGTGGAGCTACTGTTACATCTCAGCTCTGTGTTCTTGGGGTACAGGATGCAGCCTGTCTGACTCACAAAGAATTCCCCCCATCTAAATGAAACTGATTATGATGCAGTGAGAGACACACCTAAAACTCTCCAGATAAATGTGACAGGAATGAAACAACTGCCCTACGTCTCATTTGCATCCAAGATGGAACCAGATGACCATTCATTTACATGAGAGATGGAGAACAGAAAGCCTGAAGCAGAGGCTGCAGTGAATTCTGGGATCAGAGAAGCAGGGGAGCACTGCATGATGGGGAATCTGTGCTCCAAATGCTAATCAACCCACATTTACACACACGCAGCTCAGCATTTA
>JAGPOW010000995.1:411880-433751 GCA_030014935.1 Caiman crocodilus
AGAGAGAGAGAGAGAGAGAGAGAGAGAGAGAGAGAGATATTTAACTTTCATCAACAACAGTACTCCCTTAACCCCAGTCAATGCCCATATAGGTTTATGTTTTTTAATTCTTCTCCTTTTAGTCTCTTATGTTTCAGCTAATGTTAAGCTTTTGTTTAACATTCTTCATCTCTGTATAATCACCTCCTCTTTTTCCGGAGTACTCTGCATAATACAGCTTTCCCTGGCTTCTACTCCTCTGCTTTTCAATTTATTGCAAATTTATTCTTAAGTGTAAACTCATAGATCTTGCACTTTTCCTCAACATTCAAAAACATTTATCCAACTTTCTGGTTTGGAGGCAGGAGAAGATTCTTTTCTAACACGAATTTTCAATCAAATTTCTAAGTAAACATCCTTTGTTCCTTCTTCCTCTTGACTTGATAGGACTTTTCCATTACTAAAACTTCCAAGCTTTTGGAAACCAGTCAGTGATTTTATGGGTGTCATTCTCTTCTAGGGTTTTGCAGTTGTACTTCTTGCAGCAGCCAGTAGAAGATGAATGCTGAGTCCTTTTGACTCTTTGTTTTGCAAAGATCTCAGGAATCTTCAATAAGAACATTAATGGCAACCTATTATTTTTCTCACCACATCCCCAGTCTTCTTCCAGGACAGTTTGATTCTAGAATATATCCACCACATGTAGTAGAATCCTCGCAGCTGACTGCCTGCCCTCCAACATTTGCCTATTCCTGTACCATAAATATATTTTTTAAAGTAGATAAGGGGTAAGATACCATTGCTACAAGATTTTAAAATAATTATCTTTTATTTATCAGGTAGATGGATGTGAGAGGACCATTGTTCCAGATTGTCTTCTTTCTGATCCAATGTCAACAGCTGCCTTTGTCATGAAGAATGTTTTTTCTTCTATATGGCTATTTAAAATTGCTTTATGTATCAAAGCCAATAGATCTGTGCCTTTGATAAGTGTAAAAAATATTTCTCAAATTCTATCAAATTTATACTGAGATTGACCTTTCTTTGGGAACATGTTGAACAGTGTCTCAGTTGCAGGTAGGGCTGTGTGAAATGGGCCTTACTAGATTCTGATTCGGCCCAAAACAGGGACAGTGATTCGATCCACTGATTTGGATCATTGTCCCTGATTTGATCAAATCAGAATCTGATGATTTGATGCTGATTCAGTGAATCTGTGATTCAGATACAGGCACAGCTTTAAAAGTTTTTTCTACATACCTTGAAGTAGCAACATGGCTCATAATCAGTGCAGTGCTGGGGTGCATAGACCGTCCCACAGGAGCATGGGGGACTCTCCAGTGTGCTCGGTAGTGAACCTGGAAGTGGAACGGAAATACAGGTTTGCCAGGGAGTGGACGGGGGACCCCACGCCTCCCTGGCTTGGCAATTGGCCTCAGGGAGACCCTGGGTTCTCCCTGCAGGAGACCCCAGTAAAAGCCAGAGTGGGGGGGTGGCACCCCCCTGCATGCTCCCTGGTGGACGAAGAAATGGACAGAAAGTACTTCTGGTCCACTTTTGGGTCTGTTGCCAAGTGCTCTGGGGAGCCCCTGTGTTTCTGTGGGACACTGCATCTGCCCCAGCACTTCAGCGTTCAGAGCCCCTGCTACCTAGAGGTATGTAGAAAAATCATTTAAAGCTGTATCTAGGTCTGAATCACCGAATCTGTCCGAATCTCTCTGAATCGATTCAAAGGGTTCTGAATTGATTCAGAGAAATTAAAGGGTTCTCTGATTCAATTTGGATTTGGAGATTCGGCCACAGAATCAGGCCAAATCTCCACAGAATCAAATCAGGGACTGAAACTTTGCACAGCCCTAGTTGCAGGTATTAGAGAAACAGGGTTTAATGCCACCTGTGGTACACTGCATTTCTTGAAAAGTTGTAAATGGATTTTCTTTGAATAACTGTCCGAAATTTATTACACCAATAAATGTCCAATAAATGTTCTAAAAACTTACTAGGATTAAACTCAACATTCTTATATATAGAAGCTAAAGGGGATGGGTATGAACTTAATTTCCTACATGAAAAATCATTTAATCATGGACCCTGGCGCCAGTGAGGGCACAGCTTGTGGAATGATCTTAAAAAGGCCAGGGATGCCTGGAGCACCTGGGGGAGGTGCAAGGGTATATTTTTCTGTTGTTTGGACAGGTGTAATCACACCCAGGTTTTGGGTTTGTGACCTCTTTGGCTGTGGGGCTGGCACCTGTGCCTTTGGGCCAGGTGGCATCATGACTTGGAATGGAGCCAAAAAGGAGACCAAGAGCCTCTAGCCATTGAAAGGAAGAGCTAGAGCCTTGGAGGCTAACCCTGTTTGGTGGGTTTGGATGAAGAGGTCTAGCTAGAGAAAAAAGGGGTCAGAACCTCATAGGAGAGACCCCAACATACCCAGTATGATCAGCAGTCTCCCGCTTGCATACTAATTCCATCAAGACATGGCAGCAGAGATTAGAGCAGGACAGCAGAGGTCCAAGAGGACTCCAAGGGCACCCCATGTAAGGCAAGGGTGACCCAGAAGATGGTACTGGGGAGGGTGACCTCTCACGGTGTGTCTATGTCTGATACCCTATTTTCACTAAAAATACCCCATAATTTTGTACGCGATCAATTATAGATGAGTAATATAGCTACATTAATGTATTTATGTTGTAAATAGCAATCATATTGATTTGGAAGGACTTCTTTGAGGTGACTTTGCTGGACTTTTTGAAAGGGTCTTGGTTGGACTTATGTTAGCTGGAGTCTTCTCAGGAGTCTAGGCTACAGGTTTTTCTGAAGTCTTGTCTGCTTTCTTAAATAAAGTGTCCAAGGAAGTTTGGACAGATGTTCTCCAGGGAGATAAGTGATGCAGCAAGCTTGTTTGCTGGCATAGCGTCACATCAGATCAAGCGTTGTAAAGTCAAAACTGACGTCATAAAGTTGAAACAGGTTGTCAATTTATAAATGTAAGTGGGAAATGTTGTAACTCAAAACGTTGTAAGTTGACGACTGCATATTAATATGCTGTATATTAATATTTAGGGAATATATTGTTTTTGTTCCTTTGCTAAGACTTATGCAAAAATATGAGTCTTGGTTTAATAAAGTGATAGGTCTCTGTGAGACCCAAGTAGATAGATCCTTACTTGGTTTTGAGGTTACTACAGCACGTACTTCTCTCCACGTCTCAGGACTCTTTTTCTCCTTCAGCATTTCAGTATAAATACCTCATAATGGGGACATTAATTGTACTCTAAAAAAATTGTAAAACTCTGGAAGAAGCCTACCTGAACCTGGAAAGTTATCATTTTTGAGAGATTTAATTACATATCTTGTCTGGTTTAATATCCTCTTCTAAAATCCCTCAGTCTTCAAGTTCTAACCTAGGCAAATTTTCTTTAATTAGGTAATCGTGTATTTGTTTAAGATTTGATGGCTTTAAAGAATAAAGAATCTTATAATAAATTGCAAATGTTTCACATATGGCTTTAGAGTCATTTGCCAAGTCATTTGGAGCTCTCCAGAGAGGTAGTATAATTTTACTGTCATTTAATTTTAATTTTATTTGCTAATGGGCTATTAATTTTCCCTTTTTTTTTTTTTACAGTTTAGCTGTTTTGTATGTCTAAGTGCTTTTGTTGTCCTTTCAGTGTGTAACAAATCTAACTTTTTTTTAGTTTATAGTCATTGTTATATTTTATATATATTTTTATATACTTTCTGTGACTGACTGAGGAAGAATGTCTTGCAATCAAACTTGTCCAGAGCCTTGTTACATGCTGTTCTTTAAGCTTCTCAAATGTTGATTGGTGTTAATGTTAGCTTGTGTTTGGAGTAGTTACACTCTTAGTCTAAAAACCTTCTCTGACTGTCCCCAGCCTGCACAGCTGTGACTTGCCACTTGGGGGCTAGTAAGTAGGGGCCTGACTAGTAGGGCTACATCTGTGAGTTGTCCATACAGAGCAGGAGGGTGGGGGAACGGGACACTGCATCCTGGGATGCTGGAGGACTGAAATTTGGGCATCTTATCCCTGAGGCGTGGCCACATATTTTTGGAATAAGAACTGTGTAACAGATTAGTGATACACCTGCCCTGGAGAGGCGTAACTTTAAGACACCTAAAGGGTGCTTAAAACAAATTTACGTGTCTTAACATGTGGACAGTCCGGAAGTTAAAAGCTCCCTGAGCAGCATAAAATGAATGTGCAGCAAAGCCCTAACTTTATCCCAACTACATTGTTGATCCAGTAAAAGATATTGCCCGAAAAAATCCCTTGTCTCTTGACTAATCTGATGTAATTTTGGAAGTCTTTTTACCTCACTATGTAGATTTTCCATTTCCTCTTTTCTAATCTTTTTAAGCAAAACTCTTTACTTATTAGGTTACCTCTGACTGCCTCGAACACAGCTCATAAAATATCCTTTTTAATTTGATTTATATTATTTTTTGGTGAAATAGATGATTTCCTCTCTGATAGTTTGGACTCTTTGCTGGTCATAGAGAAGTGGGATATTCAATTGCCAAGGTTTCATTTTGGGTGTATTTTCCCAATCTCTAATAAGTAACTGTACTGGTCCATGGTCTGACCAGACAATTCTGTCTTCTTTTGCTGATATAGTATTGTTAAGTAAAGATTTGGAAATCAGGATGATATCTATTTTTGTATATAGTTTGTGTAGTGTTGAGTAAAAAAATCTATTTCTTTTGCATGTAAGCTTCTCCAGGAGTCACAAAGTTCACGATTACCTTATAATAATCTTAGTACTATGCCTGATTTTTCTATGCTTTGTTTCCACCAAACCTATCTACTTGTGAGTTCATAACACAGTTATAGTCTCCTCCCAGTGCTTCTTCCTTTTTAAACGTTTATAAAATGTCAGCTACCATGCTAAAGAAAGAGATCTGATTGTTGATCCAGTACATAAATGATTCTCAAAGATTAGGTACATAAATGTTCTCAAAGTTAATACATAAATGTTCTCAAAGTTAACCTTCTATCTCCAATAGTTCTCTTAACAAGTATACAACTGCCGTACTTATCCTGTCCTTTAGCTAAAAAGGTATGAGTTTTGCTATGATAGTTGCAACTCTTCTTTTGTTTGATTTACCTGGAGATGTATATGGGGGGTGGGAGGTGGAACCCCTTGTCTTCTTTTTATTTACTATGTCCCTTTTTAAGGTGTGTTTTTTGGATGAAGCAAAAATCCCTAATGTCGCACTGTTCTCATCTAATATTACTGTGAAATGTCTTAACATTTACCGTGTACAATTTGAGTTCATTAGGTGTCACAAGAATAGTAGTCTGCCACCTGTTGGTTTCTGTGTTATGTGTCATTTTTACCTGATTAGTTAGTGCCTCTTTCTATTTGTGTTTAAATTCTGTCTGTAAGATAAACTTTCTTTTCTGAAGGATTTTTTTTTTATTCTAAACATTTCTTTTGTTTTTACCCTCCCTTCCCAACGTACCCTAATTTCTCCCCCTTCTACAAAGGGAAACAATGCTTTTAACTTGAACCTCAAAAATATTACCAGTGCATTGTTTTTTTTCCAGCCTCCTCCTCTCTCTTTCCTGTGTCCCCAATCAATCCCTGCTAATGTGCCCTTTCTCCCCATCCCGATCCCTGGAAAGTAAAGATTTTCCATTGCCCCCAGTAAAATCAATTGTTAAATTGACTTTTTAAGGTGGTGAACTCCTTGGAAGCCCCCTGTGTGCCACTTTGAGTTGAAATCATGGCATTATTTTCTGGTCTTAAAGGATTAGTTTCCCAGAAGGGAGAGAGCCACATACCCAGCCTCTCCCCTAAATCACACAACATCTCATATCGTCTTTATGTATCCCCTTCCTTCCTCTCTCTTTTTTATTTTACTTTCCTCCTCCTCCTCCTTTTTTTAAATTACATTTTAACTTTTAACGTTCAAACTTTATATATGTTTCTCTATCCAAGTTACTTCAGGTAATATTCTAGATGGAACTGAATTATGCAGGATTTATTTATATCAGGGGTGGGCAAAATACCATGGGCTGGATCTGTGACTTTATTTGGCTTGTGGTGGGTCCCTCAGTCCCACCTAGCCTAGGCACCATCTGGCTCATAGCTCATCCCACTGCCCCTAGGCATGTGGGAGAGCTGGAGCAGCTGCACGCTTGGACTCCTGTAGCGGTGGCTCTTTCTGGCTGCTGCCACTACTGGCCCTGGCCCTAGCCCCACAGAGACTGGGCACACAGCCCCAGCTTGCCCTGTGCCTGCTCTGGACCCACCTCCAAACAGAATGGACCAACTCCGGATCAGCCAGGAACCATGCACATAGCCCTGGCCCTGAGCTGCCCTGTGTCTGCTCTGGACTGGCCTGCCCACAATGAGTGGCAGTGGCAGAGGTGGTGGCCAGGTAGAAGGTGCTGCTGGGTGTACGGGAAAAGTGGCCAGCTCCCCCACACTGCCGTTGGGCCTTTTTTGCTGCAGCTGCTCAGAGACTGCCCAGGCTGCTGTGCAACTCCTTTCCACTGCTGCCACCAGTGCCACATCTAGACCACCCAGTGGGGCAGTGGTGGCAGTGGATAGGAGCTGCAGGGCAGCCTGGGTGCAGGCTCCAGGCAGCCACAGCAAGAAGGGCCTGGCAGCAGCGAGGGAGAAGTGGCCACTTTTATCCTGTGCCCAGTAGCAGCTTCTGCCAGGGCACCGCAGCTGTTGCTGCAGCTGCCACCCCTTTTCATCATGGGTGACCTAGTCCGGAGCATGCATGGGGGGTCCAGGGCTGAGGTCAGGGCTGTGTGTGTGGGTCCCAGCTTGCCTGGAGCTGGTCTGCTCTGGCTGAGGTGTGTCTGGAGTAGGCATGGGGTGCACTGGGGCTGTATGTTCAGCTGCTGTTGGGCACTGGTGGCGGCATGGTGGTGGAGAGAAGCTGCAGGGCACGCAGGCTATAGGTTGTTCCAGGGTTGCGGGCGGTGCTGACTGGACCACAACAGCTCCCCAAAACTACGTGGCCCATGGGCCCAAATAATTGTCCGCCTCTGACGTAATGCTCACTGTCACACAGGTCTTCATGCAGATCAATAGCTTTAAAACTCTGTTCCAGATATCCTGACTATTCTTTAAGGTCTTTCTTTTCATGTTTCCTGTTTCTGTTTTGTGCTTCTACACATCTGAGATTGATTTGGAGTTGCTTTTTAGACGCTTTGATCTGCTGAGAACCCTGACTCCTTCTGCCCTATTTTTGATGATGTGTTGTTCCTTCTTAGTTAAATACCAGCTTGGAAGGATAGCTCCATCTGAATTTTATCTTTGCTTCTTTGAGGCAGGTTGTAATCTCTTCCAGTTCTTGTCACTAGTACAGTAGGATGTATCTTGCAAAATCTGTACTTTGTGTCCATCCAACTTAACTGCAGACTACTCTCTGGGTCTTCTCATCTTTGTTTCTCTTTGTTCAAAGTAATGCATTTTTTGAACGATGTATTTATGTTACGGGAAGCATGATCTATGTGCTCTGTTTATGGATATTAATGTGGTTGCCTCCAGGTCTAAAATGTTTTGGAGTATTTCTTTTAAGAATTTAGTAAGATCACCTTTCTGCGGTCCTTCAGGGAGGCATTTCATCCTTATGTTGTTTCTTTGGGCTTAGTTTTCCAAATCCTTTTATTTCTTCAGGCTCCTTTCCCCACCTATCAGATTAATTTTGCTTTGAAGTTCTATATTGACTTGAAAGTTTTTAGCCACATTTTTCTCAGTGTTGGTAAGTCTTCTCATTTCTGCCAATCTCTGTTGTAATTTTATTTTTATAAATGATGTGAAAGACCTGATGCCAGTTATGGTAACATGAGCTGCTTCATTTCCAACTTCCTTGCCTGCTTTATTTTGAACTCCAGTGGCTACCTTTGGGCGCAGACTGAAGTTATGCTTGTCATGCAATTGGCCCCATGTATATGTGACTGCAGAGTAGGACTGCGTGAAGCATTGGTAGCTGATTTGATTTGGAGGAGACTTGGCCCAATTTGGGAACCAAACCTCTGAATAGGAATTGAATTGGGAGACCAATTAAAAATGCTGAATTGATTCAGGACAGTGATCCCAGTCTCCGAATTGAATCACTGTCCTCCGAATCAGTCAAATCCAACTCAAATACTTCCCTATTTGCATAGGCCTATTGCAGAGCACTTTTAAAGTGGCTGATTGTGCAACAAATTAACCCTCATCAGCACATTAGGGAACTTGTGTTTCTTAGACTTAATCTGTTGTGCGTTCGTGGTTGGGCTGATGCAGCCCAGCCCTGCTCCTGGGGCTGGATGCAGAAAGGGAGTGGGGAGGGGGAGTGAACTTTGGCTGGGGTTTGCCTGGCCTGAGCTGGAGGCAGCGGGGTGGATTGGAGTCCCCCCACCTTGTGGCTCCCCCACCCCTACCCTCCAGCTCAGGTTAGGCAAACCCCAGCTGCAGCACACTCCCCCTCCGGCACTTGCCTCTCCTTTCTGCAGAGCTGTGCGGGGCTAGGATGGAGAGGCTGTAGGCAGGCTCCTCGGGCTTGATCAGCTCCAAAGTGGAGCTGGATTTCCTGTGGCCCTGACTCAACAGGTGAACATTAGGGCTGTGTGAAAGAGCACCGTTCCATTTCAACTTGTGTTTCAATGTTTTGTTGGAACAGTGTTTCGTTTCAAATTTCATTTAGATTTGAAACTGCTGTTCTGTTTGTTTTTGTTTGTTTTGTCGAAACAGTTTCGCCTCTGAACTAGTTGGCTTTGGCCTACACTGCCTACCAGGTCCCAGGCCCTTGTAGGACTCTATCCTGGGCATAGCCCAAGGGAAGTCCTACATAACCCAAACTCATGCTAATACAATTTGCAGCTCATGTGTTCACATAGGCTTTTTGCAGCCTGGCTGCTGGTCTGCGAGTGTGCTTTGCTGTGTCATGTGCCTCACACAGTCACTTTGAAGCAGGGTGTAGTCACACTGACCCTTAGTGTTTTCTCAGCATCTCTCCCACATCCAGACATCTGTGTTTACCTGTGTCCTCGATACCCCTATATGCCATGATTAATTTTAGGGGATATTATTTCTCCTACATGGATATTTCCCTAATTGGATTTACCACAATTATAATTGGTCTCTATCAACAGCTAGCATTAATTTTCATTGATTTTTATCATTTTTATATTTGATGAACCATAGTGTGAAAATGAACCCTAGTATTTGGTATGAATGTATCTTTGTAAATTTGCAGTTGGAATTAATCAAAAGATGGTTAGTTGCTAGATCGTATGCCAGGAGTACTCCTCACCAGACAACAGCTATTTGCATTTCAAGGGAAATCTAGTCTGCAGACCTAACAGAGGCAGAGAAAGCTAGCTATTAAGTATTTACTCAGAAGTGAAGCATGACAAAGATTAGATACATTTAATGATTAAATGTGTTTCAAAAGGGAATCGCATACAGAGATTGCTATTTCTGTTTCTCTGGAATAGAATGAAGAACATCTAAGAGAAAGTGGATGGGTTTTTAGTAAAATTGCCATCCTCCTCAAATATTACAATGAATAGGAGAGAAATGTCAGAGATCCTTCTCTGGAAGGAAATGGTTTATGAAAATCCACATGCATCCCAAGAATTGAATAGAAAGATGGGGAGATAATGATAAGTTATTTAAGATAAGCTTTTTGGGGAGAGTGATTCTCTAGGAACCTCTGGCCCTTACGGGAAAATTTGAGTCCTCATCTGGTAGCTGGTTACAATCCGATATGTTTTGACTGAAGCTGGTTGCAATCTGATAAAATCTGGTTACAAACGGATAAATTCTGGACTTCACATTTTAAAAAGGAAGTGGAGAAGTTAGAGAAGGTCCAGAGGCAGGCAACAAAGATGATCAAGGTCTTGGCAGGCAAGTCACATGAAGGAGCTAGACATGTTCAGCTTGCAGAAAAGGCATGTAAGAAGGGACATGATAGCAGTGTTCAAGTACTTGAAGGGCCACCATAAAGAAGATGGAAGGGACCTTTTCTTTCTTACTGCAGAGAAGGATCTGCACCAATGGCTTAAAGTTGCAGCAAAGTAAATTTAAATTGGATATCTGGAAAAACATCTTCACTGTGAAACTAGTGAGGTAGTGGGATAGATTGTCTAGGGAAGTTGTGGACTTTCCATCATTGAAAGTGTTCAAGAAGATGCTGTACAGCCACTGATTGGTGCTGATCTAGGTGTAGCTGTGCCTATGTTCTACCATGGGTATTTCCCATTCTTTTGGGCTTTGCTAGTTGCTTCCACTCCCACCACCCCTTTTTCCTGCTACATGTGTTAGGATATTTTTTAAGCCTCCCCCAGAGGCACTGGATGTTGGCTATCGCTAAGGCTGAGCACTTCAATTGGGGTGTGAAGATTCTCCTGCTGGGACCAAAGGTGGAGGTTCCTGGTTAAAGGGTCTTGCCTTTCTGCTCAGGGTTAGACCAATTGCCATACTTGGGGTCAGGAATGAATTTTACCCTCTGGTCAGATTGGTATGCACTGCGGGCGGGTTTTGCCTTCCTCTGCAGCAAGGGGCATGGCCCTCTACCTGGGATCTCTTGAGCATATATTGACATCTTATAGAAGTAGGATGTTGGCTGCTGAGCTTCCATTGCTTTATCTGTAGCAGGTTAAGGTGTTAAGCCTCTGTTGTGTCAGGGTAGAGAGTAGCGTCACACAAAGTTTAGATTCTGGTTGTATGGGATGATTTGGATAGGGATGATCCTGCCTCAGGCAGGGGGTTGGACTAGATGACCTCTGGAGGTCCCTTCCAGCCCTATTTCTCTAAGAACTGACTGGGGTGCTGGCTGCTGGACATACTGAGAAGCTGTTTCAATTTAGAAAGGAGGATGAGTTATTTCTGTTTTGTTTTTGCATATTTTGTCTCCCAATCTAACAGTTCTTTTTCTTGTATGATTTATCTTATGTAATACGTCTTATTTCTGTTTTGTATACCTTAGTGATCATCTCGAGGTAAGAGTGATTCCAGTGCAGCTGACGAGTATGGGCATTCTGTTTCTATGGAGATGACAGCTGGAATTTATTTTCACAATTCTAGGGAGTCTGGTGGGTGCCTCCCTCAACTAAGCTGTATGGTCTGGTAACAGCACTGGTTTAGACTGGAATTGTATCCAGGAGAGGAGTCTTCTGGAAAGAAAGTCCAATCTGTACCTGAGGACATGAAACAAAAGTGTTGGGGAAGGAGCCTAGCGTTTCTGGGCTCATCTTGGGATCATGACAACCTGTTAAAGCATGCTGTGTTACATAGCTCACAGGCTGCACTGTGCTGCCAGGAAGAGTAGTGCAGCAAGGGCAAGATGACAGTTAACGACTCTGAGTATGCTTTCATTGCAGCAGCCTTGGAGAGCACATAGCAGAAAGAGCCAGGGCTGTTGGAAATAATTGTTTTTAATGACTACAAAAGATGTTGTGTTGCACTGCAATGCATTGAAGTGTGGTGCCCAGAACTGGACACAGTACTCCAGCTGGGGTCTTACCAATGCTGAGTACAGAGGAAGTATCACCTCCTTAGCTCTGCATGTGATGCATTGGCTAATGCATCCCAGTACGCTATTAGCTGTATTGACTACAGTAGTGGCTCATGTTCATCCTGTGACCATGAACCACCCCATGAGTGGAGGTTCCTTTCAGTCATCATGCTCCTCTTAAACTATATTCATGTCTCTGGTTACTTCTCCCCAGATGAAGCACTCTTCATTTCTCCTTATTGAACTGTATCCGGTTCTGCGCTGCCCACCTTTCCAGCTTGTCCAGGTCCACTTGGATCTACAACCTATCCCCTAACGTGACCGCTTTTCCCCATAACTTAGTATCATCTGCAGACTTGGCCAGCGTGCTTTCCATATCTTCATCTAAATCATTGAAAAAGATGCTGAGCACCACAGGGCCAGGAACTGAACCAGGTGAATACCACTGCCCACCACCCACCGAGGCAATACAGACTTTTCCACTAACCCTTTCTGGGTTTGACCCTTAGCCAGTTCCCAACCCACCTGACTGTGGGCTCTGCCAGCCCACAATCCCACAGTATTTTTAATAAGAGCATCATGGGAGACCATATCGAAGGCCTTTTTAAAATCCAAGTACATGACATCAAGTTTTATCTCCACTGACCTATATATCCTCATACCTGAGCCTCTATTGCATGTGTTTAAAGGTACACCTCTGTTAGTCAAGACTGTAATAACTCATCAGCCTAGTATATAGCCAGTCCTGACTAAAGGTGAACAGAGCAGCACCTGGAGTGGGGTGTGGGGCAGTGTTCAACTTCCACTGAGTAGGAGCTGTTCAAACAAGAAATGGCAAGAAGAGGCTGATGTACAAAAAACCCCCAATAACCTATCTGAAATAATGAAAGCTTTATTCTCCTATTTGTTTCTCTTCCATGGTTTGCTGCTAGATTAGCCCCCATTTACTTTCCTGAATGAAATTTCCTGAATGAAACTTTCCTGAATTTTTTTTAGGACCAACGGTCACAAGTTACTGGAGAGCAGGTTCAGGTTGGACATTAGGAGGCACTACTTCACAGTTAGGGTGGCTAGGAAGTGGAACCGACTTCCTAGGGAAGTGGTTCTTGCTCCTACCTTAGGCATCTTCAAGGGTAGATTAGATAGGTACTTGGCTGGGGTCCTGTGACCTCAGCACTTGTTCCTGCCATTGGCGGGGGGTCAGGCTAGATGGCCTGCTCTAGGCCCCTTCTGACCCTAGTTACTATGAAACTGAGCATCTCTGGGTGACGTACATGAGTGTGGGAGCTTGATTCCCAACATTTATTCACTGGCGGCTCTGCAGTTGTGTTTGAAAGTATAAAAGTGGCTCCCTGACAGGTACTCAGAGTCAGTGATAGAACTGAGAATAAACCTGGAGATAGATTCCTGTTTCAGCTGCTGGATAAATCTTCCACCATCTTCTGATTCTTTCCTACTTTAATACCCTCTGCCCTATTCTCATTTCAGCCCTGTGCATTTGTTTTGGGCTTATCTTGTGACTTACTTTGGATGATGCACTCTACATTTTACGGCACTATGAAAAAATGCAACTCCAGGCTGTCACAGGTGCCTTGCATGGCCTCATACTAGTTACTTCTCTTTGTGGCACATTGTACCTCTGTAAAATAGGAATTATTTCCTCTCTTTTACTCTTCATTTGCCATACCTTTTTTAATGTAAACTCTTTGGAGCAGGGCTCATCTCTTAGCAACTATGTGCATCACCTGGTATTCCCACAGTCCCATCTGAGGAGTCTAGATGCAATTGTAATATAAATCATTAGAAATAGTAACAGCATTCCTGAATGAGAGAGTGGTTGGCTTCATAATCTTCCTTTCGAGTATCATATTGTGACCCAGCAAGTCAGCTTAGGCCTACTGAGTAGTCCCTGATCCAGCCTCATGCCCCAATAATACATGTATATGTTAGGGCGTGAGTCACAGAGTTTTCAGCAGATTTTTTTTCCTGGGGCATTGTGGGGAAGAGGTATATAATCAACTGGGAATAGAGTTCTTTATAAAGGGCTGTTCTGTCCCAAACTGGGTGTTTGTGCAATGATCAGTCTATGAGCAGGGTTCCTGGCCCAGACTTTCTGCAAAACTGATCTAAGAATCTGGGTAGTGATAAATACTTTTAAGATGGAGCTCAATCGGTTTATGGGAGGTTTTATGTGATATGGTACCTGCAGTAGCAGGGGACCGGCCTCAGTGACCCAGGAGATACTTTCCAGTTCTGTGTTTCTATGACTTCATATTAAAATTTTCTACAATTAAAACCTTGATTTTTTTTCCAAACATTTTCCAATTTTTGCATTGGGGAAAATTCAATCAAAATATTTCTATTCAGATCATTTCAACATTAAAATATATCTGAAAATGGAGCTGTGGTGCTTTGAGAATGATACCTTGGGGTCTTCAAATTCTTATTTTTCTCCTATGGAATAGGCTGCTTGGATAGACTATATCTCCCATTATGCATTGTGATCTCCCTCTGTCTGAGCCACATGGTGCATCGCGGGAGTCTCATGACTGAGGCACATCATGAAAAGTATTTGTCATCCAGGCGGTGCAGACTTCAGGAAAGTATGTCGGCCCACAAACCAGAACTCCCACATGACATGCAGCTCCAGAGGTGGGTGTAGTTAGGAGTTGAACTAAATCTAACCTAAATCTTTCAACATTATCCAAACAGAAACTGTTTCAAACATCTCATTTTGCAAAAAAGTTAATTCTCTTAATATCCTGAAACTAAGATACTTTTCCATATGTTTAATAGCATGAAGTGAGTGCTTTCTGCTGTCTCACATTTCCTCATCCTAATCCTTTTCACCCTTTTCCCAGTAGAGTTTAAGTCACTCAGGCAAGGTTTCCTTCTTCTTCTTTGATGGTGGGGACAGCAGGAGGCTACCTCGTACCTGCTTAATCATTACCCATGATGTTGTTAAATGGTCATAGGGTTTTGACTTCTCTTGATGTCACCATTTAGAATTCAATTAGAGAAAAGCCAAGCTCACCAAACAAGATGGCACATACAGAGAGCAGAGGAAGAGGATGAGGGGAATTCTTTTCCAATAGCCACCATGAAAAGTATGTTTGTCAAAAGGATAGCAAGAGAGAGAAGTGCCTTGCCACCTGTTGGGAAGAGGAGCTGGGTTGACCTGACATCTCAGAAGAATTGCTTAAAAATGGTTCTTTCATGTAAGAGTCTGAGCCAGCACAAGCTGCCAAGGCTGAGGAGGCCAGGGCTGGAATACTTCAAGAAGTGCTAGTAACTTGAGTCCCAAGTGCCTGCAAGCTGCTTTCTCTGGCATGGCTATTATCTCTCTGATTTCAAAGATTCTGGGAAAGGACATATCATATGGGGGACTCACTTTCATCAGAGCCAATTCCTCCCTTCTCTTCCCCCTTTATAATAAAAACTGTACAGATTAGCTGGATTGACATGGGGGTAAGGGAATGAAATCAGTCTGCCCCTCCACCCTGCTTGCTCCCACCTAAGCAAGGAAAGAGCAGGGGACACGGCCGAAATAGTGATTTGGCTTTCATCACCTTGGTATCAGAGTGCTTCCCAAGTCATTAAATAGAAACATACAATGCAAAGAAATTCTCTCCCTTCCCCACTTCTGGGAGGAAACTTGGAGAGGGGATTGTTTTCTTACATCTTTGAGTTTTTTTGTTTCTTTGTCTCTTGTCACAGAGTCTGAAAGCTCATGAGAGGCAGCTACATTGTGGAGCAGAATATATCTGGCAGAACAGTTTGCAGCAAACCATTTTCTTTTGTAAATGTCAGCTGTTTTCCTGTTGGTGAATAGTCTGAACCAATGCTGAGATTTACATATTTCTTTACCACTCAAGGGGACTGGATTGGTTTGGGGGAGAATAAATGTCAGCCCAACATTGACTAAGAACTATTCATCATTCCTTTCTGTCCTGGTTCTTCAGTGGTAAAACAGGCATAGTAATGATGCTTTTCTTTAACTCTTTGTCTGTCATGTCTGTTTATGTTATAAACTTTTCAGAGCAGGGTTTGTCTTTTACTCTCTATGGTACATTGAAGCTCTTTTCTTAAAGGCATTTTTAAAATGTAAAAATAATCAGTAGTAACAAGTAAAAGAATATTTGCTCTGTGCTGGCAGAACTTGGTGTCATGCAATGTTATTCCTCTCTCTGAACAAGGATCCAATATTCACAAAGGCTTCATGTCTAAAATCAGTTTTGTTCTGTGATTACATGTACCATGACTGCAAGGTCCAAAATTTGCTTTTTACAAATGTCCTATTTACTCTATTTGCTACAAGCAAATAGAGTTGTGAATACAGCAGTAGAGAAGCTATTTAGCAAGGGCCTGAACTTTTATTAGGTTAATCCCCAAAGCAGGCCCTTTTAGCATGGCTGACCTCTTTTTTTTTTAGATTAAAGAAAGCAACATATAAAGATAGAAAGTGTAAGGAAAAGAAAGAAGGATCACATATACCCAAGACAAAAAGGAAAGGGTTGGATGGTGAGGGTCATTCCAGCTACTTACTATATTAATTCCGATGAAAGCCTTAGGAGACACTCGCTGGCTCTGTGCCTAAAGTACAGATTTTTTTATCTCCAAGTTGCTGATTCAAAAGTAGTCTAGGTCAGTAGTAATGTAGGGTGAATCCTTTCCCCTTTCCTTAGCTCTAAGATAAAGATCATCATTCTTATCTATTTCTCATGAGGTTTGTGAGCCTTAATTAATTATGGCCTGTGGGAGCAGGGGTGACAACTGGGTCTCCCAGCTCTGCAGAGTGATTTGAGGCCCTGGCCTCAAAAAGGCCCTAGAGAGTGGTAAAGTGTTAAGGAACAGAGCTGAATCTGGTGCCAGTCTAAAAAAAAAACCAAACAGGGAGCGGGAGCAGGATAGCAATTGAACACATCTGTGTGACAGTATAACTAACCCTGTGATGCATCAGTGATAAAATGTCTTTGTTCACATTTCTCCATGCTATTCCTGCAATGAGACCTTACATAAGAAATATGGGAAAAACTGGTTATAATGGACCTAAGAATGTGTTGAGGAACTTGCCATGTTTCAGGGGGCTAGGTTGTAGCCATGTTGGTCTAGGGACATAGGCAGAGAAGGTTCTTTGGGTAAGTCTGATATCTTTTATTAGATCAACTCAAATAGTTGGAAACATTCTTTTTTGTAAGCTTCTGAGCACAAATACCTTTCATCAGGCTGAGGAAGCAACTGCAGTTGGTGTGTTGGTGTGTGCTCTTCCTGGGTGGAATGAATAGCAAAGAAGCCAGGGGCTGGTATGCATGCAAGAAAGCCAGTTAGTGAAGATGTAAATTGAGGAGACATGCTGACTCCTCAATTTACGTCAGGAGACCCACTCCTGGGGAACATCAAGAGCATTGAAATCACCGTGGAAGAAGACACAAGACAGCAAGACTGTCCAGGGATTGAGAAGCCAACAGAGAATGCTCCCAACTCAACTGATCACATTTTCCCCTCCTCACCATAGATATTGAGATCAAAGACCAGATCTCGGCAACTGCTGGGACAGATCTGGCAGCAGAGCTCTTCCCCTCTGACACTTTGGGGAAGAGAGAGTCTGGAGTTCACATTGGTGGGCCTCAGTGAGATACCCCATCTTCTTCATCGCTGTGAGATGGGTATGACCACACCAAGATGCCTACAGAGTCTTCTCCAGATTCCATGGATGCTATCTTTGCTAGATCCCATGGTGCTGATGAGGAGGGGAGAGAAGCACCATCCCCCAGCAGAGGTCCGAATTCTGACATTTGCTCTCCTATCCCTCAACCAGGAGAAAACATCTGAGAGAACCATGGGCACCTCACAAACACTCTGTGGGTGTTTAGCTTTGGTCCCAAATTTAAGCAGTTTCTCTAGGTACTGTACTCCTCTGCAGAGTGCATGGGCAAGCTCAACTGGATCCTGAAGGAACCACTACCTTTAGGCAGGGAGCGCATCAAGGCTGCTAGTTGTCAGCACTCACTGATGGAGTGCTGCTGAGCCAGCCATAAGAGGCTGTCTTGGCATACACTAATGGTATGATCCTTGCCATGTAGGACCCAAATGACTTGGTACAGATGGAGGATTACCATTCCATCTACTTAGTGGCCTCTTCTGCCCAGGTAAACTGGGTCAAGAGCTCCAATCCGGTGGTGGGTTATGGGTGGCAGGAAGCCTCATTCTCACTCTGGCTCCAAGCCATCCAGTGGAACATGGCATCCCTGCTCTATTTGATGGTGTACCTGTTCCCTAGCCATCCATCCCTACCACAGAACTAGGACCAACTCAAAGTCAAGGTGCCTGACTTGCTGGAGCAGAGAAACCCTGAGAGACTGCATTCAAAAGAAAGGAACTACTTCAGTCTCTAGAGGCAGCTTCCCTATTTAACATCAAGAAGTGGTAGGTGAGACAAAAGTTTTGGGGAGCTAGAGAGCAAGGCAGAATAAGTGGAGCCACTAGGAGGCATCACAGGTGGCCTTGGAGGGCAGATTCTGTCTCAGTCTCCCTCATGCAAGGTGCTTGGAGAAGAAGAGTATCATTATTATTAATGTCAACAAGCAGATTGGTTGAATTCCATAGTTAAACTCAACACTGTTAAGGCCCATGCTAGATATAGATAGATAAAATAGATGTGCTATTTTGTCAGTTTTTTTTAAACTAAAAGAAGATGGTGGAGAGAAGTGACAAAGGATGAATTTCCTCTTTATTAGTGTTCGTCTTAGGGCCTGGACAGCCAAGCCTGTGGGCCAACCAGGACCAGGGTTACTGGATGGGAATTGGAGAGGGTAAGCAAAGTCCACAGATACACTGGGTCAGGAAACTAGAAGATCATGAGGTGAGCAAAGTTTGAGTGAGCTGAGTCAGAAAACCAGAGGATCAAGTGAAACGCAGAGTCCACAGCTGAGCCAAGTTAGGAAACCAGGAGGTCAGGAAGCAGGCAGAATTACTAGAGGCACTATGAGGTCAGGAAAACCCCTGATCCCCAGACACTTTGTGTTTCTCTCCTTGCCACCATATGAGACCTTTGAGCTGGCAGATTTCTGCCAGAGCTTCTTCAGGATCTGGAGGTTGGTCTCCTCCTCCAGATCAACAAACATGATCACTCAAGGTGCTGAGGATGGTCCTAGCCAACATCATTCATATAAGGTACTTTGTCAGGAAGGGGTGGATAGATCCTTTTGCACTGGCCTGGCTCACATTGCTGCCCATGCTGTGTGTGCCCTGCCACTTACTCTGGGAGGTCAAGTCCATCACCCAGTCCCTCACATCCTTTGCATATATCCCAGATGTCCTGTGAAAGGGCACGCACCCATATTCCCCAGCCCTCCGGACATTGTCATGAGTCCTCTGCTTTGAGAGGTGTGGTGGCATTCCACCCTACCCCACCTCAAGAGTCTGGGGGATGTCAGGTTACTCCACTGCCAAACAGCTCATCACCAACAGCTCTACATGCTCATGCTCTGTGCCATGCACCATCCCACCCTTGTGTCCTGCTCAGACACCAAGTGGTGGGACACATTCACTGAGGGTGAGATTAACCTTTATTCCACCCTAATCCTGTGAGCCACTCAGGATCTAACTTGGCAACTCCTGAACAGATCTGTGATCATGGATGTGCACCTGCTGTGCTTCACTGACTCCACCCACACTGGCCCTGTTTGTGGACAGAAAGAGACTCTGGTTCATGCCTACCTCAGCTGCACCAGGTGGCAGCCCCTCCATCACCTCCTTAGGAATCTTCTATTAAGAGTCTGTCTGCATTTCTTCTCACACTTTTATTTCATGCATTTTCTATCTGTGGCCCCACCAAGTCCTGGCACTCCCCTGGTCAATCTCCTTTTAGCTCTGGACAAACTTGCCATCTAGTGCACTGGTAAGGAGGCCCTTGTTGGGGACAACTTGGAAGACTGTGGAGCAATTTCTCTCAATCTATGCATGTCTCAATGCAATCTATGCAGATTTTCATTTGGAAGCATCCACAGGTTCCTTGGATATGTTTGAGGGGCAGTGGGCACTGACCACTGTTCTCTGCTTAGTGTCCCTGGGGGGAACCCTCATTATTAATTTATGACCATCAGTCCTACCCCTGTTTTTTCATTTGTTGTTCCACAGAATCACAGAATCAGTTACTATGCACTTAGTGGTGTCCCTTTGATTAAGGGAAGCTTATAGTGTCCTGGTAAGCATAGGCCCACCAACACTGTGTTGTTCCATAAATAGGCTTGTTTCTTTCTGTTGACTTATACAAGGGAAGTGTAGGGTCATGTTATAGAAGCCAGCCACGCAGGTGTCAGAGATTGGCGGAGACTCAGGCACAGATGGAGGCAATGGCTGGTTAGGACTGTGTGAATAGGCAGCTATTCAATTCGGTTTCAGATCCAGCCGATTCAGATGCCAGCAATCTGATTCAGATCCCTGGATTGGTTTCCTGTTTCAATTTGGCCGAATCGGCTCCTAAGCTTTGGAGCTGCTTTGTAGATCCAGCCATAGGGTATAATGGGGAATCAATAAAATATCTATAACTTTGTTGTTTTTTGTCTGATGTGGATGAAGTTTTCAGGGATGATAGCCTCTGCTGAGAGCATGAAGTCTGCCATGTTTAAAGGAGATAGGTGAAGGAGTTCAGGGAAAACTACACCCCAAATTCTTGAAAGCAAAACTCATGTCACATGCATGTGTTACGCCACAGCGGGGTGAAAACTGCAGGGATGGTGGCCCCTGCTGAAGCCACAAAGTCTGCAAGTTTCAAGGTGATAGGTGCAGGTGCACTCTTCTGGGACTCTGCACCTCTGGCGGCTAACAGGCAAACCTTGTGACATAGATGACCTGTGTGTGTTGAGGCACAGCAGGGTGAAAGCTGCAGGCTTGCTAGCCCCTACTGACACCACAAAGCCTGCCAGCTGTTAGGGAGATGGGTGCATTGGGGTCTGGGACCCTGCATCCCTAGCTGTTGACAGACAAAACTCATGACATGGGTGCTTGTGCAACTGTCTGTCTCTGTCTTGGGGCAGTTGATTGTATTAATTCTTTCCTCTCCTTAGTCTGTGGTTTTGTAGGTGTTAATCCTTGCTAATAAACTGGTTACATTAGCTAGCTACTGTGTATTGAGAAGGTCCCTGAGTGAATCATGATTGATTGGTAACTGGTAACACAGTAGCTTAGCAGCCAGGCCTGCAGTAGTCCCCCACCCTCCCCGTGCTTGGAGACAGACACAGTTGCACAAGCACCCATGTCACAAGTTTTGCCTGCTGGAGGTGCAGGGCCCCAGAGCCCCCCTATACCTATCCCCTTGACAGCTGGCAGCTTTGTGGCCTCAGCAGGGGCTAACAGGCCTGCAGCTTTCATCCTGCTGCACCTTAACACGCACAGTGTCACCCATGTCATGAGTTTTGCTTGTCCGCAGCTTGAGGTGCAGTTTCCCCCAAACCCCTCCACTTATCTCCTTGAAACTTGGCAGGCATTGTGGCCTCACCAGGGGCTGCCATCCCTGAAGTAGTGACCCCACTGTGGCTTAACACATACATGTGACATGGGTTTTGCAGTTCCTCCCAAACCCCTATATTTATCTCCTTGAAAACTGACAGACTCCATGCTCTCAGCAGAGGCTACCATTCCTGCAAGGTTCATCCAAATCAGACAAAAAACCAACAAAGTTATAGGTATTTCATTGATTGCCCATTATACCCTATGGCCAGATCTCTGAAGCAGCTCTGAAGTTTTTCCAAAACAGCTTGGAAGCTTCAAATCGCTTCGGAAAGTCTAAAGAAGCCAGTGCTTCGATCCAGACATGCTGCTTCAGTGTTCACAGTGTTCGAATTGTCTCCCGATCCGAAGCGCGGTCCAAAGCCTGGCAGAGCCCTAATGGCTGTGTCAGAACACTGCCTACCCTGGACCTGCAATAGATTCGTAGATTCATAGATGTTAGGGTCGGAAGGGACCTCAATAGATCATCGAGTCTGACCCCCTGCATGGCAGGAAAGAGTGCTGGGTCTAGATGACCCCAGCTAGATGCATATCCAACCTCCTCTTGAAGACCTCCAGGGTAGGGGAGAGCACCACCTCCCTTGGGCGCCCATTCCAGACCTTGGCCACCCTAACTGTGAAGAAGTTCTTCCTAATGTCTAGTCTAAATCTGCTCTCTGCTAGCTTGTGGCCATTATTTCTTGTAACCCCAGGGGCACCTTGGTGAGTAAAACCTCACCAATTCCCTTCTGTGCCCCCATGATGAACTTACAGGCAGCCACACGGTCACCCCTCAACCTTCTCTTGTGAAGGCTGAAGAGGTCCAGGTGCCCTAGTCTCTCCTCATCAGAGGAGCCCTTGACCATACGAGTGGCCCTTCTCTGGACCCTCTCCAGGTTATCCACATCT
>JAGPOW010000995.1:447697-485775 GCA_030014935.1 Caiman crocodilus
GGGGGGGGCACAAGGGAGCCCAAAATGAAACATAGTACTCCAGATGTGGCCTCACCAGTGCTGAACAGAGGGGAAGAATTTCTTCCCTTGACCTGCTGGCAACACTCCTGCCAATGCAGCCCAGTATGCTTATAACAGGGGATGGGTACCAGCCTTTGTTTGAGAGAAATAAGCACAGTAGGATATTTACCAGCGATGGATGTGTGGCCCATGGCTCAGCCAGGTAACATCATCCCACAGCAAGCCGTTTCAAAGCCATCCAGAACCGGCTGTGCAGGAGGTGCCCCTATGTGGTCAGGCCAACCGGAGGGAACTATAAAAGTGGTAACACCAGAGAAGGTCAGTGCCCCAGAGAGGGGACAACCGAGTGGATTGTGACAGTTTGTGCAGAGGCGTACAATAGGGCTGTGAGAGTTGGCAGAGATCCGATCCAGCTTTGGGTCCAGCCACTTCAGATGGCCACGATCTGATCCAGATCTCCGGACTGGGTTTCCGCCTCGATCCAGCCGAAGCTTCAGAGCTGCCTTGGAGATCCAGCCATAGGGTATAATGGGGAATCGATGAAATATCTATAACATTTTTATTTTTTGTCTAATTTGAATGAAACTTACAGGAGTGGTAACCTGTGCTGAGAGCATGAAACCTGCCAAATTTCAGGATGATCAATGTAGGGGTTTGGGAGGAACTGTACCTCAAATTCCTGAAAGCCAAACTCATGTCATGGCTGTGCGTTACAACACCGGGGCGGCGGGGAGGGTCAAAACTTCAGGGGTGGTAGCTCTTACTGAGGCCACAAAGCCTGCCAAGTTTCAAGGAGTTCCCCCCAAACCCCTACACTGGTCTTCTTGAAACTTGGCAGGCTTTGTGGCCTCAGCAGGGGCCACCACTCCTGCAGTTTTGACCTGCCTGTGTTATAACATGGATATGACAAGAGTTTTGCTTTCAAGAATTTGGGGTACAGTTACCCCAAAACCCCTGCACTGATCTTCTTGAAACTTGGCAGACTTTGTGGACTCAGTAAGAGCCACTGTCCTGCAGTTTTCACCCCGCTGGGTTGTAACACCTAGATGTGACATGAGTTTTGCTATCAAGAATTTGGGGTGCTGTTCCTCACAAACCCTTCCACCTACATTCTTGAAAATTGGCAGGCTTCATCCTCTCTGCACAGTCTACCATCTATGAAAATTTCATCCAAATTGGACAATAAACAACAAAGTTATAGATATTTTATTATTTTCCCATTCTACCCGCCTGGATCTCTGACGTGGCTCTGAAGCTTTTCGGGAGCTCTGAACCACTTCAGGAAGCTGAATGAGGCCAGCATTTCAACCCAGATGTGCTGCTGCAGACCCCAAAGCCTCCGAAGCTTCTCCGGATCTGAAGCTCTGTCCGAAGACTCGCACAGTCCTAGCGTACAACCTTATGGACTTGAGGGATCTAAGATTTGTGGTGGTGCAGACAATGTGACCACGAGATAGCTGGATGACTGACAGTGGGACGCTGGGAGTCGGGCAGCTGAAGGGAAGGGGATTAAGGGTGACACAAGCAGACCTTCTTTGAGCCCTGTTCCCTGGAGCGGGTGCAGTAGTAGAGACAGACACTGGGGAACCAAAGGGGAGGATGGGGACTTTCCTCTAAGGACTGCTGAGGACCCTGCAATGGGTAACTTCGTGATGCTGTAGTAGACTATTTCCTTACTGAAACCAGAAAGAGAGCTGATGGCAGAACGAACCCCATGATGCTGCAGCTGGGTGAAGGATTGACAGCCGCCAGAAAGACAGAAAGACAGATTTCCAAGACCTGACTTGGCCAGGCACAGACAAGGTGGGAGGGAGGGTGAAGCCCTGCAGGGGAGGCCAGTATGCTGGGTACCTATCATCACACGTGAGTTGCCAGTTCCCTTTGTTGATGCATTATGTATTTTCTCCCATCAAGGCATGGCAGATGAAGCCAAAGAGGGGGATGCCGACCAGTGTGACCACCAAAGATCACTAAAGACCAGGAAGGCACTCTGTAACAGTGCCCTATAACAATGCCATTAGCCTTCTTTGCAACATGGGCACTAGGGCTGTGCGAGGCTTTAGACCGTGCTTTGGATCCAGAGAAGCTTCAGATGCTTTGGCATTTGAAACAGCATGTCCAGATCAAAGCACTGGCCTCGTTAGGCTTTCTGAAGTGGTTTGCAGCTTCCAAAGTGTTTCGGAAAAGCTTTGGAGCTGCTTTGGAGACCTGGCCATAGGACATAATGGGAAATCAATCCAATACCTATAAATTTGCAGGAGTGGTAGCCTCTGCTGAGAGCATGAAGCCTGCCAAGTTTCAAGAGGATCGGTGTAGGGGTTTGGGGGAACTGCACCCCAAAATCTTGAAGGAAAACTCATGTCACGTCTATGTGTTACACCACAGTGGGGTGAAAACTGCAGGATTGGTAGTCCCTGGTGAGGCCACAAAGCCTGCCAAGTTTCAAGAAGATTGGTGCAGGGGTTTGGGGGGAACTGCACCTCGGGCTGTGGACAAACAAAACTCATGACACAGGTGACCCTGTGTGTGTTGAGGTGCAGCAGGCTGAAAACTGCGGCATTGGTGGCCCCTGCTGAGGCCATGAAGCCTGTCAAGTTTCAAGGAGATAGGTGCAGGGGTTTGGGGGAAACTGCACCTCAAGCTGCTGACAGGCAAAACTCGTGACATGGGTGACACGGTGTGTGTTAAGGGGCAGCAGGGTGAAAATTGCAGGCCTGTTAGCCCCTGCTGAGGCCATGAAGCCTGCCAGCATCAAGGAGGTAGGCGCAGGGGTGCTGGAGCCTGGCACCTCTAGCTGCGGACAGGCAAAACCCGTGACATGGGTCCTTGTGCAACTGTGTGCCTTGGGGTGTGGTGCGGGGGGTGGAACTACTGCAGGCCTGGCTGCTAAGCTACTGTGTTACCAGTTGCCAATCAATTATGATTCACTCAGGGATCAGCTCAATATACAGTTGCTAGCTAATGTAACCAGTTATTTAGCAACAATTAACACCTACAAACCCCCGAGACTAAGGAGAGGAAGGACTCAATACAGACAATCAAGTGCCCCAATTCACAGTCAGTTGCACAAGCACCCGTGTTATGGACTTCATCTGTCAGCAGCTAGAAGTGCAAGGCCCCAGAGCCCAGAAGTCCTGCACCTCTCTCCTCGACAAGCTGGCAGGCTTCGTGGCCACAGCAAGGGTACAAGACCAGCAGCGTTCACCCCGCTGCACCTTAACACACACAGGGTCTTCTATGTCATGAGTTTTGCCTGACAGCAGCTTGAGGTGCAGTTCCCCACCAAATCCCTGCACCGATTTTCTTGATACTTGGAAGGCTTCATGCTCTCAGCAGAGTCTACTACCCCTGCATGTTTCATCCAAATCAGACAAAAACCAACAAAGTTATAGATATTTCATTGATTCCCCATTATACCCTATGGCTGGATCTCTGAGGTGGCTCCAAAGCTTCGGAGCCGCTTTGGTTGGATCAAAGCAGAAATCCAGTCCAGAGCTCCAGATCATCCCTGGCATCTGAAGTGGCTGGATCTGAAGCTGGATCTAATAGCTGCCTACTCACACAGACCTAATGGGCACACTTTTGGTTCATATTCAGGTCCTTTTCTGCAGAGCTGCTGCTCAGCCAGTTAGCCCCCAGCCTGTACTGGTGCATGGGATTGTTCTGTCTTAAGTGCCAGACTTTTCAGTTGTCCTTATTAAAGCTCATGAGATTTAGTTGATCCAATGATCCAATTTGTCTAGGTCTCTCTTAATACTAACCCTATCCTCCAGTATATCTACCATACCTCCCCAGCTCAGCGATTGGTCACGGGGGACCCCGGTACCTGTCTCAGACCCAGGAGGCACCAGTCACTGAGCTGGGACGGGGTGCAGGTGACCCCCCGTGTGCTCCCCAGCAGACCTGGAAGTAAACCGGAAGTGCTTCTCGTCCACTTCTGGATCTGCTGCCAAGCATGCTGGGGACCCCCCTCACACTCCTGTGGGATGCTCTATCCACCCCAGCATCGCAGCATTCATGAGCTGCCTGGTACCTTGAGGTATGTAGAAAAAACATTTAAAGCTGTGTCTATATATAAATTGCTGGATCTTTCTGAATCTCTCTGAATTGATTCAAAGGGTGATTTGATTCAGAGAGATTAAAGGGTCTCCTGATTTGATTTGGATTCAGAGATTCGGCCACCAAATTGGGCTGAATCTCTACCAAATCAAATCGGGGACTGAAGCTTCACGCAGCCCTTCTACCTACCTAAAATACTCCATTTCCTACTCGTGAACAACAGAGGGCAGCACATGCACAGTATTCCAGGCAGCAGAGCCAGAAACAGTTGCTCACCTTTCTAAAGCTAAGTCTTTCCATTGCAGCCACAAGTGTTACTTTTATATCCGGATACCCACCGTGATGGGAAACTCAATGGAGATAGGGCACTGGAGATTTTGTCCTGATGTAGCTAATTGATATCACCTCAGATGGGAGTGAAGGATGAACCTTTATTATCTACCTAAAACTAAAAATGTTTGGTCTCTAGGGGGATTTTACAACCATTAGGTCTTCAATGTAGAAATAAACCCTTTTTTTTCAGTGAAGACATGGCCTAATTGAGCAGTAGAACAAGGAGAGCTGGGAATTAAAATTTGTCAAAACCACTCTTATTTGGATTTGGGGGAGAAGAAGCACCAAGAACAGCTAGATTGAACTGTTAACTTCTTTACAGACATGCAAAGTCCAGTGAGTCTCTTTTTCTTGATACTTTCAGCTCAGCACTTGTGTGTTCCAACTGGAAACAGATGTTTGGGTGAAGAAGTTTATGAATAAAACCTGATAAGTATCAGACATTATTCAAAGTGTGCTGCTGCCAATGGAAATACCCCTAAACTATCAGCCATTCCATTGCTGGCCCCATTCACTCTTTATTTACTGTTTGTCCTGTTAAAATAGTTTTAATCATCCAGTCAAGAGAGAGGTAAAAGGTCATATGTTCAACCATGTGCCATGGATTGCAGACAATAGTGGCGTGGCAATCATGTAAATGTTTTGAAATTTTGACAAAATTTTGACAAATCACTGAAAGATTTTCCATGCCTCAGGCTCAAGATGCAGATTGTAATGCCAAGAGAAGAATGAGAGAATCACTTGGGGAGAAGGATCCTCAAAGTCACCCCAGTCCTAAGTAATATTGTACTATTCTGTGTTAGGATAGTGGTAACTATCCCTGCCTATTGTGTGGGAGACTATGGTTTGATTCCCTGACGGGAGGTGCTTTGCTTTTGTGGTTGCAAGGAGGTGGTTAGGAAGACCAAGCCCAAGATGGAACTAGGACTGGCGACCAGTATCCTTTTTGTTAAGGATAACAAAAAGTCCTTTTTCAAATACATAGGGAGTAAGAAGAAGGCACCAGGTAACATGGGCCCTCTACAGGACAGGCTTGGCAATCTGGTGATTGCAGCAAAGGAAAAAACTGATCTCTTCAACGAGTTCTTTGCCTCCATATTTCTGAGCAGGGACCAGGACAACTCCCCCAGTAGGATTATGGGCAGGCTCAGGGGACATGATGCCATGCCTAGGGTCAGAGACAGTCTATTTAAGGAACTTTTGGAGGATCTGGACATGTATAAATCAGCAGGTTCGGATACTCTTCATCTGAGTGTACTGAGGGAATTAGTGGAGGCCAGAGCAGGGCTCCTGGCATGGCTGTATGAGTGCTCGTGGTGCTCTAGCCAGGTCCTAGAGGACTGGAAAAAGGCCAGTGTGGTCCCCATTTACAAGAAGGGGAGAAAGGAGGACTTGGGTAACTATAGGCCAATTAGAGTAGCCTCAGTCCTTGGGAAGACCTTTGAGAAAATGATCAAGGAACACATCTGTGGGGGCCCAGCATGGGAGGTAATGTTCAAAGGCTACCAACAGGGGTTCATTGCAGCCAGATCCTGCCCAACTAACCGTTTCCTGTTACAACCAGGTCACAAAGTCCTTGGATGTGGGTGTTGAGGTGGATGTCATCTACCTGGACTTCAAAAAGGCCTTTGACACTGTTTCTAACCCCATTCTCATAAAAAAACCAACTAGGTGACTGTGACATTGATGCCTACACAGTCAGATGGGTGGCAAATTGGCTCAATGGTTGCACTCAGAGGGTGGTGGTGGATTGGTCATTTTTGACCTGGAGCGATGTCGGGTTTGTGCTATTCAACATCTTTATCAGTGACTTGGACTTTATTAGGTGGTGACTTGGAAGTGTGGAAAGCATGCTGTTCAAATTCGCTGGTGACAAAGGTGTGGGGAGAAGTGGGCACACTGGAGGGGAGGGACAGAATCCAACTAGATTTAGACAGGTTACAGAGGTGAGTGGATGAGAATAGAATGGAATTCAATGCAGACAAGTGCAAGGTGCTGCATCTAGGGAGAAGGAACTTGCAACATACCTATCGGCTGGGAAACACCCTTCTCAACAACACAGTGGCTGAAAGGGATCTTGGAGTCATTGTTGATTCCAGGATGAACATGAGCCACCAATGTGAGGAAGCGGTCAGTAAGGCTAACTGCACCTTGTCATGCATCCACAGATGCATCACAAGCAGGATGAGGGAGGTGATCCTTCCCCTCTATGTAGCACTGGTCAGGATGCAGTTGGAGCACTGCATCCAGTTCTGGGTGCCACACTTCAAGAGGGATGGGGCTAACCTTGAGAGGGTTCAGAGGAGGGCCTCTTGCATGGTCGGGGGGCAGCAGGCTAGGCCCTATGAAGATAGACTAAAGGGCCTAAATCTATTCCTGCCTCCACAAGAGAAAGCTGAGAATGAATCTGGTGGCCATCTGTAAACTCACTGGAGGAACCAGCGAAAAATAGGTGAGGCTCTGTTCTCCCAGGCATCACCTAGGATAACAAGGAATAATGGCCACAAATTGATTGAGAGCAGGTTCAGGCTTGATATCAGGAGGCTTTACTTTATTGCTAGGGCTGCTAGACTCTGGAATGGGTTCCCAAGGGAGGTGGTGCTCTCCCCTACCTTGGGGGTTTTCAAAAGGAGGTTGGATAGATATCTGGCTGGACTATTATGATTCCAGCACTTGTTCCTGCCCAAGGCAGGGGGTCAGACTTGATGATCTGTTCGGGTCCCTTCTGTCCCTAGAAATTATAAAACAGTGATTGTTGGTGAATGAAAATGGGCAAAAAGCCTGGGAAAAGTAAGTAGTGTGGTAGGCATGAAGTAGAAAATGGGAAAAGGAAGCACAAGCACAAACGCAAACAGGAGTTGGAGTGGGCCTTGGTGGGGACTACAATAGAGATGGGGAATGGGGAATATGGATGTTCTGTAATAAGGGCAGAAAGACCCTGCAGGGTTTTTAAGCAGGGTATGAGTGAGTCGTATTCTTTCACTTTGGAACCATGCTCGGTTACTGGGACCACAACGTATAGATTCCCCACACTCGCCTGCCATGTCTTGATGGTAAATATGTCCAGGAGGATGGATGTTATAGTGTGACAGTCCATCTAAACATGTCATGGATCTTCTACAAGGCTCCTACCTCCCCTTTACCTTGTCCCTTTCCTCTCAGGTGCATGTTCACTGCGCTCCCTAGGTGTTGAGCAGAGCTTGTCCAGGTCTTTCTCTCTCTGTCTTCTGCTCCTAGTAGCTTGTTTTATCTCTTCATCTGTTCAATCACTCTAGAGATATCATCTTCAAATCATACACACATTATTTCTCCAGTGTCCTTTGGAGATATTCCTATGCAGGTTGCTGACCTTGGACCCTAGTTTTCCCAAATGTCCCCTCTTTGTAAACCCGGTCCTGTTTGTTTCTTAATGATAATTCAAATCTATGGGGAAGGACTTCCTCCTTTTCATGCTCCCCTCTTAGGATTCATTTCCAGTAGGACAGAATTAAATCCACAAAAAAAATCCTCTTAGCTGGGGCTCTCAACCTGGTTATTATTTTAGAGACCTATGTTGACCACTAAATCCCTCGGAGTCCTTCCCCCTTCTCTCAGGTATACTTTGCCATAAACTCTGTCCCTATGCTTCGTTTTCCTCACCAGCAATTCAGGTTAACCCTTTCCCTAAGGTCATCTGCCTCAGTTTCCCTTTCACTTCCATCTCTTCCCAGTAGTCGGCTTGCTTTATTTCTCTCTTCTTATCTCTCCTTCACTCAGCTAGGGTTATGCCAGTTGTTGCTCATGGGATTCTCTTTCCCTAGAATCCCAGCTCAGGTTCCTATGGGGACAACCCTTCTTGTCACTCTTGCGCCCATCCCAGTTTACATATCTCTCTAGGAGGGACAATCCTCATTTGGGCTTGTCCTGTTCCCAGGAGCTCCTGAGGGTCTGGCATGGGGACGTTTCTCTTTGGAGGTCTTCCCTCTCTCAGTCTCTGGTGTTTTTTGCCTGGACATGCTGAATGCTGCACTTCCCTTGGCATTCTCTCCTTAAGCAGTCCATTACCTGTCGTGGACCAATCAGAAATGGATCTCTGGAGTGTAGGTTCCTGTGCTCCCAGTATTGCCAGTGGCTGTGCTCCCCCCAGATGCCAGATCTGCACTGCATGTCCACACCCAGCTGGGTGAGATCCCCTGCCTGCAAGGCTGTTTCCACAGAAGCATGACAGGGACTGGGACCCTGTCACTGCCACAGAAAGAAAGACTTTGGTGCAGGTGTTTTGGACTTGGGGGCTGAGATCTGAGAAGTAGGGAAGACAGACATGTTGGGTTACATTGTCTTTACTTGTTTGATCATTTATGCTGTCAGAAGCCTTGCTAGTGGAAAAGAGCTCCATCATTTCTACTGTCCTGGTCTCTGTCCCAAAGATGTTTTCTGTGCTATTTGGGAAATCATAGGATAAAGACAGATGTTTAAAGAGAGGATCAATTTTTATGGTGGCACAAAGCCCAGCCAAACAGAAGTCCATACTTCTTCTCACACCACAGATACTGAAAATTGTGGCCACAATTATAGGTAGTAAAATTTTGTGCATATTTTTTGCTGTTTGTTTTATGGCAGGAGAGAACAGGCAGATTGGAGCTGTTTGTACTCTCCAGCCAACCCAGAGAAGTGCTCTTAGGGCTTCAGGGGCCCAATCCTTCACATCCCAGGAATTCCCCTGCAGGGCTTTTTCTAGGGCCCACAGGATCAGATGCCCGAAGCCTTGGTAGCACCTGCTCAGGTTCCCTGCTTGTAGAGGCATGCATTGGTAATTTCCTAATGGGGGCTTTTCTGGGCATGGGTATCATGCTGCTGTTCCCTGACTCACAGAACAGCTCTGCAAGTGAGAGAACTCCAAGGTCCCTCTATTTGCAGAAGCACACCCTGAGTCAGTATCCTTGTTTGCAGTTGTCCCACAGAATAGGGCCCCTGAAACTCTGGGATCAGCACATGTGTCACCAAATTAAATGGAGTAGCTGTGCCAGGACACATCCTGACAGTTTATCCTGCTCCAAAGATGATGTCTGTGTATAGTCATAGAGCAGTTGCATGTATATCTATACCATAGCAGCTGTACATCCCTGCCAGGCCGTTCCCAAGCATACCCTGTCCATCTATACCTAAACTAAAATACATGGGTGATGATATTCCAGAGTGTCCATTTGTACCTGCTCTCAACATCATGGTTACTGGTGCTTTTGACAGCAGCTAATAGGTTCTGGACAAGCCTCACCAATGCTTTTCTAGGTTTGCAATATGCCAGCTGGAGCAGGTGAGTGGGGTGTGCTAAGGGCTGTCTTGGTTGGGACAGGCTGCTGCTGTGGTATATACATGCTCATAGGAACTGACAGATGGGACCAGCTCAGCAATCTGCATTCAGGATTCTGCCTTTGCCAGTGGCTGCAGAAGGTAACACAAGAAACCCCACCTTTTCAGAGGAGACTCTACCAGTTGCTGGGCTCCGTGTAGGAAGATGAAGTTCCTGCACTGAACATATGAACTGTTGAACACCTAACATTAGTCTATTATAGGACATAGAAAGTTCATTACAAATTCTCCTCTCCAAAGCTTTAGAGCTGAAATTTTGTTTATATCCAGTCTTTCTCCATAAGCCTGTAGAGTATTTAGTATAGCAACTCTACACACTGTTCCTTTGTGCCTTGACATTGTAATAGATAACGTGAGCCAGTGTTCTGTGAGAGCAGTGATCTCTCCCTTGGGGCTCGTAAGTTGTCTGTGGATGGTAGTGCAAGCAGCAGCAATAGCAGGTGGTTTAGGGCAGGAGTTGGGTGGTATCTTCCTTCAAAGCCCCGCCCACAGAATACTCCCTCCTGGCTGAACACTCAATGGGGTATTGCTCAGTAGGGGTGTATAAAGCGGGCCCTATTCAATTAGGACTTGGATTTGGCCTGAATCAGGGACAGTGATTTGATTCATTGATTCAGATCACTGTCCCTGATTTAATTTGGCTGAATACAAGTCTGAAGATTCGATGCTGATTTGGAGAATCAATGATTCAGATGTAGATACAGCTTTTAATGTTTTTTCTACATACCTCAAGGTACCAGTGCAGCTTGTGATTGCTGCGATGTTGGGGAGCATGGTGCATCCCACAGGAGTGCAGGGGGGCCCTCTACATGCTTGGTGGCAAACCCAGAAGTGAACCAGAAGTACTTTCGGTCCACTTCCTGGTCCGCCGGGAAGTGTGTTGGGGGGCCTCCCTGTGCCCCACTGGCTTGGTGATTGGCCACAGGAGGACCCTGGGTGCCATCCCCCAGACCAAGGAGGAGCCAGTCACTGAGCTGGGGGGGTACAGTGGGGGCTAGATTGGAAGTGCTTCTGATCCACTTCTGGGTTTGGTGCCAAGCATGCTGGGGAACCCCCTGTTTTTCTGTGGGGCAATTCATGTGCCCCAGCACTGCAGCATTCGCGAGCTGCCTGCTACCTAGAGATATGTAGAAAAAACATTTAAAGCTGTGTCTATGTCTGAATCACCGAATCTCTCTGATTCGATTAGGAAGGTTCTGATTCGATTCAGAGTGATTAAAGGGTCCTCTGATTTGATTTGGATTCGGACATTTGGCCACCAAGTCAGGCCAAATCTCCACCGAATCGAATCAGGGACTAATGTTTCACACAGTGCTGGAGGATCCAAGGGAACCTATGGACACTTTATCATAGCAAGGTATGCTGGGATGTGTATGCTCACTGGCCACCTGCTGGAAGAGAAGCAGCAATGCATTCAACACTCACTAAACCACAATTCAAAGAGCATTGTAGTAGACAAGTGGCGAGCCTTTCGATCATGGTGCACACATAAGAAGTCTAGTCAGATACCTGAGGAATCTGTTTGTGGCCAACAAACCCAATTCAAGAGTGACACAGCTTGTTACAAGTTTCACAGATCCAGGTGTTGTCTGAGTTGGAGTCCAAGTTTACAGCATGCTGCTTTGTTCTTTCTTGCTTTGCTTTCATCCTTGGATTAAAGCTGTGTCATGTTGAGCTGCAGCCAGTGCCAGATGTTTCTTCCAGATCAGATGGGATTCTGACTCCTGCCAGCTTTCTACACTGATGGTGAATGATTTCATATCATTTTTGCATGCATCATGGTACTGCTGTAGAAGGCAACCCCGCTTTCTAGAATTGTGTCAAATCTCACTATACAAAATATTCTTGGGAATATAGTCTCTGCCCATTCTCCTAACATGGTTGATCCACTGCAACCTCATATTCCCAATAGTGGTTTGTAAGTGTGTCATTCTTGCATGCTCCAGTACCTCCCTGTTTGATATTCTGTGTTCCCAGTTTATTTTCATGATCTTACACAGACATTCTGTAACTTTTCAGATCCAGGACAAACACAGGAAGAACTGGCATGTAGAAAAATGCACTATCTATTTGTACATTGAGGCACACAGCTGAGAGTGGACTTCAGTACTGGATCAATGCATGCTTTCCACAATGAAGAATTTGGAATGAAAAAGGTGTCAGTTAGAAAGGTGCCCAGTATATTAAGAACTAACCAGAAGAGGTGGTAACTAGGCATTTGCAGGGAACTTTGGGGGTGGTTTCAAGCAAATGCAATAAAAATCATTAGTAGAAGAGTGACTCAGGATGAGACATGGCTTCAGTATTTTGTTCCCAAGAATGAACATGGGAGCATGCAATGGAACCACATGCAGTCTGTGTCTCCTGAGATATTCAAGAAAATGGTGTGAGTTGATTGCAGCAGTTACCTACTTTCTGGATATGTAGGACAAAGATTTTTCAAAGACAGTCAGAGGCAAGCTCCAGCTGCACTGGAACAAATGCATTGATGTCAGGCTAGAAACATTCAGACATCCCTCATAAAGAGACAGCTGGGGGTCTGTTGGTGACTCAGATTGGAGGGGGACAGAACACTGGTGACTCACCCTCACCTGCAGAAGGATGACTCATTCTTATGTGGCTGTGGCTATGTTGGATATCTTGTTCTTGATTCTGACTTGTCTACGCTACAAAGAACACAGGAAGCTGATCCTCTGTTTAATAATTTTTTTTCAGGGAAATAGTGGCAATTTGTTCAAAATCTTTTATTTCTGGCTAAATGACTATGATTTCTGACCTTGCCTCTCTTATGATACTCAGCCATGAATGAGAGGCATTTCATGCTGACCCTTCTCCTGTCACAATTAGGTCAAAAGAACAGAATAAGCTTATTCCAGCAGGAAAGTGATGAGGCTTTTTTCTCCTTTGGCTTTCTGACATGGGAAACATTTTTTGGGGAGGAATTTCAAGCTCTTGCATCTCAGGAGCACTCTAGTTCTCCAAATAGGGAGAAGTTTGGAGGGAAAACAAGAGGGGGAACTAGTCAGAGCAGATGGCAGGAGTCCAGGGCTGTGTGCTATCTCTTGTGTATTTTATCTGCTTAGCTATTAGAGACAATAAATCCCCCGGTTGACATCAGAGTTGGCTGCATGGTGAAAACTCCTGCTTTCTCACAGCTTTGTTCATGCAATGGCAGCATGTGCAAAAAAGCCGGCCATTTTATTGGAGCTCCCTAATCCAGTGCAGCTGGGAGGGGGCCAAGATACACAGTCAATTCCTGGCAAACTTTGTGCCGTCAGTGGTGGTGCAGAAAATGGGTCAGAGTATTACAAGCTTGTTCATATTACTGGCTGTAAGGGAAAGGATTTTATAGCTTGCTCCTCCATCCTGCTAGAAAAGTGACACTGAATCTGTCTACTGGAATCTGTCTAGGAAGTGGGGCTTAAGTGTGTGCTGATGGCTTGCTGATGGCAGCTGTTAGTTGTGCTTTCTACCATCCTGTCTTTGAGTCAGTCCCATCTGAGACTATGTCCCACTGTCCCCATTGTATAGCAGGGAGAACTCATGCTCTCCCTGCTATATTATTCCAGTTTGACATTGCCATGACTCCACGTAAACATGGCAGGGTATTGAAATCATTGGCCTTACAAAGGTATAAAATTGGAGGCAGGTAGTGGGGAGTCAGGGCTGGGCTCCGTGTACAGAGTTGGCAAGACCAACCCTATTACCAACTCTGGAACTGATCTTCACTTTATCTAGGAGCCTTGGCAAATTCCTTCCCCTCTCTGTGTCACAGCTTCCCCATCTAGAAATTAAAGTCTTGAAATGAACATTCTGCTCTGTTAAAATGTAAAAATCCAGAGTAAATTCAGGGTATTTGGGTAAATGTGATATATTTTATTTGAACAACTGAATATGGCTTTAGATCAGCATGGCTACAACCAACACCCCAGAGTAAATTCAGTACATGTTTCCTTCAGTTGCTCTGAGCATGAGGGACAGGAAGCAAAGGTGGATGTAATGGCACCCACAAGTACAGTCCTGTGACAGCTGAAATTATGTCTGTATGATAAAGGTGCTTGCTGAAGGTTCTATGAAGATTAGACCAAGTGTTTTTATGTATTTGTGTAGATATTAAGCTGTATGTTGTGGCTAAGAGCCTAATTAAAGTTTAAGATGTAGTCACACCTTGTATAAAGTAAGGCCTAGTAAATTTAGCAAAGCCTTCAAGTAGTAAGGTCCCGTGTCATAGTTAAAATTAACCTTATCAAAAGGAACCCAAGACTTGCACAGCTATTGGTCAGTTTAAGGACAGTTGAAGTAAAAGGAATCCGAGTGACTGTATGTTATCAGTACTGTTCAGGAGCTATAAATTGGCTAAACATCTGGAAATTATTCAGAAGAAAGATACAGCTCTGTGAAAAGGATAAGTTAGCTGTTGGCCTGGATCAGTGGGCCCATGGATCTTGAGGAGCCCAAGGACTGAATTCCAGGGTCTTTCCTGGTACCTCTTGGACAATGCTGATTGGGAACTCCTGACTTCACTGAGCTTTGTGGAAAGAGAAACTTGTTGTGCATCAGGCACCTCAGGGGACTGCTGATAAATTGCCGATAAGAATTGTTCTTGTCTGTCATTGTCTGTCTTGTTACTATGTGTAGTTGTGTTTTTGTAAAGTCAATAAACCTTTCTTACCTTTCTACTCCTGACCATACTCTCAATCCCGAACCCTCTGCAGGCAGCTGAGACACAGTCCCTATTTTTTGTTTTTCCATGTAGCATGGGGTATGATCTTTCTTCCTCAGATCAAGACTGTATTTTACTAGCACCAGCGAAGTCAATGTGTTGGTGACAGTCTTGGCTTCTCCTGTGGCATATGGTAACATGTGTAGGCTTTTTTTGTGCTAAAGATCCTAAGTTTGCTATAGAGTGTGTAGCAGGGCACTAAGGTGCCTGCTACTTGTGGAACCAGAGATAAACACCCAGGTGCAGGTTGCTGGGACAACCGCTTAATGAGGGAAGTGGTCGTACCTGCACCTGGTCTGTTGGCTGGAAGGGGCAGGGCCTGACTCCCATTTAAACCCAAGGGCTGGGACCAGGAGGGCAGTTCCCTGCTGGCAGCCATGGCGGAAGGAGCTCTGCCTGAGTGAGCAGAGGGAAGAGGCCTGAATGCATAAGCAGCTTGATATAGCCCAGGGGCTTGTGGTTTGTTTGCTGTTTTTCACCAGTGGCTTGGGTGAGGCTATAAGGGGATGGAGGAGGCCTCATAGAGGACTCACGGTAGTGTGGGGACCCCAGCCCCAGAGAAGGGGGCAGCGATTGAGAAGCCCTAAAGAAGGGGGCAGTGATTGAGAAGCCCTAGAGAAGGGACAGCAATTTGGGAAGCCCAGAGAAGGGAGGCAGTGATTGAGAAGCCCAAAGAGGGGGCAGCGACCGATGAAAACCAGAAAAGGGCAGCATTGGGAATGTGCTGACCCTGAATGCCAGAAAGGGTGCAGCATTGGGAGTGTGCTGACCCGAGAACCAGAAAAGGCACGGCATTGGGAGTGTGCTGACCCAAAGCACCAGGAAGGGCATAGCTTGGGGAGTGGGCCGACCCTGAGTGCCCAATAAGGCAGAGTGAGACAAGGTCGTAGAGAACCCGAGCACCCAGGGAGGCGCAGTGCAAGTCAGGGCTGCGGAGAGCCCGAGCACCCAATGAAGCACAGTCTGAGACAGGGCTGTGGAGAGACTGAGCGCCAGAGAGGCACAGAGTGAGACAAGACTGTGGAGAAACAGAGAGGGCTGTGGACAGCCCAAGAGCCCAGTGAGGCACCTTGCAAGACAGGGCTAAGGAGAGCCCGAGCACCAGAGAGGCTCAGAGTGAGACAAGGCTGTGGACAAACAAAGCATCAATGAGGTGCTGAGCGAGACAGGGCTGCGGAGAGCCTAAGTGCCAGTGAGACAGTGCGAGACCAAAGAGTGTCCATTCCATCAGCGAGGCTTAGGGCATGGTAAAAGGGTGGTTGGAGCCATGCATAGCCCATAAGGCTGGGGTGTACCTGAACACCCATTCCAGAAATGGGGCCAGTGTATAGCAGGAGAACCGTGTCCAAGAGGATGAAAAGCCAGCCTTCCCATAATATATATATCATCAAAGACGTGGCAGGCGAGAATAGAGGGTGCCCTTTAGGCAGCTTGGCACAGTAAAGGGGGCATCAGGGGAGAGCACAGGGACCCTAGGACGCTCTCCTGTTACAGAGTATCAAGAGATGCTTTGTAGTTGTAGTGTACAGAAGACTAGAGAAGATATTACTGAGGACTCTTTTGGACTTAATGTTTGTTACATGATTGCCTATAGTTACAGGAGACTTGAGCTGACCCAGGTGGTTCGTTCCAGTCCTATGACCTATCCTCCCCTTTTGAGTTTTAGGAACTGTACATTTCTCAGCCCATTTCACTGTAGCATGGACTGTTAGTGATGCTGCTATTTAAATAATTTACCTGTGTGAACTTTCATGAAGACATATTCATAGATTTCAATATTAATAGAGTTCAAGTCTTAAACTCACACTGTTAAAGAAAGAATTTGAATATCTTTAAATAGAAAGAAAACTTCCATCCAGCACACAAGATCAAAGGCTTTTTACTCCTTAAAATGTTTAACCTGTCTCTTTAACAGTTAATGAAAGTATGTTACATTAGGAATTATGGGCTGCCCACTACATGTCTGAAATTCAGCAGTGTTTCTAGGTTTGTATCTGCAACTGAAGAAAATTCTTTTTTCATTTCAGCAGATGGAAGACATTTTAAAGAACTTTAAGTGTGTCCCCACTGATTTACCATACATACACGATTCCAAGATGAGTTGTGGGGGAGCAGGTGGTGGCTATGGCTATGGCTTCAACCTCAACCTGGGGCCAGGGCTGTTGCCTGCCCACCTTCTGCCTCTGTAGCCCACTATCTTTCCCCCACCCACAAAAGCACCTGTTCTCCCACCTGTCTCTTTTCCCCCACTCCCTTTTGCTCCATGCTGGCAGGCTCAGTCTGTGCTGCAGCCTGGGGTACAGCAACAGCCTGGCCCCATAGAAGTGGCACCCAGCCTGCATGGCTGGGTTGGGGTTGTACTTTGTGCCTTAGGCTGCAATGAGGACATAGCCTGCTGGCATGGAGCAAGGGGAAGAGAGAAAGGGTGGTGCAGAGGCCAGGGGAGAGAGAAGTAGAGGCTGGGAGGGAAGGGGGAAGCAGAGGCTGGGGAAGTGGAGCAGGAGGGGGAGCAAAGGGGAAGGGAGATCCAAGGCTGTGGGAGGGGGGAGAAGGCAGGGTGCAGAGGTGACAACAGGGCAGGCACAAGGGAGTCAGACGGCAGTGGGCAAGCTGTTTGACCTCTCCTCTCTGCCTGCCCCCCTGCATCAGTGTGTGTGTGTGTGTGTGTGTGTGTGTGTGTGTGTGTGGGTATTAATTAAAGATGACCCACCAATAATTAGATTCTATACATGGAAAACTGTAACAAATATACATATTTTCCATGTATAGAATCTAATTATTAGGGGTCCATCTTAAATTCAGGGTCAGCTTGGATTTGGGTAAATATGGTATACTACATGAAGGGCCATCTGCAGCTGAGTATTTTGCCCTTGAAAGTGCAATTTGAGGCAATATACCCAGATTACTAGCTACCATAAATCAGTGCAAATATACTAAACCCAGTAAAGCTACACTGATTTAAATGAGCTGAGGCTCTGTCCGTAGTAATACTCTAGAGTCATGTTTGATTAGTGCTCTTAATAGTTCACAATACTGAACTATTGCACAATAATGCACAAGCAGGCAAGGTTTCACAATAATTTAAGTTCATTTTCCAAGTATATTCTGTATGTAAGTGAAGTGGTTCTATCCTCTGAGTTAAATGTACACTAGAGCAGTGGTTCTCAACATTTTTTGTACCAGGACCCATTTGTAAACATTGATGACCAGTCCCAACTCAGTACCTCTCATTCCTGACCAGCTACTCCCTGCCCCCAGACCACATCCCCACAGTGTGTGGGGAAGGAGGGGGCCAAAGCAACTCCAAGTAGCCCCTTGCAGGCTGGGACTATGACAGCCTGCAAGGAAAAAGCTATGGTTTTGTATGTTTTTCTCCTTTAAAGGAGAATCCATTTTTTAAGTGTGTTGATCCATTTTTAAAGTTTGTTCCTGACCCTTTCATATATTCTTGTGACCCACTTTTGTGTTGTGACCCACAGGCTAAGAAACACTGCACTAGAATACACACCTTGCTACAGGATTTATCAAAGAGTGCAGAATTGTAACGGATAATGTTATTGAAAGGAAGCGTGTGTTACATGAAGGCAATGGGTGAAGGGCTGTGCTTTCCAAGAGCTGGACTTTCAAAGCTATTCAGTTGTCTGGAGACAAACAGGCATCTAGGTGGCTTTAGCAGAAAGACAGATGTGTCCAAACCGCCATCTGGCCCCAGTGTTCAAATCCCTTTGAATGTAGGAATAACTTATCTAAGTCAGCAACCAGTCCAGTACCAGGACCAGGCAGCTGGGAGGCGCACCTACACTGCCAATGTTTCTCTCTGCCTCCTGTTTCCTCGCTGTGTCGTCAGCACAGCTTCCAGCTTGGGGGAAGCTGCACTGGGGCTGGGCAGCTGGAAGCTGTGCCTGCACTGCCCTTGCTTTGCCTCATCCCCTCCGACCCGCTGCAGTTAGAATTGCCACACAAACACTTAACATAGACCCATCAAAATCAAGGGCATAAAAAGTTAAGGCATTAACAGTAATAGGCATATAGGGACACATGCCATTTTTCATAAATGTAAAGATGCAGACCATGAGAATGATAGGGAGGATGGGATCAGGGCCAAAGTGTAGCCATTCCAGCATTCTGCTATTGGCTGCGGCTACCACCAGCTGCTTTAAAACAACATACAATTAACTTCACAGCAGGCAACTACACAGTTTACGCAATTACAGGATAATCCAATCCAAGGGGAAGTTTTTTTCTCTTCTTCCTTAGCCAGAGTTTGGTTTATGGCCTGAGGCAGAAGGATTTAGATCCTTTCTAAAATTCATGATGGAGGCAATGTCAATCATAAGGGAAGTATAACTGTGCCAGAAGTCACGACTTCTATACACATGCATGAGGCACAGCTGAGCAAAGCTTGCTCAGACATGGCATGGTGAGCTCAGAGGAAAAGAGAGGCAGAAGGAGAGAGAATCCTTTGGGTGCCCTGTGGCAGGGCACTTGGGGTGCCTGCCACTTTAAGGCCCTGGAGCTGGCAGCCTCCAGGTGCCTGATGAGTGCAGCCATTTTGAGGCCTATATAAACTCAGGCAGTTTGGCTGCTGGAGGCTAGGCAGTAGCGTTGCCTGGCTAGAGAGCTGCTGGCAGAACACTGGCGGTATGGGAGAGCTGTAAGGGGATGGAAGGAGGCTCCTGGTCCTGGGCATGACCTAAGACTGCACCCTGCCAGGAGTGGGTGGCCTGGTGGGGCTCTCAGTGGTGTGGGAGCCCCCAGGAAATGCCAGGCCAGTTACCACCCCGGTGGAAGGTGAGTCGGGGTGCCTTAACCCCTTGCCCCCACCACTGGGTGGGTTACCCCATCTAGGGAGACTTGGAGGGTCCAGAGGGGGACCTGAGAAGAATGAGGGGCTAGAGACCCAGCCCGACCAGGCGAGTACCCTCGACTGGCCCAAGCTGGGGCCAGGACCCAGAGAGGGGTCAGAAGGGCCAGGGGGCCCACCGCGAGGGATGCCCAGAGCTGGAGGCCTGGGGTCCGGACTGGCTTGGAGGTGGGCCAGGGCAAGTTGCCGAAGGTCCAGGAGGGACCACACCCAAGCGGGGAAGGTGGTTTCGGGGGGCAAGGCATCCTGGATGATGGCGGAGAGGCTGCCTGATTGAGTGGATTATGGACAGGTCCTGGAAGGGTGAGAGTGGGCCCAGTACGGGGGCTGGTGACTAGAAGATCGAGATGCCATCTGCGAGGCTTGGGCTGTGGTATGGGGGTGGAAGGAGCCACAGATGGCGCACCCTGGCATCGGGGCACAAATGGGCAGCAGCCTCCCGCTTACGGAAGATCTATATGAACCAATTAAGACCAAGTCGTGGCGGGCGAGAATAGGAGGGCGATTGGCCCAAGGGCAGGTGGATGGGCCATGGAGTGCAGCCCTGAGGAGGCCCCTTGTCACATGCCCTCTGCTCCCTGCTTCAACTTTGTCCCCTTCCCAGGTCGGTAAAGACACCAGTGCCTCTGGGACAGCTGCACTGCAACAAGCCCCAGGCTGAGGTTGCAATGGAAAACCAAGGACTGGCCCTTTGCAGCCATCTGAGATCCGAGGCTATTTCTTTGCTTTTTTCTAAACTGATGTGAAGCATTGCTGGGCTGCTGAATTTTCTTGTAGTGCTGGCTGAACTTTGCAGCTGGAGAAGCAAGCCACCTCCCTTACATTACATGTCAAGGCCTTTGGCTGGTACAGTAGCTATAGAGATTTCTCTCTCCTCCTCCCACAGCCTTGCTACAGACTCAGAATTCAGCTCCTGTTTAGCAGCGGTGGTGTATGACTATCCGTGAGAGCTACCAGTTGTGAGAAGCCCCTGCAGTAACCAGTCCTACAAGGCGGCTGGTATGACTCACTGCAGCCTCCGGGGATGAGACCTTTTTATTGTTCAGCTCAGCCTCAATGATCCTGCGTCAGCAGCACCACCTGAGCGCATTGCAGAGTCATGTAATTACGCCAGCGCTCTCATGCCTCTTTAAAGCTGGTCACTGACAGAAACTTTTATGATTCTTCTGCTTTAGATTTTGAGACTTCAGGGACAAATGCTTCTGCACGAATTGTTGCAGCTTTGTTTCAAAATTAAAGACTGGTAGAAACTGAATGCTAATCCTCATTACAGCCCAAATGACAGGAGCAGCAGTGACTCAGGACTCTGGATCACCTTGTTCTCATTTACCCAGTCCCTGTTTCTTGTCTTTGACAGATGCCCCAGAGTTTCGGTAGTCCGGAGCCCCATGTCCTAAATGGACAAAGGGGCCTAGCTGCAAAATTCCCGTGCTGGTCTCCCTGAGCCTGAATATTCCAAAGCATAGGGCGTTGGTTCTGCAAGTTTGGTTTAAATCCATCTCTGTAGGAAACAGGATTCAGGTGTTGCATATAGGTTTGATTCTCTAATGTATCCTGGTGTCTCTGCACTGCTCTGGCAATGAATCCTCTCAGTATGGAGCTATCATTAACTGAAATATAGTCAACAAACTAGCTTTTATATTGCTTTCCTCCCCAGATCCCAGGGATGTAGCTGTAGTGATTATACTGGGGTGCAGAGTGCCACTATTAGCGTGACCAAATTTCCCAGGTCTCAAAACAGGATGCTCCCCTCCTCTCAGCTCCAAACTAACATACACCCTTTCTGGCACGCTCAGGTCTCCAAATGCTAGTCTCAGCTGAAAAGCAGGGTGGAGAGGGAGGTGAGAGGGTTGATGGGCTAGGGGAGGCAGGACGTGGAGCATGGTGGGATGCCAGATGACTAGTGGTAACCTCTTATCACGTCCCCTAGGTGGAGAGCTGTTGCTGCTGCTGCATTTGACCAAAAATGCCATTGACCAAACTGACAGGATGTCCAGGCCGGGTGTTTAAAATGGGACTGTCTCAGCAAAACCAAAATGTATGATCACCCTAGCTGCTATGATTTGGCAATCCTCTGGTGGCATAGTCTCATGGAGTCCATTGCAAGATAGCAGAGGTCAGAGCAGCCACAAAGTTTCTCTAATGTAGTGGTTTTCAACCTTTTTTTTTTTTTTTTTTTTCATATGGAGATATGGACCCCTTTGGAAACTTCTAATGAAGGTGTGGACCTCTTTGAATTGTAAGTGTGGGTATTCACATACTTTTGGTTGATCATTATCATCTTTCATGGACCCCTTAGACATAGTCTGTAGACCCACAGAGGTCCCTGGACCCATAAGGGGATCCTTATGAATTTGGGGCTGAGGTAGAATTAACCTCCAACTCAGGAAGATGTTACCAGCACTTTTCAGGCACCCCTTTCAGCTGTGCCACAAACTTCATCAGAGCTTTTCATGTTCATCCAGGGTCTGTTCCAACAAGAGAGAATGCAAGGTAAATGCACTGGGTCTTCATAAAATGATGTGGCTCCACGTAAACTTCAATTGCAGACTTTTGAGTCAGAGCCCTGAAATCACGAGCATTTGGGCTTCTGTGCGAGAGGCAAGGATTTTTCTGGGTGGTCTTTGTTATTGGACCAACTGCAAGACTGGGGATATAGTTAGACGAGCTTTAGAATGCATGGCCGCCTTTATCAGGTTGCTGGTATTTGTACCTACTGCTCTCATTTCTGAGCTTTTCAAACTCTTGGGCTTTTATTCACAACCCATGAGGGCTAGATCTTGCTTTATTGTTTTAATGAATGTGGAGATTCTCACATAACCACAAGACTCTAGGAACTGAGGCTTTATGAAACATCAAATATCATAAGGTCCTGGAGAGTTTGTGACACTTTAAAACCAATAGTTTTCCTCAGGTCCATAATGTGAACTGAAGAAACATTCACAACATGCAAGTGAGTTTTGCTTTCAGAATTGTAGCTTACAGGATAGTGGAAGTCAGAGGGCTTGTGAACCCCAAACAATGACAAGAAATGCACTCATTGAAATGAACCTGGCAGGTTTCCTGCAGTTCTGCTTGGGAGCTTGAGAAATACAGGCCTTGTCACTCCACACCTGATGTCTTTGGGGCTTCTTACATTTTTCTTAACTGCCTGGAGTCTCTAACCTCTGATGCCCCCAGTCCTCCTGCTTAAGGTGGTGAACACAAAGGAAATTTTCAAGTTATCTCTACTTTCCACTCATTGTAGTATGCTGTCTTTAGTTTTTATTCCCTCACCCCATATTGTGCATCAGTTTGTCATCAGGACCTGATGAGCATGCACACACCAAGCTCTCGCATACTTATGCCACATTCACATGAACACACACACACACGTTCTCAAACAGGCATTCACCTAGCAGTGCGAGGTGCTGGCCTGTAGCAGTGCTGCTCACCAGTTCATCAGGGAAAGTCGGGAGGCAGAAGGCATGGGTCACTATTGTAACATCTCAGCAAGGGAAATCGGCATCCACCCTGCTGGTAGAGGTTATGCAGGAGCTCGTTGCTAGCCTGCAGTGGCAGGCTCATTCAGGTCTTAAGGAACCATGCAATCTCAATCTCTGCTTTCTTGAGAGGTGTTTTGGAATTGCCCCTGAGCCCCTTAAGACAAATCAGATACAGGAGATGAGGAAGGTGTGCCAGCTGGAAGAAGTCAGCCTTATAGAAATCCTATGATTCTAGGTGGTGTCCTCCAGAATCTTGCCTGGTGGCCTATGGGCATGCACAGGTGGAGGTAGGCGTCACCATCCTTTAGGTGCTTCGTGGTCTTGCCTTGGATCTGGATGGTGGTGGCCATAATAGAGTTTCTTTTTTCTGTAGTCAGTATGCAGCAAGGCATATTTGTATGAGTTGAAATGGAGGTTTGAGCTGATGTCTAGCATCCTGTGGAGTTTTGGGGTTTATTTGTGAGGACTAAAGTCAGAGATAAATAGAAAAGCAGGGCCAGAAAGGACCTCTGGAGTCAGAATCATCCCTATCCAAACCATGCCATATAAATCTCTGTCTAACTTATTCCTAAAACTGCACAAGCAACCCTATTGCACAACTACCAGGCATATTTCCCAAAGATACCAGAAGCACCCTGACCTACCACATGCAAAACAAGGGGCCTGTGGCGGTCAGTGTCCCGCTGATATCTGCCTAGGCTGGGATAGGCAGTTTTTATCTGTAGAGTTTAAACTTTCCTGGGTCTTCAGTGATTTCTCTGTTGAGGAGCTCTGTGAGCAAGTTGGGAACCATGGAGCTGAGAGGACAGCCTTGCTTCATCCCAGTCCAGATCAGCATGTCTCATATTTTGCTCTCCAATAACCAGATAGTGGTGGCATAGATGTTTTACTCCTCCCCAACTGGAGGAACTGGGCCATCATCTTCAGCTCTTAGAGGATGCTGAAGATGTGCTGGTGGGCCATCAAGCCAAAGCAATTGGAAAGATGAGACAAGACATCAATGCATTGATGTCTTGCTCTCTGAGTGTCATCAAGCATCATCTGCAGCAAAAGGTTGTGTTTGTAGCAACCTTCATTGGAAATGAAGCTTTTCTGGTTCAGGCCAATGGCATTTCTTTTCATTGCCCAGTCCATGAGCTAGGCTGTGATGTAGCCATCAGAGAGTTTGTACATGGTGGACTACAGGGCAATGGGCCTCCAGTTGCTCACCGTTTTTATGGATGAAAATGGTCATGGTCTTCTTCCAGGAGATGGGCATATGATGAAACTCCTTGCACAGTTGAAGAGCAGTATCAACACAAGACACTTGGGTCCTACTTCTTCAACAGGCTGTAAATGATGCTGTGTCTTTGGCTGGTGCTGTGTCCCTCATCCTGCTCAGCCTGGCCTCTGCCTCTCCAGCACCTGATGAAGCTGCTGCTTTGTGAAAGCTTAGGCATTTCTGATTTAGTTAGTCTATAAGGTTCACATCTACCTTGTCTTTTGCTTCTCTCTCTCCTGGCATGAAGTCAGCCTTAAGCCCCTCAGTGGAGCTGACATGACAAGGGTCCAACAGGATGCATAGGTTGACTGGCCTTGATAGACACTGATCCCTATCACCCTCTGTCCATCTAGTATCTCTGAATCATTTGGATGAAAAATGGCATTCCATGGTCTTGACTTTTTTTAATGAAATTTGAACAACATTGAGGCTTAAGACTGGTCTTTACTACAGCCTGCCTGAATAGGCCTCCCTCCTTTTTTTCCATTTTTTTGCTAGTCAGCATCACTTTCCCAGCTTTGGATATAACTGTGCCACTATGGGCATGCTTAGCCAACAATCCAAAAATCCTTGGGACAGTCCTGTGGCTCTAGGAATCATTCCAAAGTTTGAGGTCAGGCAGGCAGGTATGGGGAGGTGTGGCAGGGCACTGCCTGTGCTGCCACTTTAAGGGCCTGGAGCTGGCAGCTAGCAGGTGCATGATGAGGGCAGCCATTTTAGAGTCAGGGCTGCCCATATAAACAGGGCATTCTGCGGTTGAAGGCTAGGCAGCTACATTGCCTGGCTGTAGGTATCATCTGGAGGTAAGGGAGGAGCTGTAGAGGATGGTAAGGAGGGTCCTGGTCCTGGTCCTGGTCCTGGTCCTGACCTAAAACTATGCCCTGCTGGGAGTGGGTGGCCTGGTGGGGCTCCCAGTGGCGCAGGAGCCCCCAGGAAATGCCAGGTCCGTTACCACCCTGGTGAAAGTTGGGTTGGGGCGCCTTAACCCCAGCTCCCACAACTGGGTGGGTTACCCACTGTGTAGGGTCTGGAAGGTGGGCCCCAGTGGGAGAGTGGGGCCATAGACTCGGGTCTGTCTGAACATCCCCCGACTGTTTCATGCTGGGGCCAGGACTGGGAGGACCGAAGGGCCGGGGGCCCACTGCAAGGGATGCCCAGAGCTGAGGGCCTGGGGCTCCGCCTGGCCTGGAGGTGGGCCAGGGCCACTAGAGCCAAAGGTCCTGGGGGGACCACACCTGTAAGGGGGAGCAGCTCAGGGAGCCATGCAGCCAGGAATGAAGACAGAATAGGCCACCTGAATGGAGGGATGTAAGTGGAGTTCACCTGGTAGGATTCTGGGGCCCAGTGCGGGGCTGGTGATATGGATAACATCTGGATGCCATCTGTGAGGCTTTGGCTGCAGTGTAGGGGAGGAGCAGAGCTGCAGATGGTGCTCCCTCACATTGGGGCAAGAAATGGGCAGCCTCCTACTTTATTAACATCAATTAAATAATTAACAACAGGGCATGGCAGGCCGTTAGCCCAGAAACAGGTGGGCGGGCCACTGGAAAATTGGACCCTGTTACAGGAGGGTATCTGGATGTGCTCTTCAGCGATACTGTGCAGCTGACTCGGGGAAACACTATACGCCAGTTAAAGAGGAAATCTTGCTCTGAGCCAATAGAAATGGTAGAGGAAGAAAATGGGCAGATTTTGTTCCACTATGGAAAGAAAGAAATGCAGAAACAAAGGGAAGGCATGAAAAGAGCGTATGTTTAAACGGATGTAAGAAAGTGACAGAAAGGAGAGAAGAGAGAAAGAAAAAGAAGACATGAAAGCAAGACAGAAAGGTGGAAGCAGTGTAGTTAAGATATGGTACTTGTATCACATTGGCTACACAAATACTTGGCCCTTAACCTCTCCCTACCCTCCAGTCCCCATTTGAAAAAAACCCACAAAAAACATTTCTGGCAAGTCCTGTTGAAGCCCTGTCACTTGTGTTCATCAATTCATTTACACATTGCAGAGAGGCCATGGATCGTGTCCTAAAGCTTCTGTGCAGAAAGCTTCTGACAAACAGCCCTTGGCTCACACAGGTATATTTTACTAATGGAGAACTTTACCTCAGATGTCAAAAACAAAGGGAGAATGGAGACATCTTCACCTTGGTGGTTTGCCTGCCTCTGATCAGTTCTCTGGCATTATCCAAAGACTGTCTTAAAGCTTTCCTAGAAAATGAATATTGGTTTCTTTCTGTTATCATAAGGACCTGAGTTTAAAGGCATTTCCATCACTAGAGCTAAAATTATACTGATCTGGGGTGATCCTGGCAGTCCTGTGTGCCTAAATCCCCTGGGGTCCTGCCAAATCACACTGATATCCAAAGAGGAGACTGGTAAAAAGAATTAAAAATGTTTCACTTGGGTTATATTGGTTTAACTGTATCAATTTAATCTTACAGCTATGATGGTACTATTCTAAGTGGTTAATCCTTCTTGATTATCAATCTGAGGTTTTTCTGAGGATGGGGAAGTTTGTAGAGAAAGTGGTAATGCCAGATTGCTTTGTAATCCTGAATGCTATTTCAAGGCCAATGGGAAACTGAGTCCCCATTTTCTGGCTCCTCCTTCTTTCTAGGCTTCTGCTCTCTGGGACCTGGATGAACTGCGACTAGTGCTGGCAATTGCTTACTAACTACAACAGTCCCATCTTCCACAACTCTTGTTTGTCTCACATTCAGTGAGTGTTATGAAGACCAACTGTTTCCCTGATGTTCTTTCTACATCTTCCTCCTTGGTTTCCTTTCCTTTCACAGGCTTGAATCCTTTGCCTCCTTTCAGCCAGAAGAAAGTTCTATTGGTATTTGGACTAATGGGGCGCATCCTGATGAGTGTGCACGTGCAGTTTGCGGTGCCGCAGATCCATCTGTGGGTGCTGCAAACTGCACACACTGCACATGCAGGCATTCATTGTGCTGCTAATTTGCAACACGGTGAGGTTTATTTTTTTGACACTGAGAGATCCCAGTGTCAAAAAACCTGTACCAGGAAAAAAGTGGGGTGGTGCACATGGTGGTAGTGTGCATCACCTGAAACCGGAGCCTTACTGGCTAGAGCCATGCTCCGGCTGCCAGCCAGGCTTTGCACATCTAGATCATTGCCGCTGGAGCCCTGGGAGGCCCAGAGGGAGCTGCAGCAAATCAGCAATAGGGACCAGTAACTGGGGGACTGGTTACTGCAGTGACTTACTGCTGCAGGGACTAACATGGGAATAGTCTGTCCCAGCCTCCCCATGGCTTCTTGTTGCTGTTGGGTTTGTTGGGAAGTTCTCTTTCCCCATTCAGAAACTCCTTCCCCTATAGTGTCAAAAAGGATGTGTCACCATGGCACTTTGGGGTGAGCGGGTCTGAGATTAATTTTTATGTTGTGTGTGAAACAAACCACAAGGAAATGATAAGGCATTTTAGGGTCTGTTTTTAATAGCCTGTTTTAAGTTTTTTGTAGTTCTGCAGAAAATAAGAACCATGGGGGTAGAGAGGTGCAATATGTACGAGTCTGTAGCTTCCCTGATGGTACTTTCTTTTCTTTTCTCAATTGGCTTAGCCTTCTTCTGGCAGAGGAGGAATAGATGGATGTTTCTCTTATACATCCTTTGGCGTAACCGCCTGCACTCGGTTTTGCATGTCCTTCTTTTTTACCTCTGCCCAGATGTCTGAAAGATCCTGGATAAACTGCTGGATCTAGAGTAGAAAAGAGAGATGAAAAAATATTCTGGGTAGGGTTGGAACACTTAGAAACAGCAGGAATGAGGGTGCCTTACTCCTCTGGAAAGCAAGTTGCCCTGGATTTGAATCAGACTGCAGAGGGGGTAGGAATGGGATTTTTGCATCTCCAGGTCAGGTCAGGGCAATTAAGCTGCATCTCTGTAGGTAAGACTCTGAACCACACCAATCAATAGCTTTATAGTTAATTCAGCCACCCACTGCCTAGTTCACTCAGGCTCTGCTTCTTGTGTCTCCACAACAGGGACAGGCAAAATACAGCCTGCGGGCACCCACCAAGCACTTTCAAATGACCCATGGGGACCAGGACCAGCAAACTGTACCCTGTCTAGCCCTTCCACCCATGAGGATAGGAGCAAGGCGCCCATGTGCACACCCTGCTCCTCCCCCCGGGCCCAAACATACTCTATTGCACCTCACTCCCACCCTCATGGGCAGAAGCACCTGGCCTGGCCAGGAGGCAGCTGTTGGGTGGGGCTGTTGCCTCCACTGCTATAGCACCTGGGGACCTGCTGTGCTTTGCCTCCCGGGTGCTCCGGGCAGCAGGTAGGGAAGTGGCAGAGCTCCAAATGGGCAGGAGCATGGGGCTGAGGCTGATGGCAAAAAGGAGCCCTTGCCCAGGGGGTCAATGGGAGTGTGAAGCCTGGGTGGGCAGCATGTGGGTGTGAGGGGAGGTGGTGGGGGTAAGGGAATCTCCCCACACTCCCCACATGGCATGCAGCCCCAGCAGGTGGTGGCAGCAGCAGAAGCAGCTGGTGGGGGAGCTCGCGGCACTCATGCCAGGTGCTGGTGCTTGGTGGGGCCAGTGCTGCACATTGTAGTGAGGGGTACAGCCTCTGCCAGGCTGTCTCTATCACTAGTGCTCCCTGCCACACGCACAGAGCTCCTACACTCTCGTGGTACACGAGGGAAGTGTCAGACACTGGAGCTGGCTGCCTTCCCTGCCCCCCAGGAGCAGTATTGGCCAGAGTTGCACCCCACCAGGTACTAGTGCTTGCACCAGGCATGAGCACCCCGAGCAATCCCATCTGCTGCTGTTATACCATGGGAGGAATGTGGGGGTCCCCCAACCCCCCGTAAATGCCATATACCCACATCCTTCCCCCACAATCCCCTACATTTACACAACCCCCAATATACTCTATGCCTCCCACACACACAGCCAACCCCCTTACAAACCCCCACACCCAACCATACACACATGCATGCATATACCCAGCCACACCCCTCACAATATAAAAGACTAAACATTTATTTTTGAGTTGCCATGCAATCACCTCAAGATATAGTACACAAATCATGACAAAATATTTTTTGTAATAAAATTAAAATATGCTATAGTACGTGTTTGACTTTTAGTGGATGATTTGTTTTTTTTTCTGGTTCTAAGATGGCAAACCTGCCCCAAGGTGTATTTCCAGGATCAAGGGGAAGGACTCCTGCCAGCAAAGGTCAAGGGTTGGACCTCCAGTAGTGACTGGGGGTGGGGCAACTGTTAAGGGGCAGGGCTACCCATGCAGTCCTTGACAGCTCACCAAAACTCATTAAGTGACCCTCCAACCAAAATAATCGCCTGCCCCTGCTCCACAAGGACCCTCACCCTCTACTGCAGGGCCTCTAGTTAGAAAGCACCCACCTCTGTTCTACTTCACCCACCTCTAACCTAGGTGAGAACAGATTTCAACAATTAGTCTTCACTTGTTCATAGATTTTATCTTATTCCTCACTACCAGAGGCATCTCAAACTCGCTATAGAGACAGTCTGGGATAAGGAAAGTGCCTCAAGCAATCAGTGATCTGTCTTTCTCTTTCCCTGCTCTACAGGGACAGAGCACAGTTTCTGGCCCCATGGGCAGGGAGATGCGGCTATTGTTCTTTTAAGTGTGCAAACAAGGATCGATGCTCTACCATGTCCAGTTGCTTGTGAGTGTCCTCAACTGGCACGCTCAATGTCTCCTTCAGCTGCTTGCTCACACTTTGGAAAAGGTTTAGGGTAGCCATTTTGATGGTGCCCAGCTTAAGGGTTTTCTTAGCTGCAGTGTTCTGAATATGGGCCCAGCGAGATTCCTGAAGAGAGAGGGGAGACCAGTAGACACAAGACTCAGCAAAGAAGTTGGCATAATGTTGAAGAAGGCATCCCCAGGAGCCCATGATTTGCATGTCTCTTATGTTACCCTGGATGCTGTAAAGCCTAGAACCTGCTCTTCTATATGCATTCAAATTTAGAAGCTTGGGATTGTGTAAGTAGGTGTAAACTTGGGATTGTGTAAGTAGGTATAAACTTGGGATTGCGTAAGTAGGTATAAACTTGGGATTGCGTAAGTAGTTGGATTGTGTAAGTACCCATGAGAATTAACTTTATCAGGGTACCAGTAAATTTCCAGAATAATGTGCTTGTACCAGGGTGTCAGCATTCAGAAAAGCAGTTTGGGGCATCAAAAAAATCTAGCGAGCATGATGCAGGATGTGGGAAGAGAAGCATCTGTAGAGGCTGGGGAAATGCTAAAGAGCACCATAGTGAAAGAAGCAGTAGATTGATATGCCTTTGTGGGAAAAAAGAATTCAAAGCAGCATCAGTGGCTGTTATATGTTCACCAGGCAGTGGGAAACTACACAAGGACATTATACCCACAGCCTTGGCAATCAAACATGAAATATGAGAGCCTTGACAACTGTCTGCAAGTTTTCTGACAACACCAAGGAGGAAGCAAAAGAAGGGATGAATTAAGGGATTATAACATGGTGTAATACATTTAAATTAATTAAAGAAAACTGCATGCTGAACATCAGCAAAAATACATTCATTCTGAGGTCTACGAGACCATGGGAACATCTCCCTAGGAGATGGTGGAAGCCCCAGAACTTAGGACAGTTTCAACTCTTCTAGACAAAGTTATGGAAGAACGTGACTGCCCCGTCCAGTGATGGAGATGTTCTGGATCTGACCAAAGATGAAGTGTTCCTTTGGCTTATGATTAAATACTTCCACGTCTCCCATTTGTTTAAGCCACACTTAACTCAGGTCTCCTTATTTCAGAGGCCATAGCCAATACATAAAGACTTCAAGAAGCTCATGGTAGTTGCTTTATTAACCTGCCCTAGTGTAGACAGACTGATTTTACATCAGTGCAGTAGGATTCTTTTACTCTGGACAAAACCTAATGTCTGTGATTTTGTAACCTCCTAACAACCTGGAGAATATATCAGCCTGCTCTTGTCTAGTTAGGAAGAGAAATGAAGGCTGTAACTGGGGCTTGCAATGACCCATTACTCCAAGAATGAGGCATCACTCAGCAAAATGGGCAACAGTGTTCCACTGTTGTGCTGGTCTCCCATCCCACCACTATACAGCAAATCAAAGGGTACCTCCTTCCCTTGCTCAGGGGCAGGAAAAGAGCATATGTATGGTGAAGATCTCCTTACCCTCCTAATGACATCACTGCGGGCACGATCAAAGCGCATCTGCAGGTTTGCTAGCTCATTGTTGTGTTTTAGGATCTCATCATCCTTCTTCTCAGTGTATTCTGCCAGATGGGTTTTAGCTTGTTCAATCTGCTCCTGGTCTTCTAGTGCTGACATCAAGAGATCCTGCTGCATTCCCACTAGTGTCTTGTACCGGCCAATGACTTCCCGTATTTCTTCAAACTGCATCATATTATACCCAGCATTACTGCCCTCTGTTCCAACTCAGCATGCTGGAGAATATCAACTCCCAGCCCAAGCAAAGAATATGTTACCTCCTACCCTTAACTTAGGAGAATATCAGTGTTGTACCAAATATTGCATCCAACCTACATTGAGTATCACCATCCTAAATGGGGAGAAGGGTAACTTGGCATGGCCAGAGAATTTCATTCCCATTCCCTTGTCATCATATCAACATGACAGTAAATATCATCTGTCTCAGCACTGACATCACCCCAACCATAGGAAGGTATCATGACGATATCACTTGCATACACGAGAGTAACACATCTGTCCCACCATCATTATCAGCATGACATGAGAGAGTATTATGCATCACACAGGGGAATTGCTATCACTCGGACCAAAAAAATAGCAAACAGACTCCTGAGAACATTATAAGCCAGACCCAGCAGTTGGTGGTGCTTCTATTTCACAGGCATGTTTTTTTCCAAACAAAATGTAATATTTAAATACACAGGCACAAAGGAGGCTTTTCTCAAGCAAGCTCTGTGTCCTTGGCTGAGTTCCTCACAATACATTAATGTCCCACTTTTACTTTTCTACACCTTTCAAGGTCCTGCTCCCTTCAAGCATAAAAAAAATACCTCTCTCATTCCTTAATGGATCCAGTTCTGGGTCCTGCCGTTCCTTCGGGGACACTGATCAGGCAGGCCAGCCTGGGCCCAGTGATGTCAGGGACTCTGAGCAGGCAGGCTAGCATGAGCCAAGTACCCAAGTACCTGTAGCAAGGCCCAGCTAATTAACTGTGCCCCAGTTTAGGAGCAGCAAGCATCCTAATTGGCTGCTGGGATCACCACATAGCCATTTAGCTGTGGGGATCCACAGCTGGGCCCCTGGGTCCGCAGGCCAGTCAACAGCTCTGCTGTGGCAAGCCTTCTGGTTCCTGATGCAGTTTTCCAGCTTATTTCTGGACTTTGCTTTGAATTTCCTCGCAGTCCTGTTTCCTCATTCCTGACCCCAGTTTGGTTCTGTTTTTGAACTTTGCCCTGTGGATTACCCTCTGGATTGCTATGTGGCGTCTGATGTCTAGATCCTGACCCTGGACTGTGTTGTGGATTTTGTTTCTGGATCTCCTTCTGGCTTTGGTATATGGCTTTTGTCCTTTGACTCAGCCCCAGGCCTTGCTTTCCCTTGCTGGCTTAACCATTAAGCGAGACCACCTATGCCCTGGTCCCTTACACTTGCATCCAGACTTACCTCCGAGACCTCCACCACCTTCTCCAGATAGTTGTTGAAGATTGAGTACTGTTGCACCTTGTTGTAGAGACTCTGGTGCACCTTCTTCAGGGCCACCATATCCTGTTTGGTCCTTGCCAGCTCCTTTATTCTCTGATTCTTTAGGTCTCTCTCCCTGCTGGCTTTCTTGAGGGCTCGGATTCGCTTTTGGTCATTTTCCTTGCAATGCCCCCCATCAGCAGATTGAACCCCCAGGCAAACAAACATATCACACCAAAGGAAGAACAATGAAGAGAAGAGATGAGGTTGGTTAGTTATATGACAATATTATAAGAAAATACCTCCCCTGTGACCCATCTCCTGTTTGGCCCATTCCACTTTCAGGATACTGACAACACTTCACATTTGGAAAAGGAACGAGGTTCCAGAGTTGAAAGCAACCCATGTGAAGCAGAGCTACACACCCCTAGTGTTAGATATGTTCAGCCCTCCACCACCCCTCCAGCATCAACAGACACATCAGCAATAGAGAGAATTACCAGCAGCTGGAATAATGCCCAGTCATTTTCAGGACTATTAGCACATGTCTGTAGGGAGGGATGCAAAGGCTGTCCTACTACTAGCAATAGGGCAGAAAACAGAGGCCACTTGCTGATAGTGGGATTGTCTTAGTGCTGAGCACAACAAAGCTGGCTTGATCAACATGGAACCACCTGTCTCCTAGGGAGCCTCTACCAAGATTTCTTTGGTTGTGTTATGGAGTGGAGAGGCTTAGAGTTCGTTAGGGGATAAGGTTGTGTCTCCATCCATGACGTATCAGGTTTTCAACAGCTGCCCATCTTTCAGGCTGAAAAGATAGTTGGGAGTGAAGATGATGTCAGAGGAGTGTTCAGGTGCATCTTGGAAACTCCCTGTACATGGAAAGAGAGCAGCGAGCTGGTGTTCTAGGTGAAGGACATGTTAAACAAGTCATGATGGGCTGCTTGTACCTGTATGAACTGTTCAAATTTCTGAATATAAGTCTTTAGCTGAACCTCCTTGGCCTTAAGCTCCTCCCAGCGGTTGTTCAGGGCTTCCATCTTTGTTCTGAATGCCTAGAGATGGAGAAAAAAAGTGAACAAATGCTAGCTGCTCAGTTTCAGAGAAGTGTCCCTTCTACATATCAATAGTATTCCCCATTCGTGACTTCCACAGCGATGGTCAGAGATTAGTCACCCAGCAAGTGTGAGGTGCAGAACAGGTGAACAGCTGGTTAGCTGCTGGGAGAGGGCCAGAGCAGAATGTGCTGGCCGAGCTGGCGGTTGGTGCTGCAGCTCACGCAGGCCTGGCACGGTTCCTTCACATTTCTCTCACCTCCTTCTGTGCTTCCAGAGTCCTATGTACCAGCTTAGACTCTTTCTTCTTCTCTAGGAGCCGAACGGACGGAGATGGGGATTGCTCCTCAGTCACTGGGAATTTCCTGCCAGAAAGTTACAGAAGTTTTCCCTGTGAGGGTACATGCGATTGCATCCATATGCTTCAGGCTGCCTGGATGACACCAGGGCGATGGGACTTAGCCTGCCTGTCTTGGCCTGTCCTGGATCCTTGTGCACATGAATGGCTGAGAGCCAGTCTGGCAATGAGTCCCCGCTCCTGTCATGAATGAATATCCCATCCCCTAGGGTGGCGTCCCACTGGTATAGCACCATATGTCCCAGGGCACATCAACAGGGAGATTAAAGTCTACTCTTACTCAGGGAGAAAGACAGGTTTGAGATGACAACAGAATGGGGGTGGGGGCGGGGAAATGAAGGGAAAATAAGGAAGTGTGGGAAAAAAGGAAAGGTAGAGACAACGGAAGACAGAAGAATGGAACAAGAGATGGCAGTGGGTAGAAATGGCAAAGGAAGACGAGATGAGTGGAAATATAGGGGTCTCATAGAGAAAAGTGGAGGGGAGAGCAGGAAGATGGGAAGGGAAAGGGAGTATCTTCCTCACATCAACAGCTTCAGGAGCCTCTGTTCATACTGCACACAAAAATACTCTAACAAGTCTTGTTCCTCCATGGTGGCCATGATGTTGGCTCCTCAAGGGACAGGCAAGAAGCCAGGTAGGCCCCCTCCTAGCCCCTGATGCAGATGCTGCTCTGCCTGGGCAGCCCTCTGTGGGTCTCGGGGGCACAGCTCAGAAGGAGCTGCCGGGGGATCCACAAGCACGCTACACCGCGGCGCGGCCCAGAGTCCCTCCGGTCTCTTCCTTCCAGGGCACTTTCCCCCTTGCCTCCTCCCCAAGCAGTGCGAGGAGACGGAGACGGAGACGGAGACGGAGAGAGTCCTGGTGAGAAGTTCCACGGACAGTTGGGATCGGTTGGACGATACCAAAGTTGTTACTTAGCAACCTCGGGATCCAGTTGGGAAAATCTGCTCCAATCAGGCTGGGATTTGGGTTTTCCTTCTGCTTTGTAGCCACCATCCCAGTCCCCACCTGAGGGGCTACAAGATCATCAGGGATCCCAGTTTTCTTTATTTAAAAATGGCAAGTTGTCTGGTAAAAATCCCAAATTCTCTGATTAAAAAACCCCAAATCCTCATTTTTCTGTGATTAAAAATTAAACACTACTACCTATAAGTATTAATTTAACACAATGTTTTATTGATATATTTACAATTTTAAAGCAATTTGGAAGCCTACCAGTGCCTCAATCATTATTATAAAATACATTCTAAATACCTATATATTTTGGCATTTGATTTTGGTTTCAACCAAAATCAAATAATTGGGAAGCAGAGCTCCCCCTGCCACCTTCACCCACCAAGCTGCAGGTCTAGCTGCAGCTGTGCCCCCCGCCCCGCTCTGCGGTGCTGAACAACCCTGATGTGCCGGTGCTCTTCCCCTGCCCTTGCCCAAGCCATTGCCCCTCACTCCCAACCTGCAGCCCCCTGGCCCTGCTGGTGCCCTGCACTCCTGACCCACAGTCCCGCACCCCACGGTGCACCTCACTCCCAAGCGACGGTCTCCCCAGCCTTGCTGGTGCCCCTCACTCCCGACCCGCAGCCCCCTGCCTCCCACAGCCCTGGTGGAGGGGCCCTCAGCTGCCCCCATCCTGCCCGGACTGCAGCATGGAGGCTCCTACTTGTGTGGATGGCAGGGCGAGTCCAGCCCCAGCAGAGGCTGGAGGGGCTGCCTGTGCTGCCCCCTACTCTGGGCTGGGGCTTGCATGATGTGCCAGCGGCCTGGCCACAGCCCCCACTCCTCCCCAGGCAGTATCCCCCAGCTGCCCTGCCCCTGTGACCCCAGGCACCAGCCCCGGTGCCACTGGTCCAGCCATGCAATTATCCACTGCCCCCAAAGTGCCCCCCACCCCTTCCCCTGCTGGAGGGGCAGACACCTCCCCTTACGCCCCTGCCCTGCCATAGCCCCAGTGCCCTGGCACCTTCCACCATTACCTGCAGGGACTTGCCCCCACCCTCACACACCCACCCCTCCACACACCGATGCCACACACATGCATGCCCTATACCTCCTTTCGCCCACAGCCCCAGACAGACCCCAAGCCCTGGCTCTCCAACCCCTGCCCCCAAAGACTCACTTGCATCCAGCTGCTGGGGCTCCTCCCACCACCCTGCCTTGCTGTACACCAGTGCCATGCATGTGTGTGCACAGACACACATGGAGCCCCCTGCCTCCAAGCGTCCTCTCCCTGCTTTCCCCTAGCCCCATGCTGCTCCTTGCAGGCTGGAAGGCTGACAGCCTTCAAGGGGAAACCTGTGGTTTTCTCCTTTAAAGACGAAAATCTATGTTTTTCTCCTCTAAATGAGACAATCCAGGTTTTTTCACAGCAAGCAGAAAACCCAGATCCTTGAAGATCAGCTACAATTGCAGCCATCCCCTTCATCACCCCGCCTTGGAGAAGAGATGAATCAGATGAGCTGAAACCCTGATGCACAAGCTTTGTTGGCTGCTGTGCACTGCACTGAGTCTACAGGTGATGGCATCACCCGAGAAACTGGTGTGGAAGAACTCAAACTTCGCATTGCGGTTGTAGCAGAATTGGCAGAGCCATTCTGGTTTATTTAAAGCTATACAAGTGATCACAAGGAGGGCTCTCAAAGGAACTCTGACCTCTACAAGTTTGCAAGCGTATTTATACTTTAGGCACCAAGAAAAGATGCAGGGTTCAGACAAAGTAACCTTGAAAGAAACAGAACGATATTGATCATTTGTTTGTCACACGTAAGCAGTGTACTTATTCAGGACAAAACCACTGTGTTTTGGGAACAGTTACCAGCTTCTGGTTTGGGGGAAAGGAGGAGGTTAACATCTGCACACAGAGCTTAATATAGCAAGACAGACAAGGCATGGAAGTTTTTTCTTATCTTAGAACATTTTGAAACACACAGCATCAGCATCTTTTTCTCTTCTCTTTCTCTTCTTAGTCAAGTAAGGGGCCTGGTTAAACTTATTTCCACACTGGCATAAGAGGTATAAATGTATAAAGTGAATTTGAATCACACATGTATATGTGAATTTGTATATGTGAATATATACATGAATTTGTATCGCCCATGTATAAAGTGAATTGGAAACCAGGGCACCAAAAGGATCTGTTACACAGTAACTATGAATATCCAAATGAGATGCAAGCCAAACCCTGCAAATGGATTGTCCTACTCTTTAAGAAGAGAACTGCTGGCTAGGGTTAATCTCTGCCAGATGGATTTGTCATTACTCTTGCAGCTCAATAGGCAGGATAAGCTTTGGGAAGTTCTTTATCACTCTCTTCTGCAGATGCCAGATATGTTCCAAATAAAGTGATGGAGCAAATGAAGGGAAAAGACAGAGGTTTTGGGAATCAAATATAGTGATCTTGGCATGCATGGTCACTGTACCACGATGAAGCACTCTTCTTGGAGGGGACAGAGAGTGGTTATGTGAAGTAAAACTTACTAAACTGAAAATTACATTAGGATGGAGTATAGATAGTAACTTAGTGTAAACTTCATTATCTTTCAAACAAGCTTTATATACCCAGGGTATTCACTGTTACGGTTATACCTAAAGGGGGCCCTCAACACATGCAGTACAATGGGATCTAATGGGTAATTGACACAATTGCACCGCCTGCCTTCCCCAGTGCCTGCAACCCCAGCTGCTTGTCCCCACAACTCCTGCCCCTCCGACCCTGCCCCCCTCCATTCTCCTGCAGCTTACCCTCTGCTCCTGCTTCAGCCCTTACCCGACCTGCTGCCTCTGCTTCATAGTTTCATAGTTTCATAGTAATTAGGGTCAGAAGGGGCCTAGAGCAGGCCATCTAGTCTGACCCCCGCCAATGGCAGGAACGAGTGCTGGGGTCACAGGAC
>JAGPOW010000995.1:485875-521801 GCA_030014935.1 Caiman crocodilus
TCAATGCCACAGCTCCCCATCCTTTTGACAAGGATGGGGTGAGAGACCGTGTCAAATGCCTTCCTGAAGTCCAAAAAGACTATGTCAACAGGGACCCCCCCCCCGCATCCATGGCTTTGGTCACCTGGTCATAGAAGGCGACCTGCCTGCTTCTGCCTGGCCAAGTTGGGGCCAGGCCGGGGCTGGGGACACCCCCAACAAAAACGGCCCTGGAGTAAGAGCCACCACAGAAGGAAGCAGCAGGGGAACAGGTGGCCGTAGGATGGGGACAGGGTGGCCAGGGTTGCAGGTGGGGGGAGAGCAGGAGGGAAAATTGGCCGGGGGTGAAGGTACTAGTGAGAGGAAGTGGCTAGGGGCTGGGACACACACACACACACACACACACACACACACACACACACACACACAGATGTGCAAGTGGATCGGGGGGGAGGCAGCAGGGCAGGCGCAGACAAAGAGGGTCACAAATGGTGGGGGTCTGGCTGCCTGTTCCCCCACTGCTGCTTTCCCTGCTGCTGGTAGGGGAATGAATTGAAAATAACTCCCAAATAATTAGATTCTATACATGGAAAATTATATGAAATGTATAGTATATGTATAATTTTCCATGTATAGAATCTAATTATTGGGGGGTCATCTTAAATTTGAAATGTTCTTTGATTTGGGTAAATACAGTAGATATAATAGATGTCCACCATGATGTCATCCTTGCTTATTTTGTCCAATGACTAATAAATGCCAAAGCTGCAGAGACAGAGCTTTAAGATGAGGGCTGGTGCAGGCTCTGTGTGGTCCCTAGCTGGTGACCTGGTGTTTAGAGCAATTTGCTGAGAAGCAAGTTTAAATCCTCTCTGGGCAAAGTGAGACCTAAAATCTGTATTCTTTGTTCCCTAAACAAGTGCCCTAGCTGCCACACTAGAAGGTAGGAAGGAGCCTCTCCAATTGGGTCAAACACTTACTAGTCATGATTTTTCTCCAACTAAAGTTTTGAGACTCATCTGGCAGCTGCTTGGCCAGTGCAGCCCACTGGACTTGCTCAGTTAGCAACCGTAAGCTATGCTAAATCCCAACCATGTGCAAGTGTTAAAACTGCAGATGAATGGTCTTGTAGGAATATGAAGATGCAATAAAATCTGGACCTATGTGCTTGCAATACACTGAGTATGTCTAAGCTAGACTGCATGGTTTTGGGGGCAGGCACATGCCCAGCTCTCGCATATATCAGATAATAAATACCTATTAAATCTTTGGTTTCACTTTTTGCCTTATAAACAGCTTGCTATGGCCAGCACACCCTAACTATTCTTTAATCATGCCAAGTACTGACCATGGGATTGGTGCTAGGCATAGCATAAAAACGGAAACAACTATTTTCCTGTGGTCTACTGGATAAATCAAAGATCCAGGCTCAGTTTCTAGCTCTGACAATGGCTTCCTGACTGACTGTGGGCATGTTATGAAGAGTGGAATTTTTGAAGTGACCTCTCCTTTGCATGTGGATGAGAGCAGACTAAGGCCAATACTGAGCACTTCTGAAAACTGCCCTCTCTCTCTGCTCCTATTGCAGCCCTCCAACTGCACAGTGAGGGTAATGTTACCATGCACTCTTCCTCCCAGCCTTGTCTTACCTCTTTAGGCAGGAAGGTGTTTGGGGTAGGGACTGGGCAGACACCATGTAGCTGCCCAGCAGCAGGGCCTCTAGTTTCTTTTTAAATATAAAGTGCATGATTTAGGCTTAAAGTGCCAGAATAATGCTTGCCTGTCTAAAAAAGAAAAGACTAAAGGGCAAACATGATAACAGCCTTGAAGTACATAAAAGGTAGTTTTAAAAGCTGTTCTCCATGTTCAGTAGGGAAAGAAAAAGAAAAAATTGCCTTGATTTTCAGCAAAGATTATTTAGATTGGATATGAGGGCAAACTCTGTAATACTTAGGGTAGTGAGATGCTAGAACAGACCACTAATGGAGGATGTGGATCTCCTCCATTGGAGATTTGTAAGAACAGCTTAGACAAACACCTGCTAGGGACAGTATCAGTATATTTGATCTCGCCCCCCTGTAGGGCAGCAGTACTCAACCTTTTGGTGCCAGCAGCTGGATGAGTGGTGTTAGGCTGGTCTGTGGGCCAAAATCAGGCCTTGTGCTGTCTCAGCCAGCTCCTATGCACCCAGATCAGCTCCCTTCCCTGACCCCTGTGTGCATTCAGGGCCATGTTATCCAGCCTGTGGGACTCCCAATGGGTCTGGATATTTGGCAGCAGGGGAGCAGCCACCACCCTTCCACAACCACATTTTTGGACCCATTGAGAGCCTTGTGGACCAAAGTACATGGCTTCATGGGCCAGATCTGACTCATGGGCTGGGGGCCGAGTGCTCCTGGTTGAGTGGATCATTCATATTTGATCTAGATGATCTTTTGCTGCCCCTTCCACCCATACATCTCTTTAAGCAGTCAATCCTAATCTTTCTCTAGAGACTTCCTGTTCAAGGACCTGTCCCTTTCTGAACTCCAAGAACGCAACCCACTATCTCAGAGTCTTTGCCTAGCCAGTCCCAGTTTCATCCTCTATCTGCTTCTCTCCCATACCTGACTCCTAGGATTTTCTCTGTTCAGTGACCATTTCCACTGGCCAGTCCTAGTCTCTCTCCTGCAGACTCTTCATTCATCAGTGTCCATCATTACCTGTAGAGTCTCGTCCCAGTTTCTTTGCCCAGCCAAACCCACTTCTCTCCCATGCTCTGGCTTCTCATCACCTCCTCTCTTCACATTGGTTCCTAGCCCCAGTCTTCATGGCCAGTCCTTTTATGCTGCATCACTGACTCCTCTTCCCACGTCCCACATTTCTTTTTCCTAGATCCCAGTCCCAGTGTGCTGGCCCAACAAGTCCATGCCTATCCCAGTTCCCAGGCTGCTTGTCTGTATCTTCTCCCCCATACTTCCCTCAGGTCCTGCTCTTGTCCCTTCTGTATTCCAGTTAGGCAGCTTCTCTTACACATTGCCTAGATCCAGCAGGGAAGATACTGAAAACACAGGGGAGACAGGCTCCCTGCTTTCAGTTCAGGTGCCTGAACACAGCTTAGTCCACAGAAAGTTATGTGTAGCCCCAGGCTTGAGCATGTCCCATGGGAATGTTTTTTGGGATGTCCATCTCTGTATGTCTGCCTGTGAAAGAGCTGAAAAGCCACCAGCTTTGAAGCTGAGGCAACTGACTTAGATCAGCAAAGATAAAATCCACTACAATGAAATAGTATTCATTCATAAATTTAGTTGCAAAGTTCTAGGAGGTCTCCACTGACCAGCTCCGAATAGCTTGTCTGAGAGGATTTTCAAAGTGGAAAAAAACCCATCCTGGATTCAAAGGCTAGATCCCCACTAAATTTGAGTATGTCAGAATTACAAGCAACTAAACAAGAGGTATTATAATAGAAAGCAATGCTGTTTTTAATAATATGCCACCTACAATTGAATTGAGGAAAATAAATGATGAATGCAGCTTAAATGACAAAGGGAGCCCAATCTTCACGGCCCCTTCGATCATTTTCCACCTGTTCGGTGTCTGATGTTTAAAAGAGACTGAAAACACTGAACCTCCTTTTGCATTTGGTCTTGTTGTAATTCTTCTGGTCCCTAGGAGGTGCAGCTCTTCCATACAGAGCAGAGTATTGAAAGTGCTGCCTGTAATGAAAAAACAGCTGTTTTCATTTCTTACCAACATACCTTCTGGGATCTATTAGCTCAGCATTCAGTTTCCATGCTGAATATTTTAAAGTATGCTATTGCTCACTGCAAATTTATGAATGAATACTATTTCATTGTAGTGGATTTTATCTTTGCTGATCTAAGTCAGTTGCCTCAGCTTCAAGGCTGGTGGCTTTTCAGCTCTTTCACAAGCAGACATAAAGAGATGGACATCCCAGAAAACAGAACTTATAGCTCAGCTTCTTTGGCTGTTGGGGTTATAAAACAGGCTTAATCTTTTCTTTTTCCCTTAATTTTTTGCTGTAAACTTAGGGCTGGCAGAAGGTGCCAGATGACTAGTGCTGAGGAATGCAGACCCTTGCCTAGCTACAGGACAAGAGGAAAAGCAGCAGCCATGGCAGCTGTCCTTACACTGCCCCACCAGAATGAATCTGCCACGGAAACTGCCTCTGGAGTAGTAGTTGGTTGTTCTCACTCCTTGGCCACTCAGTTCAGACTGCAAGAGTAATTATGACTTGAGTACTTCTGTACTAGTCCCTACACTTCGACAGCTCTGGCTATTAGCCTGACCATTACTGTCTCATACATTTCTCATGCTCCTCCATGCCTTACAACTGAATTGTAAGTGACCTTGGTTGCCAATAGTGAATCTTACCTGAAAAATCCCTTTGGCAGATTTTCTGAATCATGCAACAGCTTTGGGATGGCAGTTAGTCTCAAGAAGACTGTGGTTATGTACTAAGGGGTGAAAACGCCAATATCTGACATCACTTTGGAGGATAAATCCCTTTGTGTCCTTGACAGGTTTTGCTACTTGGGTTCCATGATGAGCCGGAATCTTGACCGTCAGACTGACCTGACTAAAAGAACTGGAAAAGCAGCTAAGCCTGTTGGACTAGTGCGTGAATGTGCATGGACTAACAGCAAACTATCAGCTAAGGGGAAGATGAGAATCTCTGCGATGTGTGTGCCGTCACCCCTGTTTTACGGTTTAGATCTCTGAACTACTAATGCCAGGCATCTCAAGAGACTGAACAGCTTCCACATGAGATGTCTGTGACAGGTCCTAAAAATAAAGTGGGAAGACAGAACACCAAACATAGAGGTACTCAGAGCGTGCAGAACTGACACAGAAACCACTATCAAGAAGAGGAGGTTGCAACAGGTTGGCCATGTCAGGAGAATGGAAGAAAAATATATCCCTGAGAATATTTTGTACAATGAGATTTCTGATGACTCTAGAAAGTGGGGTTGCTTTCTATGGTGGTACCAATATGTGCGCAATCATACTATGAAGTCATTCAACATCAATGTAGAAAGCTGGGAGGAGCAGGCAGAATCTCATCCAATCTGGAGGGAACATCTGGCACTGGGCGCTGCTCAACATGAAGCGGCTTTGATCCAGAGGATGAAAGTAAAGTGAGAAAGAAGAAAGCAGCATGCTGTAAACTTGGACTCCAACTCAGACAACACCTGGATCTGTGAAATTTGTAACAAGCTGTGTCACTCTTGAATTGGGCTTGTCAGCCACAAATGGACTCAACAGGCATCTGACTAGACCTCTTATGTGTACACTAGGACCCAGAGGATCCAAGTCGATGAAGAGGAGCTGTAGAAAGACCTCACTAAGCTGAGCAAGTAGGCGGAAGAATGGTAGATGAACTTTGTTTCTGACAAGTGCAAGGTAACACACATGGGGAAAAACAACCTGTTATGACTCAGGAAAGAAACCCTGGAGTCACTGTAGACAGTATTCTAGAAACATCAATTCATTGCGAAACAGTGACCAAAAAAACTAATCAGACTTTGGGCATCATTTATAAGGAAATAGAAAGCAAAATGGAGGACAACATCATGCCATTATGCAAAGCCACGGTGCACCCACATCTTCACTATTGCATTCAGTTCTGGTCTCCATATCTCAAAAAAGATGTAGTAGAATTAGAAAAGGTGCAGAGAAAGGCAACCAAAATGATCAGGGGTATGAAGCAGCATCTATAACAGGAAAGACTAAAAAGGCTAGAATTCTTTGGTTTGGCAAGGAGAAGGCTGAGTGGGGATATGATAAATATCTATACAATCACAAAGGGTGTAGACCAAATGAATAGTCAGTTGTTATTCACCAAGCCTCAGCTTTAAAACTAACAAGACAAAGTACTCTACTTTATACTCAACACATAGTTAAATAGCAGAAGTCTTTGCCGCAAGTGGTTGTAGAAGCAAATAGTATAGCCAGGTTCAAAAAGGGACTAGATGAATTCAAGGATGATAGATTTCTTAACAGCTATGAAACACAACAGTTGAAGATTTTTCCTGTGGCATCTCTAAACTAACGATTGTGGCTGCTAGGGTGGTAATGAATAGAGGATACTCGTGTCTTGTCTGGCTTGTAGTAGAGTTAAAAAAAATTAAAACAGCCATCAGGCTGAGACAACAGAGGTTGCTGAAAGTTCTGATGTCTGGTAGGGACCATCAAAGATCCTTTTGCTTCATGTAATGGAGATATGGCCGTGGCACTACGATAGTAATAAAACACAAGGATTTACTGGGCACGTCTACACAAGATGCTACTGTGCAGTAGCATTGGCGGACACTAACCATGGCACTACTGCACAGTAGTAATGAGCTACTGTGCAGTAGCATCTAAAAACCCTAACTGGGGGAATGCTACTGTGCAGTAACACTGACTACTGTGCGGTCATTTAGTACTTGGTTATGCAAGTGCTAAATGACTGTGACGTAACAACTGTGCAGTCCGCCACTCATGTAGATGTGGTTCTGCTGCTTCTGCTGATTTGGGGGAAAAGAGATGTAGAGCCCTCTGAGCTGGTCTCTGTCTTGTTCTCACCAATCAGGAGTAAGTCAGTGTTATAAATGAAAACAAGCTCCTTATTTCTGCATCAGTGGAATTACTTTGTGGTAGGGCTTTTTTCTAACATGCCTAATTACCATGCACATACCATGGGTATCTCTCTGCTTCTTGATCAAGCACTTTCCTTCTCAATAGGTTGCATTTCAAAAAAGACTTTCTTTCTATTATGCTCTCCATAGCAACTGCATCAGCTTCCCATGAAGAAATTACCTTTGACATGCCATCACTTATTAAAATATAGAAAATGCCATTTCTGAGTCATATTTTTCTAGAGGGAATATTTTCAATTCTCCCCCCACAAAAACATCCCCCACTCACTCAACTCTGGAGAAAACAGCATTTAAAAAAACACTGATGCAGGTGATTGAAGCCACTAACACTTGAAGGATGGATTAAAACCTAGTGTAAAGTTTCTTTTCTTGATCTGCAGAAGATTGTAGGTGACAAGCAGGTTACTTCCTCAAGCCTGGACAGGTGAGCCTTGTCGCCATTCCTCATTCTGCAAACTCCTCCTTGCCCTCTTGTTTTATGTATTTTTTTCACCTACCATCCTCCCCTCAACATTTGCTGTCTTTGTTTGCTGAAGGTTTAGAGAGACAAATTCACCTCAGTTACTTTGATTGTTAAGCCCATATACTAGCAGACTTGAGAGTGAGATTTGGCATCTGGGATTTCTAGTTATTTCAGTTTGGATCATTTTGTCTGATAAAATTAAAAGAGTCTTTATTTCTGTTAAATGTGTGTCCATAATACCAAAGGGGATGGACATGTGTGTATCTGGAGTGTGGCGGGCCAAAAGGGGGTGCTCCTGCACTGACCCACCCACCTCACTGTGCCTGACCACCTTACAGGCTCCGAGTGCCTCCCTGGGGGCGCCTCATGCCTAGCCAACCCTCTTCCTGGAGCACACCCGCTAGCCTGAGGGTAGTGCTGCCACCACCCAAGGTCTGGCCTGATCCTGGCACTGTTCCCCCTGGGAAATACAGGCCTAGTAGCCTTGAGGGTACTTGCCTCATTTCAAGAACTTGGGGTGCTTCCTTCAGACTGAAGCACAAATAGTGGCTGCCTTTAGTCAGCCGAACCAAGAGGACCCCAAGGCATAATCTAGACTCACTCCCAATACATCTCCCACACTAGGTACAAAGGAAAACTTTATTGGTTACAAGGAGTAGGGTTGCAATAGGCTACAGGGTAGAGCAATATCAGAGAAATCCCATAGAGCAAACTGGCATGGCTGGGTAGCCTTTGATCATGCATCTGAGTTACTGCAAGCTAAATATGTAGTTAGATCTCAGGTAGCTTACTCACAAGTATCATCCAGAGGCAGGTGGAGATTCCCTCTGGAGGCAGGCAGTTCCTTGATCATGAGTTTCAAGAGAGTCCAGTCAACCAATTTGAAATGCATCACTGGTTGCCTGGCAGACTGGCATGGTCTCTAGAACAATAGGGAGGCCAAGGCCCTCACCCAGGTATGAGATGCCAGTCACGTAGGCAGAGGGAGCAGGTTTCACCCGTCCCTGGGGTGTATCCAACTCAGGGTACTTAAAAAGATAAGGTAAGGTGTGTATCCTCTGCAGGGCCCATCCTAACCAAATTGTCAAAGAGCAGAGTTTTTGAGGAGAAACAGAGGTGGCCTTCTGCCACAACTATTAAGCCCATATACTCTGAATTTACACTAGCAGACCTGAGGGTGGGATTTGGCACCTGGGATTTCTAGTTTTTTTCACTTTGTGTAGTAATAACATTAAAATATTCTTTATTTGTGTTAAACTTGTGTCCATAATACTGAACGTGTGTATCTGGAGCACTTTCAAGATGGTAGAGGGAGCTGCTGCTCAGGAGCAAGCAGCAGCTGTTACACTGGAACTGTTAATGTGCATGATCCTGTAGCAATAAGAGTGAGCTAAATTGCCCTATCTTTGATCCTGGATGAAGCAGGGTTACATTTGGAACAGTTTTCTACAGGCTTATGCACAGGTAGCAGTTGCAGCTTAACAACTGCTGGGAGCTCTTGGAACAGTAGCTCCCTCTTCTGTTTTAAAGCCATTCCAGGTGTATGTTTGTCCATAGCCAAAGGCACACCATGAACCAAGACCTTAAGGATGCACCTTTTTAACAAGATTTAGGATGTCATGTGTGTCACGGCTAAATGAGTTCCAGATTTGTGCTTGAACTGAAATCGCAAAACCTTGTAGGCTTGTAGGCTTTTGATTCCAGACTCTGGACAGCAGTTTTTGTGACATCGTTGCTTTCTTAAACCCTGAAAACAGCTAATTTGGAGGATGATCAGATAGCGGAACCCGTGTCACTTCTGATCTGGTCCAGATTCGAAGCTATAAAAACAGTTATGGATCACTAGATCTGAACTACTCACCTAAGAGCTGCAGTCTGGGCCTGTCTCTCATTTTGATTTAAGATGAACTTAGGAAGCTGGGCTTGTGTTTCATGAAACCTCACTGGAAAGGAACCAAGACCAGAGGTTGATGAGGTTCAGACCCAGGTTTCTGTTTAACCAAAATACTGAAGTTCTAGGAAGTTAAGAAAAAAAGATCCCAGTTTTGGTCCATTCCTAATTGACCTAAGAGCTCGTGGACAAAACACTGGTTAGATAAGTGTTTTTGATGGGGAGGATGAAGATAAGTAAAAAAATGGTTTCTGGATACCTGTTTGCTCATGTCTTGCCTGGGAATCCTTAGGGTGTATAGTAGCCTTTGGGGATTTAATGGTTTAAAAGAAAATCTGTGACACTCTAATCAATGACTCAGTGTTGAGCACGTCAGAGAAGTGCAGTGTACCCAGCAGGGCTTATTGAGAGATGATGCACAGATTAGCAATGATTCAGGGTTCAGCTTTGTTCAACAATCTGCTTGAACTTCACTTTGTAACCAGGATCAGTTGCATTCTTTTTGGGGAGGAGAGATGGGAGAGCTGGGGTGGGTTAGAGTGAAGAGGAGGTAGAAAGAATAAAAGTACAGCCAAAGCAATACAACTTTCTAGTGTAGGTACGGTCTGATTTACAAATGTTTGCAGAATGCTTTGTGATCCTCAGATGGAAGACCCTGGAGAAATGCAGAGAATTACCACTATGGGAAGAGAGTCTGATGTGAAACAGGAATACAAACAACGATAAGTCATTTTACACTTGCCTGTCACTTTGCTATGTAAGAATGTCTCTGAGGCTTCTAAAGATATATGTGCATTACAGTCATAGCAATAACTAGAGCGTAATTTAGACATGCCAAAGTTAGCCTTGAAGTAATTATCTCAGGTCTGATAGCAATTTAACCTCAGAAGCATAGAGCAGAACACAGGGTAACCACTTGAATATTAATGCAGCTTCTCAGGTGGGTTTTTCAAATCATACTGAGAGCCTGCTACCATGCTGTCATGGCTAAACTGCTAGCAGTACCCAAGCCAGTTTGTTGAAAGCATGCAAGTTCTACACATAGGCAAGCAAATATTACAGTGTGGGCACCTTAAGAAAGACATCCCAAATTCACTATCTACAGCCAAGATTAGAGACATGTTGGGACCCAGAAAGGGTCTGGGTTGCTCTCTGGGTGCACTCTGGCACCCAGAGAGCAACTTTTCACTGTTTATGCCTGTCACTAACATCTTAGAGTCGGGCCCGCATTAGCACTAAGAGTGATCAAGGCCTCATTTTCAATGCTAAAAGAGGGGGAATGACTAATTCATAGGAGCTATTCTGAGGTAAAAACACACTGAATTAATAGCACTTTAGTCTGACCTAAAATTAAACTTGTCAAGGTCCGGCCCAGACACAGGTATTTTGCTTACCCTGGCTAAGTTTGGACAGTCAAGAAGCCTGAGACTGAGTCGATTCAGTCTTTTCACGTTAGTTTAAGCTGCACAGATTGAACCAATAAGCAAATAAACAGAGATTCACTTTTGATTCAGGAAATGCACCCACATGCCTGCAGTGGCTCAAGCCAGAAGCCAGGGCACGCTAGAGCATGGCTCTTTGGCACATAGTCAGCATAGACTGTGCATTAGCTTCCTCTTCCTGCTGTCCCCCAGGTCTTTGGGATTTGCAGTCCAGACTCACAATAGCAGGACTCTGTAGGTTTGCTCATCACTTCTTCCTGCTTCCAGATGCCTCTGGGATTTGTTATCCTCAGTGGCAGCCAGCAGTGAATTTAGCAGGGCAGGGCAGGACAGGGCAGCTCTGCACTCAGGGGAAGAGAAGTTTAACCTCCATCCCTAGCCCCAGATCCCAGCTGGGGTTTGTCTGCGGGGGCAGTGAGCCAGCCAGTGAGGCCAGTGAGCCAGCCCTCACTGCTCCGGTTAAGGAGCAGAGGGGCAGGGCCAGCTCTGCTCTCTAGAGCAGACAGCTCAGCTCAGGGCTGGAAAGCATGCTGGGATGCTGGGGGATTCTAATTTAACTTGAACCAGGGAGGAGTGTGGGACAGAAGTTTCATAAGCCAGTTTGACCTAAATCAGTTAAGTCTGATACTACATTCAAGCAGGTTTATTTTAAACCAGTTTCAACCATTTTGAAACTGGTTTATCTACATTGAACTTCTATTCTGTTACAGGTTTAAACCAGTTTCTGATCACTTAAACTGGCTTAAACTTCTGTCCCTAGCCCTTGGCTACTTTACCTTCAAGTTGCAGCAAGGGAGGTTTAGGTTAGATAGGAGGAAGACTTTCTCACTAGGAGAGTAGTAAAACACTGGAACAGGTTACCCAGAGAGGTAGGGGAATCTCCATCCTTGGAGGTTTCTAAGACTTGAGTAATCAAAGCCTTGGCTGGGATGATCTAACTGGGGGATGATCCTGGTTTGAGCAGCAGGTTGGACTAGATGATCTCCTGAGGTCCCCATCAACCCTAATTTTCCATGATTCTATGTTTTTACCTCAGAATAATTCACAAGTGTTAATTTACAGAGGTCATTTGAGCAGCAAAGACAAGATGTTAGTTGTTTAAAAAAGGGGGAGGAGGAAGAAAGCAATAATGCAGTATTTGTTACTGAGTTTTAAAGCCACGTGGAAACCTTAACTGGATATCGCATTTTTTATGCTAAGCCTGCTGGGGGTGGTTGCTTTTGCAGTCTCAGGGCAGCATCTCATGCATTCAGCATCTTGTGTATTCAGCATCTTGTGTATTCAGCATCCTGTGCTTCAAAATGATGGCAGAGGTGCCTTAACTAAAGCTCATTTGCAAATATTAGTTAAAGCACCCCTGCCACCATTTTGAACAGCGGGGATGCTGAATACACAAGTTGCTGAGGCTACTGAAGCATGCTGATTAGCACGTGTTGGAGCAGGTGGTGGGCATGTGTCTAGGTATCCTCCGTGATCAGTAGTCTAGCAGGATGTCAGAATATCTACAGCCCTCTCAAGTGTTCTTTAGCATCTCAGATTTTGTTTCATATTAAAAAGTAAAACTACTGTTATGATAGCAAAGAAATTTTTCAAAGCAGGACCTGATAAAAAAAAGTCTGCTTGAGTCTAAGATTGTGAGCTGAGATGTGAACTGCTCCATTCTCAAAGGTCACTAGCTCCTTGGGCACTAGCGATGATACTTGAGCTATATCAGAGTTAACTATTTCACTCCTTGTTAAGGTAACTGCCTGATCTGGGAAAGGCAGGAAATTGTTATGCATTGAGATGTATTGGCCTTGAACAATAGATAGCAGTCTCAGGGGCACTCCCATACAACCCCACAGGAGTTCAGCCAGGAAAACATATTATGGTGTATTATTATGACAGATGCGGTACAACTAAGGGTCTGGGCTCACAGGGGAAAATTGGGGTATGAGGAACAGGAACAACAACTCTCATGACATAGGACAGGTTGGATGCAAAGATTAATGTCATATCCAGCGATCCTGGTTTTTCTTGATTAAAAAAAAAGCAAATTATCTGATAAAACCCTCCAAATCCGCGATTAAAATGAAATGCCACTATATATAGGTATCAATGGAACACAATATTTTAGTGATATATTTACAATTATACACCAGTTTGGAAGCCTACCAGTGCCTCAATGATTATAGTAAAATAAATTCTAAATACCTATAAATATTGGTATTTGATTTTGGGTTTTTTATCATGGAAAATCAGAACTCCCTCTGCTCCCTTAGCTCACAAAGACGCAGGTCCAGGCCCCTCACTCCCAAGCCACAGCCTCACAGCCCTGCTGGTGCTCCTCTCTCACCATCCACAGCCCCTTCCAGCCCATTGCCCCACCCAGCCTAGCTGGATGGGCCCCCAGTTGCCTGGGCTACAGGGCCAGGGACCCAGGTCCGCAGCCTCCCGCAGTGCCTGAGCCCCGGTGATGGTCTGCAGAAGGCAGCAGCGGCTGCAGCCCGAGCAGGGAACCTGGCTCCCCCTCCACTGTGGGCAGCACAGGTGGAGCAGAACCCGTGAAGGGGGCGGGGGCAGGCTGGCTGCTGTGGCTCAGGCTCCCCACCCTGCTGCCCTCCCCTGGGGCCTCTATAGCCTGATGGGCGGGCCTGGCATGGCAAGGCAATGCAGGGCCAGGTGGGGAAACTTGTTAGGGCCACTGTGAGCCCTGCGCTGCCCTAGCGATGCACCCCCTGCCCACCCCAGAGCAGTGAGGGGCACAATCCCATGCTGCCGCCCCCTCTGCTCTGGGGCAGGCAAGGGGCATGTCACCAGGGTAGCACAGAGCTTGCAGCAGCCACAACAGGCTTCCCTACCCTGCCCTGCTCTGCCCTGCTGCACCTGGTCCTTGCTGCCACGTTGTGGAGGCCCTGGGGGAGGGAAGCAGGGCAGGGAGCCCAAGCCTGCAGTGGGCAGCCCACCCCCACTCCCACCCTGTGCACAGATCTGGGGGGGCACATGTCCCCCATGCTGCCTCCAGGAGGGCGCACAGCGGTGAGGAGCCAGCCCCTCTTGCCTTGACAAGCTATGCACAGCTCCACCCCGTTCCCCACTGGGGCCCTGGGGCTGCACATTGTGGCCCCAGGCCCCAAGCCCCATTCACTGCCCAGCTGAGTAGCATCCCCATCCCCAGCCCTTCCCAGTTTCCTCTCCCCCTTCCTATGGGGGCCTCAATCTACCTCCCAGACTTCCCTGCAGGAACTGCTCTCCAAGCTCTCTGGGGGCATGTGCGTGTACGTACACATGGTGGCCCGTGCCTGACTGCCTGCCTCCTGCTCTCCCCGGCCCCTTGCAGCCTGGATCTCTGCCAACCTGCAGAGAGCTCTTTGCAAAAAAGCAAATTCGGTATGTTTCTCTGTTAAAATGAAAAGTCCATGTTTTTCTCAGGTTAAAAAATAAAATCCACTGTTTTCTCCCATTTTCCTGTGGGAAACAGAAAACCCAGATCCCTGGTCATACCAAACTGAAATTAAATTATTTTTCCTTGAAAATTTCAACTTGGACAAAGCCCATTTTCTGATGGGAAGATATTTCATTCCAAAATTTTTGAGCAAGCTCTATTCACAGAGGATTGAAATGCTACCTGTAGCTACCTGTATGCATAAAAGCAGGAAGTTTATCAGAATTAGGATTCTGATTGTGAAGATTAGATGCAGCAATCCCTATAACACTTGGGAACTAGTTTGCATACATCTGAAGAACTGGTCAGAGAATGAAATGAAACGAAAGTGTAGATGAATAGTTTGTTTGCCAATGATGGAAAAAATGTGAATAATTAATTTGACAAACATTTCCCCATCTGTGGGTCAATAATCAACATGTTTGTTTTTGAGAAATGTATTAACAAATTGTTAGCTCTAAAAGAGTCTAATAATAAATGAAAAAATGAATATTATTAAAAAAGTAATATCAGTTTTCCAAACTAATAAACTTGTGTATTGTGATGCTTATTAGTAGATCTCAAAGAGTGACATTGATCTTTCCTGGCCACCTAAGTAGCTATGTTTTTAGTTATTTAGGAGATACTTTTAGTATTTACATGCCTAGGGTAATTTTATACCTGGACACATAACCCTGTGCATAACTACATACAACTCTGTGGTCATGTAGACTGAGCTTTTGCATTAATAGTTATAACATGGATGCATGCCCCTTGTGGCTGCACAGTGGATTTCTATGACTGACAACGGCATTTGACACAAAGACTCAGTGACTAGGGTACTTGACTGGGAAGCCAAAGGTCCTGAATTCTAGGCCATCTTACCCAGAGGGGCTTTGAACTAAGTCTTCTCTTTACAGTTCAAGAGCCCAACCACTGTGCCACACCTTAGCCGCTACCCAAGTATTTTTCCAGTGCTCCTTTTGAAACTGGGCTAATTAACATAGTAGTCATGGGGGGGGAAATGATGGAGGGCAGTGTAGGGGAAAGTTTCTGCCCCACTGGAGAACTCATAACGTACAAAGAAGTGCACACAATAACATGGGAATCCATAGGTTGTAGAAGGGGACATCTCTGTCCTCTTGGCTTGAAAGGGGAACTCAAAGTGCTCGGTGACTGGTATTTGCACTTCAAATTCTGGCCAGACCCAGGGAGTGCAAGGCCATAAAAGTACAATAAAGAAAGCCCTCTGCTCTCATACACTTTCCTGAATTTATAAAATAATCCAAAGTCTTCTTTTTTTCTAACTCTGTCTCAACTAGTTCCCTGTTCTTTGTAGTACTTGCTGTGCTAAATCCTGTGAAACTCACAGAAGTATTACCCTGAAATCTTGGTTTGGGGAATGAGTGGGTTGCTGAGAGAAAGAATGCTTGAGAGACAGGAGCGCCCACTCTACTAACATAGGTATATTTAGCAGATAGCACACATCTTTATACTAAGAAATGTACTAGTTATCTTGCAAGTGAGCCTTGCTCCCTATCCTTCCCATCAGGCAGTAATCCAACAGCAGTTTGTCCCCAAACTTAATACACCTTTTGTTTCTTGCATATACATTGTTCTTACTGTTTTTATTCTGCTGGTTATTTACACGCTATTTCCATAATTGAGTTTTCACTATTGGGTATTTCTCTAAGCACGCATACTTGAAAACATTTCTTTATCACTTTCTCCCTTTCTGCACATCTTCCCATTGTCTTTGATCAAGTTTGTGCTTTGACAAAGCTTGCAGCTGCTTGCTCTGCTTTAACTAGATTGTAGACTTCTAGGCAAGCTTGGTTGCTGTGCAATGCCTCCTAGGAGTGGATACCAGCCATTTTTACGGTTACAAGAAGATTGGAGAGGAAGCCAATCAGAATTGCTATTACAGTGAGAATTTTCATAACAATAGGAAGATCTCTGATTGACTTTGGGAAGACAGCATCTGAGTAGGGAAAGGGAGTCATTCAGCTGATCTTGAAGAAGCAGCCCAGGGCTTCTGACTGTTCAGGTAGTACAGCTCCAGGGAATCTTCCACCCATCCACCCTGCTTAGTTTTCAACCTGACAGCTCTTTCTTACTCTCAGCTTCTAAGCCTTATGCATTTCCTGGTATCAGTGACAGCTGCAGACATCCAGTGGTATGTTTCCTTTTCACATCCCCCCAGCAGCAGAAGCACATGGAATCTGTTTCTTCTTGTAATCATGGTGAGCCGCTAGTTCATGCACATTTCATTTTTAAAGACAAGGTGAGCCCTTCCCCAGTTTGATCCAGCTGGAAGGATCACAAATCAGACTGTACTAGATACAATGGCTTGTCTAATAGGAATCTCACCAGTGCTAGACAGTACTGGAACAATAGCAGGCCTGGTGCTGAGTAATTTGCTGAAGGAAGAGTTGGGTCAATGCAGCAATCGGACATGCACAAGTCGGTTAAGAGCAGGTTTATTGTACTTATTAGTGCATTTCCTTATATACCACATGCACCCTTCCCATCCAAATTAACCATCCAAAATTGGGGGGAGATTGTTTTAAGCAAGAAAGCTCATTTCTGCACTGGAATGGAGGCATAGGGATGCTGAGATTGCTACTAGGGGTTATGCTTCCTTCCCAGCCACATGCAGCAGAGGCAGAACCCACTCGTTGGCATCCGTCATCCTTTTTCTCTCAGGTTGGCAGTGGCTGTGACAGGGTTAAACCTTTAAGTGTGGAGTTGCAAGGAAAAGGTGACTTATGTTGCAGAATGGACTCTGCCACTTCTGCATGCAGCCAACATTCAGCCATAGTGGGCCCATGCTGTAGTAGATAAGATCCTTCATTTGGCCTTCCAAAAACAACAAGGTGCATGTCTCATTGGGGACATGTGGTATATGAGAAAATATGGTAGGTTCTTTTGTATCAAACTGATGAGGAACAGGGCTATGGATTAAAACAGGTCAGCTATTATGGCTGCCACTTCTGTTTGTGCTGCGTATCAGGCAGGGATGAAATGGGATGTGTGTGTTTTTTAGGCTTGATGAGTCTAAGCCTATTGCCCTTGAAGTCAATGGCGACACTCCCTTTGTCAAGCACAGGCATTGGAGTAGGCTGTAGCCTATGAAAGCGCATGCCTCATTGAACAAACTAGTCTATAAGATGCCACACAGCCCGTTTTCTGCCTAACTTCAGACTAACACAATGAATGACCTCTCTCTATGTTTAGATCAGAGCTGTCTAACTTCTAAGTGGTCAAGGACCACATACCACAGGGGCCACAGTAGCAGCAGTTACACCAGTGGTGGGCCGTGGCCTGCAAGTGCATCACGCATTCTCTTACTGCTACACCACATGTCTGGGCACCTCCTTGCCTCCCACTGCACCATGGGCCTGGGTACCCTGCCTCACCCTAAGCTGCCCCAGGCCAGCACCACTGACTGCAGGCTCCCTCAGAACTGCAGGTTGCATGGTGTTGCACTGCTCTATGCCCTGGGGTGGAGGTAGGAGAATCAAGAGGGAGAGGGAGCCCAGAAAACCTGTTTGCATCAGCACCCAGAGCAATGGGGGCAAATGGCAGCCAGGTGGGAGCCCTGGGGCTGCAGTTTAACCCCTCCTGGGCCACTAGTTGGACATCCCTGTTTTAAATCAGTAAGTCACTTTCAGATGTTACCTGAACCCTGTGTTTGAGATAACTTTAATAATTATACAAGAATTTAATAATTATACAAGAAACACCATTCCCAGCTTTTGCAAGGGCTTTTGTTTATATTTCGTAGTTTCAGTTTTGTCACATAGTTTATGATGGAAGTTTGCAGACTAGCTGGCACTTTGGATAATTTCTTCTGTTTTCATATTTGAGGTTAACATTTAGAGGTAGCTGGGAAGCATTGGCTGGCTACAGCAACAGCAAGCTTCTGCTTCAGGCTACACTTCTGCAGATCCTCTGAGCCTGATGGGATCTTTCTCACTACTGAGTATTTTCTATTGTTTTGTTAGCTTTGTAGAAAGAAAATCCCATTGGTGATTTGTAGTTGACAGTAAGTCAAAAAATGAGGGAAGGCATCGAGGGCAAGTGTTTGAATTTAACTGAGCTTTCATTGATTTTGATATTCCCTTCAAGCAATTCTTGTGGGAATTTTCTGTTCAGTTTCTAAATTTTCTTTCTTCTAGCTGCAGAAGTTCTTCTCATTGAACTCTTGGAAGTACTACAGTACTACATATTTCGCCTCTGGCAAGTTGTCTGAAGGTATAACTGAATTCTAAGGAAAGATGGGTATTTTCTATTAATGGAGATAGCTGGCCAAGAAACAGATATGTTTCCTAGATTTCCTAGATTTCATAGACACTAGGGCTAGAAGGGACCTCGGAAGATCATTGAGTCCAGCTCCCTGTCCCAGGGGCAAGAAGTCAGCAGGCATCATAGGATCCCAGCAAGATAAATATCCAAATGTCTCTTAAAGGTGTTCAAAGTAGGTGCTTGAACCACTTCTGATGGCAGGCTATTCCAGACCTTGCGGGCTCGGACAGTAAAGAAATACTTCCTCGTGTCCAGCCCAAAACGGTCTTTCAGGAGGTTAGAACCGTTTGGCCTTGTCCTCCCGTGGGGTGCTCTGGTGAACATATGGTCCCCCAGATCAGCGGCAGGCACTTATTTTGGACAGAGGGCCACCTACTGAGTTTTGGCAAGCCATTGAGCACTGCATGACAGGGGTACCAGAGCGGATTAATATTGTCTAAATTTTTTAGGGGCCCCACAGGCTGGATAGAATGGCCTGGCAGGCCACATCCAGCCCCTGGGCCACGTTTTGCCCACTCCTACCCCAGATCCTGGTGAACACCCCTTATAAACTTATATTTGACCATCAGATTGCCCCTGAGCCTGCACTTTTCCAGGCTGAAGAGTCCCATAGCTCTCAGCCTGTTGTTGTAAGGTCTGTTTTCCTGACCTCTGATCATGCGCGTGGCTTTCTCTGGACTCTCTCAAGCTTCTCCACATCCTTTTTGAATTGTGGAGCCCAGAACTGGACGCAGTACTCCAGCTGCAGCCTCACCAAGGCTGAGTACAAGGGGAGAATGATGTCCTGGGATTTGCTTGAGAAGCATCTATGGATGCAAGCCAGCCGCCCATTTCCTGAGCCTGTCAAGGTCAGCCTGGATCACCCTCCTGTCCTCAGGTGTGGATGCTTTACCCAAGGTTTGGTATCATTGGCGAACTTGGTCAGCCCACTTCTGACTCCAATGTCTAAATCATTAATGAAGATGTTGAACAATATAGGCCCAAGGACAGTGCCCTGAGGGACCCCACTGGTCACAGGGCACCATGACAATTAACTTCCGTCAACCACCACCCTCTGGGTCTGACCATGGAGCCAAATCCCCAGCCAGTGGATCATGGTGGACCTAAGACTGCAGTTGGCCAGTTTTGCCAAAAGGTGATCTTGGGATACAAGGTCGAAGGCATTTTTAAAGTCAAGCTATATGACATCAATCTCATCTCCCTTGTCCAAGTGATAGGTCACCTGGTTGTAAAAGGAAATAAGATTGGTCAGGCAAGACCTACCTGCAACAAACCTGTGCTGGCTATCCCTCAGGATGTTGCCATCAGTCAGTTCATTAAGAATGGCCTCTTCGATGATCTTTTATGAGGCCACAAAAATCTGCCAAGTTTCAAGAAGATCGGTGCAGGGGTTTGGGGGAAACTGCACCTCAGGCTGCTGACAGGCAAAACTCATGACATAGATGACCCTGTGTGCGTTAAGGCTCATCAGGGTGAAAACTGCAGGGATGGTAGCCCCTGCAGAGGCCACGAAGCCTGCCAATTTCAAGGAGATAGGTGGAGGGTTTTGTGGGAAACTGAATCTCAAGCTGAGGACAAGCAAATCTCGTGATATGAGTGACAAAGTGTGTGCTAAGGTGCAGCAGGGTTCAAGCTGCAGGCCTATTAGCCCCTGCTGCGGACATGAAGCCTACCAGCTGTGGAGGAGATCGGTGCAGGGGGATTCTGGGGCCCTGCACCCCTAGCTGTGAACAGGCAAAACTTGTGACATAGGTGCTTGTGGGACTGAATGTCTCTGTCTTGGGGCAGTAGATTGTCTGTATTGATAATTTCCTCTCCTTAGTCTGTGGTTTTGTAGGTGTTAATCCTTGCTAATTAATTCATTATCTACTAACTACTAGTAGCTAGGTACTGTGTATTGAGCTGGTCCCTGAATAAATCATGAATGATTGGTAACACAGTAGCTTAGCAGCCAGGCCTGCAGTAGTTCCCCTCACCACACCCTGTGCCCCAAGACAGACACAGTTGCACAAGCACCCATGTTATGAGTTTTACCTGTCTGCAGCCAGAGGTGCAGGGCCCCAGAACCCAGACCCCCTGCACCAATGTCCTTGATAGCTGGCAGGCTTTGTGGCCTCAGCAGGGGCTAGCAGGCCGGCAGCTGTCACCCTGCTGCGCCTTAACATGCACAGTGTCACCCATGTCACAAGTTTTGCTTGTCTGCACCATGAGGTGCAGTTTCCCCAAAACCACTGCATCTATCTCCTTGAAACTTGGCAGGCTTTGTGGCCTCAGCAGGGGCTAGCACCCCTGCAGTTTTGACCCTGCTGTGGCTAAACACACATAGGTGACACAAGTTTTGCTTTAAGGATTTTGAGGGGCATTCTCCCAGAAACCCCTGTGCCTATTACCTTGAATTTTGGTATGTTTCATGCTCTCAGCAGATGCCACCATTCCTACAGGTTTCAGCTGAATCAGCCAAAAGACAAAAAAGATATAGATATGTCATTGATTTATCATTATACCTTATAGCCAAATCTCTGAATCTTTTCCAAACTGGTTTGGAAGCTCTGAATTGATTCGAAAAGTCGAAAGCTTCCTGTGATTTGATTTGGATTCATAGATTTGGTCTCTGAATCATCCAAATTATCTCCAAATCTGAATCATGATCCAAATCTTTGCACAGCCCTAATGCTCAGTGCCCCCAGGCTGCTGCAGGGATGGAGCTGATCAATCACATTCTTAGTATTCCCATTACTGTTGTACCTAGGTGCCCTAAGTTTTTTGGTTACATAAAAAGTACTACGGATAAAAACATGGTGATACTCAGAAGAAATACTGATGTCTAGCTGCCGCAGCACAGCAGTTAGACAGAAGTCAGGACAGGGAGGCATCGTAGCGATTAACTGGTTCAGTGCAATAGCTTGATGCAGAAAGTTTGATGCACTGATGCAGAAAGGCTGAGATCCAACAACCAATCAGTTGGGGACGTTAATCTCTTGTTACGCTCTATTAGTGTTGTGGTAGCCCATGCATCCTCTCCTGGGGGCTGTCTTAGTATGGAAGGTATGCCCGCAGCCAATATAACCAATTCCTGCTCTTCCCTTCATACTACAGGGGATGTACTCTGTATATTGTCAGCTCTAACTCGCTGACCAATGGAGAAAAGAATGAAAATGAAAAGGTGTTTGACCAGCACCTAAATATAGCACATGAATCAGTGGGGAGAATGAATCAAAACCAGCAACTATCTAGATGGTGAGAAATCCCTGCAATAAGGTAAAGACCTCACCACAGTGCGAAGTCAGGCTGTCATCTAATGCAGAACCCTTGGCCAAGGACTAGAAAGGTGACCCACGAGGCAGAAAGTTTAGGCTAGACCCAGCAGAGAGTGACTGAGCAGTCAGCAGGCCAAAGAGATTGAAAGGGAGAGAGAGAGATGCTTTTTTGTGACACTGTTGCAGATATAAACGTGTGAAGGGAAGTATTTCCTCAAGTGATCAGAAACACTTGGTAAAACCACACTGAAGATTGAAAAGGAGCAGCTGCGGGAAACGGCAGAGTTGGCATCTTCAGAGCCACCTGCCACTGCGTGAGGGATAGGCAGGAATTCGAGTCTGACCATGTCCTGATTGGCCTGCATCTGTCTCTGATGGGGCTCGAAGCATCCTTGGCCACAGTTGTCTACCGTAATCTGCCAATAAGGTCTCAGTGAACCGAAATGTCAGGGCCAGAGATAGGGTAGTCACTGGCTGCTCCAGTCAGGGTTGGGCAGGGAGTCTGGGATCCACAACTAATCACTAATTCTCATTTCCTTTTCCCTTTTGCCTTCATTTTGGCTGCTATGAGTGGCTTGTGTGGAAACTATCCAGCATTAGAGGCAGAGGGAGAGCCAGTCAAGTACTCACCAGTCCAGTTGAGAAACAGATGATGTTCTCCTATCCCTTCTCTAGGATGCTGGGAGTATCTGGTGCAAAAGCTGCACTAACCCTAAGCCCATTTCACTGAGAAGAGCATCTTGGTAACAGTGGACCTTTTGGCACATCTCATTTTACTGCAGACCTCTCATTTCCCTCCTCCCTGCAGTGACATGCAAGGATGTACACAGAGCTGGTGTGTGCCATACTGGAGATGTGCACCCCCAAACCCAAATGTACCCATGTCCTGTAGTCAACTGAACCTGTCCAATCCTGCTCTCTAGGGAGACTGATGACCCCAAAGAACATGCCAGGATTTCCCCCTAAGGACAGATCTGATCTCTAAGCATCATGAAGACGCAGCTTCTAGTGTGTTTCCTACCAGCTGTTCCTATTTCTGGTGCTAAGTGAAAACAAAGTCTTTAAGCAATGTGACTCATGTAGGCGTAGGACATGGAGCCACGCACTAAAATTACTTAGAGCACCAAGGTTAAGCACTGTGGTGCTGTGGATAATAAACAGTTATGTGTTTTAACAGCCTAGCTTTTGCTTGGGAAATTGCAGGGGTTTTAGAGCTTTCTTTCTTGTGATAGAAGAGATGATTAAAGGGCTGGAATAACCCGCAGTTTGTTTTGCTTCATGTTAATTGAAAACCCTCAATATTTTCAAATGTTGCTTATTGGTTAAATCAGGAATCCATCACCACTTATTATGAAATGACCTTTCAGCTGTGCACTTTACTTACTCAGTACGTTACGCCCCACTCTCACATCTGCCACAGGCTATGTATCTCCAGTCTAAAGTGCTCTTGTGCTGCTGTACACTCAGGTGTTCATTTTGCACCTGGGATTTCCATAGATAGCTTATCTTCCTAGCAGTCTTCATTACCCTATGGCAGTGGGTTTTGTGTATTGATAGTGCAGTGAACTCAGCAGTGTGCATGTAGTGCTCCTGTGCTCTACACTGGATGAATCAGAATTGCTCAAGTGTGTGTCCTAGACCATCTGCTGCTAATGGTGTTTTTCTTCTCATTCAAGTGGTAAGGGCTTGTGGTGCTGAAGCAGCAAGACATGAGTTCTCTCTCTGTTATCGCTATGAAATTTTGTGCGACTCTGACGCGACAGCCACAAAAGGCCAGGTGCCCATGCATTTGTTGCGGCATCTATTGGGAAGAGGCCCATTTGAAAGACAAGGCATAGAGTATATGCTTTACAGAATACATTTATTGAGAAACAGCTGTACAGAACAGTTCACACACCTTTGACTGTACAAAGCCACATTTGTAAGTCCATGACACAGGTATTTTGTGAGGGATACATAATCTGATCTCTTAGGCAACCTAGAAGGAGGCCAGAGCAAATAACCAGTAGCACAATGACAAACACTTTGCTTGTAACCAACTGCTCTTCCAAAGTATTTGTCTCCTTTCACTGTGGCTGTCTGTCACTTGGGATCTGAGTGATAGCTTCATTCTGCATAATTTCACTTCATAAGGGACAGAACAGTGAAGCTCACTGATCAAAACCTTTTTTTGTTTTTTATAATGCTAGATTGAAATTTATACTGGTGGCTGGTAATCTCTCTCACCAGGAGATATGCGGCTGAGAACAGCTATTTGATTTTCACTGACTTTGGACATAGAAGCCTGCAACAAAACTTTGAGTTTGGAGACTATTTCTTTGCTCAGGGTAGCTTGCTAAGATTTATTTTCCAGTTTTAAAGCAGTTAAGCAACTGGCAACTGAAGCCAGCAACTGGCAACTGCCCAAGGTTTAAGCACTGTAGGTGCTAACGCATTACAGCAGGTGCAACAGGATATACTTAATGACTATTAGTAAATCCAGGAGAAGTGTACTATCTCTGCACAGGCTGGGCTGCAGTCTCCATGCTGCCTGGATGCACTGCGTGGGGAAAGTGCAAGGACTTCAGTGCAGCTCCTTGCTGCCATGTCATCTGGCTCTGATGCAAATTACAGACAGTAAGAAGTTTTAACTTGCATCTTTGGCATTAGGCTTGGTTGTGGCCATACAACTGTAGGGAATCCGTGGAGAATCAGGTCTAGCAGAGATCAACTATGATATACCCTTTAGATGCTTTGCCGTGCCCCCTTTGCATCCCCTTTGCATCCCACTTCTTCCTTCTCTTAGGCAAAGTGAGTGGTGGAAGCAGCTGGGCAGAAACCAGTGGAGGGCTTCCCTGTGCAGGGAGGATTCTCCTCTGATCATTTCTGGCTCGTTTTAGTCTACCTTGTTCAGCATGAGTAGACTAAAAAGGCGGCCCACCTGACCTGCCATGCAATCAGATACTGGCCACAAACACATTCGCTGATGGTTTGGTTTCAGTACCTGTGACAAGAGCTCAGCTGCTAAGAGCAACGGAACATTGTTCCTCTACGGAGCAAAAGCTACTCCTTGAGAAACTGCTGAGACTCGGGGCCTCCCGTCTTTCCATAGACACTGTATGGTGGATACCTGTGCTTCTACTTGTCATCACATCACAACCCCTGTCCTTACATTTACTGAAGGAGCCAATTCCTCTCCCATTCACCGTCCCAGGATCTACCTGCTCACCTGTTGGCTGTGAGAAGCACCTCTCCTATCAGCTATTAAAAGGACCTTCTCTGATTAGCTGCTGTAGGGCCACCTCTCCTCCCATTTGCTTTCACCTATGGTAAATTCAATCATTGTGAATATAATATTAGGGAAGCATTTGATTTATTGTAGTTTATGGAAACAAAGGGGAGGAGCCTGCACACTTTCTGCAAAGCACTAGCAGAGCTTGTGAATCTGTACAGACCACAAACTGAGAACCACTGAATTAGAATGAAGAGTATTAAAGTAACAGGATCTTGGTAGTGTCACTGCCGCTAATGCAGTGAGCTCTAGGGTTACCAACACAGCTGATCTTGCTTGGAAATGAAGGGTGGGGGAGGCAAACTTCTGTCTCTTGCAAGTGAGTCACACATACAGAGTGACTGGCAGCTGGGCTTGCAGACCTGTCAGGCAGTAGATTTCCACTATATGCTGACAGCTTCAATCAGCATCTCATGGTGCCGAGCCAAATATAGGTCCTGCCTGATGTGGCCTGGAACTTAAGCAAAGCATGTTTGTGCCTGCCTGTTTGTAACTTCCCCCCTGCACTTGTTCACTTCAGCCTCAAGATGGATCCACTCTCCTGCGATTCGGAGGAATAGCTGGACACGGGATGGAATTTTATTTTCCCCCAAGTGTCTAAATGACAGATTCCTGACTGTGTGAGTCGTGCTGTGGCTACCTATGCAAAGTGTGTGATTCCACTACCCCTGCAGCGTGGACACATAAGCAAACATGTGTAGGCTCAGCATACACCATAGGCTGTACACTGGCTGGGTATGCGCATGGCTAGGGATATACAAACCTGAATATAAGTCTTGGAAACAGCAGGGAGGGAGAAGGGCCCTCCCATATGTGATTCCAATAGCTGAGGGCACTTGCCCAGTAAGCAGACCTAGGTTATAGGTCCACCTACCCAGAGGGGGCTTGCCTTCAATGCGTTTGACTTCCCAACACAAGACTCTAACAACCACAACACAAGTTAGCCATTATCCAGACACTTCTCCAACACTCCTCTGGAAAGAGACACTGAGATGGAGAACCTGCATTCATGTGTGAGCAGCATATGAAAAAAAAGAGTCCAGGACTTCTTGACAGAGAGGATTTTAAATTCTGGAGTCAATTTTGTGTCTTTTAGGTGTTTTGCAAGAGAAATAATATGAAAAACAAAGATAAATACTGTTACTTAACTGACTCATGGAGGTTCATTCTGTTCTCTTGTAGTATCAGCAAACCTGGCCGAACTCATGCACTTCAGTATGAAACAGTGTAAATCTTCCCGCTCTTCTGAGCAACTTAGCTTATATCCCATCTAAACCCCCTGCTCTTCCACAGCTATTTCTATCCAGTGTTAATGTAATATAAAAACAGACACACATTTATCTGCAATGAAACAGATGCCCCTAAAAGAGCGCAATTCCCCTACAATGAAAACCTCTGCCCAGAGGAGTAAGTAGGAATTTTGGTGACATGGGGGGATGGGGATGTGCGTGTGTGTGTGTGTACTGCAGCACCTGGGGATAACTTTCTAATGCACCCTCAACTGACATTCATCCCTAATTATGCTACTGCTTTTGCCATCTGTTAACAAAAACACTAAAAATATGACTGAGCGACACAAAGAGCACCATGATCACCCCCTACAAATAAGCATACATGTACAATCAAGAATCACATACTGCAGAACAGTTCAAGATCCCATTTCCCCTCCTAACCCACTCCTTCATTTGACCTCAATTGCCTGACCCAGGATCTAGATCTGGCAGCATACTTGATAGTCCACAGTTCTGGGATATTTTGAACCAGGTTGAGGAGTGAATTTCAAATTGAGAGGCCCTTTCTGAGACTGCCCTGCCAAGCTGCTCCGTCCCAAAGATCAACTAACTCAGGCTCAGGCTGATCACAGATGCAATGGTATCCCACATGGAGTGAAGGAGGATCTCAAGCCTTGTTCTTTCAGGGTTTATAACAAGGAAACCAACACCTACATTCAGGAATGTGTGTGAAGGGAGAGCAGCCAGGAGACCTATAAGACATATTATCCACAGGGATCAGAGAATGGCCCAAGGCTTGCTAGAGACAGTTTCCTGGGGTCCAGGGGCAAAAGGGCAACATAAATCCTAGCCATATCAGGGCTGGATGGCCTCTGGTGTTACTCTACCACTACCTGGGCAATCACTGTCTAACAGAGACAGTAGCATGATGAAAATGCTATATGGCACACTGCAGCATTGGATACAGATACTCAAGCTAGCTGCCAACGAGCTGGTATGGGGATACTGGGTGAAGGTTGGCTGGGGCAACACAGAGCTCCACATGGGTTAACTCAGCCTGCTTATCAGCATAGTACTCTATGCTATTCTGCAGCTTGTAGAGCAGACTTATTTAAAGTGTCCTATACTCTAGGACAGCAGTTCCCAAACTAGGGGTTGTGACCCCAAGGGAATCACAGCACTTATGGGTGAGGTCACAAACCCCATGGATATTCAACTGGTGCAAGTCAAACTTGCACCAGAAGTGGGAAGGCAAGCCTGGGAGTGGACCTGCATGTCAAGAAAGACTGAGAACTGCTGTTCTAGCAAGTACCAGGCTGTGACTACAGTAGACACCAATATACATTAATAAATAAGTAACTAATAATTAAGGGAGATGCCAAACTCAACTCACATATAACATGAGCTAGAGCTGGGTTATATTTTCAGAGATAACAAGCTAACGTGTTAAACCCTTTGAGCTTCACTCCTGTGGCTCCGAGGGTGTGCCTTGCTCTGAAGCTCTAGAGATTTTCTGGCTGCACACAAAGGAAAACCTCTGTATAAATCAGAGGAAGATGAATTTAGTCAAGCAGGAAAAGCAGACAGGAAGCTCATCAGGAAGGTTAGAAAACAGGTCCCTGTGACTATGGGAGGGATTCAAAACTGGGAGGGAGGGAAGGCAGGGGATCCCTATTATTGTGTGCAACTAAAATAAAATATATTGTAAAACCTCATTAATTTGAAACACAAGAGACCAAAACATACGGCCTTCAAAATAAATGGGTTCCAAATAAATGAACTAATTGTGATTTGCATATATGCAAATTACTACCAGTATCTACAGACTTCATTCACCCATGTACGGACCTAACTAACTGATATGAACAAGATGAGGAGTTATCCCAGTGACTAATTATGCAGATGTCAGGGGCTATAACACAAGGAGTTCCTGATGTAGACCAGCAGCAATGATCTAGGGACCCTTTCTCTTCTGATCAATGTAATTAAGGAACTGTCCCACCAACTGCCCCCTCTCTCCTTTGATCCCACCTATCGATGGAAACCCCTTGTGGATTTGGCATCTCCAGTCTCATGAATCGACCCCTGATCCAGCCCCTAATCTTGCATATAAATGTCTTAAGCCCTAACCCCTTGGCGCACTCCTACCTCCTTGGGCACTCCCAGCATTCAGGGATTGCCCAGGCATTGAGGTCCCCAGGCCTGTTGTGCACAGCCTGCATACTGTATAGCAGCGGGGATGCAGACGCCACCTTCCCTCTGGCCATCGAGTGCCTGAGGGGACAGGAGCATGTGGACTGGTCAGGGCTTGGGACAGCAGGTGCCAGGGCACAACAAAAACTGCAGGGGTGGGAGGTGGGGGCAGTAGCCCCAGCTACATACATAATCATGGGCAGGACTGGGGGTTGGTGAAACCCGGGCGGGGAGGGGAAGCGAGGTGTTAGTGGGACAGTTCTGCACTTAGATTCATCCAAGCAGAAGAAAAAGGGGCCCTATTTCACTGCTGCTGGTCTATATTAGGAACTCCTTGTGCTACATCCCATGACATCTGCTTAATCAATCACTGGGATAATATTTCACTTATTTTCTTACCAGTTAGTAAGGTCTGCACATGGGTGACGTAAGTCTGTACATACCCACAGTGATTTGGATACATGCAAATTACTATCTGTATGCTTATTTTGAACCCATTTACAGTATTTCAAAGTTGGTATTTTTTTGGTTCTCTGGGTTTCAAATTAACAAGGTTTTCCTGGTCCAAGGGACCAGAAAACGGCTTTGAATTTCAAAGAAGACATCTATTATATTATGCATATAGTAATGCATAGAAAAACCTATCCTTCTGGCTAGGGAGTGACATAACTTTGAAGTATCCAATACTTTGAACTCTCTGATACCAAATTAACAAGGTTTTTCTGTAATCAGCTACATGGGACAGTAAATTAAATGATGGCAGTGGTTCACCAGCACCTTGCTTCACATTCCACCAGAAAACCCATGAATGATAGTCACACATCAGGGCAAATAGGAAATTCTTCTCATAGTCCTACAGAGAGCTTCAGCAAAACTGAGCTAAAGGCCTGCCATGCATCAAAGAGCAATACAGCTCACAGAGCCATGTGCCACCCCAAAATGTCTGGAGGAAGAAGAATCCATGTCAGCTTGAAAAGCAGAATGCTGCGGTATAGACGTCCACAAAACAGCAGATCAATGGTCTTGTTGAGCTCTCAGCAGTAATGACTATGGATGTACAGGTACTATGGAAGTATAGAACACAAGGGGTCAAAAATAGGGCTAGATGAACTTCATGGAGCTCAGGGCTTTGTCAAATGATGTTTCTGGGTTCACCAGATTAGTCTGAATTCTCTTTCCAGTAAAGCTGTTTTAATGCTAAAAACAGACACATATTCCTAGGCAGCCATAAAGCAGACTGGGGAGTCAGTTATTAAAGAGGAGACCCTTCAGATACTGAACTGTCCCACTTGTCTGTGGGCCAAATTCTCCTTTGAGTCACGCCATTGATCGTAGGAGGGCAGTTCTGATGTGTCCGAGGGAAGAATTTGAGTAATATGTCTGCTTTCATTACAACCCAAACCCCTGCTTTCATTAGGAGTTTTCATCTCATATTTATCTCCTCCTTTCCTCTCCACTCCTTATCTGTTTTCTCCTCTGCTATCACCATATTTTTCTTTTTTTTTTTCCCTTCCTCTATTTTTCCCTTTTTCTGCTAACTGGATCATGGACCCAGTGCTGAGGCTGGAATGTAAATGCAGATTGTTTCAATGGGCTTGAAACCAATTTCCCTACTGTAAGTTTATAAACACATCAGGGTCTGCATTTAGGCAACACATCATTGATAATATACACCTCTAACAAATTGGTCCTCATGGGACTTCTCTTTTTGGTTTTGTACTGACCCTTCCCAGAGCATCATTCACAGCCATCACACATGTGACAGCAAAATGGTGCACTCACAATATCCAAACCAGAGGCTTTTTCCTAGAAGGGGTTCTTTCGAGCCAGCCCATTGAACTATGGAATGGGTAAGAAGCAGGAGGTAAAATGTGACACCCTGTTGCCATGTCAGAGCACTGCAAAATGTGAGGGGTGTGATGCTTACTGAGTGCAAACTCTCCCAAGTCCCCTTTTTATTCTGTTTGCTTAAAAGCTACAGACAGATCCAGTTTGTCTGACATTCCCTTGCATGTGCCTCTGCTGTTGCTCCACAAGCCTCTGCCAGGCTGAGATCAGTTGGTAGCTGTGGTTTGCTGATGTCATGAAGGACACTACCTTTTAAGTGGCACTGAGAAACAAGCCAATGTCTACGCTTGTAACCGCCAGCTCAGAAATGTCCTTTTAGTGTTTGTGCCATGGTGGGAAGCATGAGCAATGATGGGAAGTGGAAGCTCTCAGGAGCTGCAGACTCTGCCTGGAGTCCTGTTGGGAAAGGATCAGAGAGAGGAAATGGACATCACAAGGTAATCAAATGCAGCTCAGCTCGCCCTGTCTGACTGAAGTCCTGACCCTGTGGTAGTGGGTGGCTAATGGGAACGGGATCAGCTCTCATGAATCAGGCTGATACAATCAGGCCACATCCCGGAATAGAAAAGCCTCATCAGTATTTAAGGAAAGGCTTTTCCTCTTAAGAGAAGATGACATATTACTACACAGACAGAGATAATAACTAGCTCTTATAATACTTGTCATCAGATCCCATCACCAATCATCCAGAAATCCTGCAAGGCCCATCAGGCACTGAGTGAAATGTGTGTGCCTAAAATGGCTAGAGATCGGTAGATGGAGGATATCAATTTTCACTGTCTTTGTCAGCCACTCCAAATTAAATGGCAAGATAGGATCAGAAAGGCAGACCCTGCAAAACCCTTATTAGTTCTGGCATGGTTTCAACAAGTTTTTTTCTATAGACATATTTTTATGTGGAAGACCAATAAATTATGAAACCTCTATATCAAGGGATGGTGTTATTGTGCCATTCCCAAAAGCTTTGGGAGGAGAATAGGATCACTAATAATGGACACCAGACAGACTGTCCTGAGGACTTAATCAAGACTGATCCACATCGCGTTAGATCCACAAGAAGCCTAGGCTCATTTGGAATTGGTCAGTAAATCTCAAAGTACTTTACTGAGGAGGCCTCAATTTAAGAGATGGGAACACTGAGGTAGATGACTTGCCAAAGGTCACCAGCAGAAAAGGAGCAGGAAGAGAGCCCAGCTCTCCTGTATCCCAGCACAGGCTGCAATCCACTGGACCACAACAGCTCCCCAGTGTTTTAGCATCCCCTGACTTTTAAAGATCTCAAAGCATTTCCTTTGTCTGCTCAGGGCCAGAGGTATCTTCATTAAAACCTACATTGTCTCCCTTTACATTCCCATGTTTCTCACCTGTTAGATCCTGAAATATATTCTGAATGCTGAACTTCTTGTTGAACAATCACTTTCATGACAATGATCTCACTGGCCCAGTTTTGCCACTGCTGGATGTGACACCAGTGCATTCTGATGCAAGAGGGAAGAAGCACTAATGCAGAGCTGGTCAAAACCCAGAAGAATTATTTAAGGAAAAACTAAAAATTTTCGAAGTTTTTTCCTTTCCTCGATTCAATTTTTTTCCAGAATTTTGCAGTTGTACTTAATTTTTTCCCTCTACATATTTATCATAATTTTGGCTTTATCATATAACAACCTCAATAAAACTTTGTATAAAATGTCAATAAAAATGTTGATAAAAGCCTTCATTACAATACCAGCAAAATGGAAAACCTAGGTAAACTTCTATTTAAAAAAAAAAAAAGCTTAATTAAAAAGGTTAATTTAAACAAAACAATCACTACCCTGATGTCTTCAGTATTATCCAATGGAAGAGAAATAAGAAAATACACTTGCTATATCACTGCTAGAGGTATCTAAAAGCTGAGACTCCCTTTCAGTGAACAAAAGCTCTTCTCAGTCAGGAAACCTAAGGAACTAACAAAAAGCCCGATGTTTCTCTTTCTAGCTTAGTCAAGTAGCCTTTCTTGGCTAGGTGCTGTTAGAGGTGCAACAATCAGGGTTTTTTTCTTTCTTTTGGCTCTCAGCTACAATCACAGAAAGTGGAAGCATTGCTGCTAGTCTGCAAGCTAACCAGCTCTGCAACAATATTTCTGTCACAGCTTTAGAAGCTAGTTCCTCTGAAACTGTTAGAGTCAAATATTATAACAAGTAGAAATCCGATATTCCAAAATACTATATCCCTTTGCAGAAAACATTGCTTCTCAGCTTCCACATTTTCTGTGGTTGGTAAAAGTACATTTGAATTTAAGTGACAGAACTAAGCAAGGTAGTAATCAGAGGGTGCGTCTACACGTTCATTAATGTGCTGGAATTTTGGTGCATTAAGTTTAGTACCTCTAAAAACAGGTACTAATTTAATGTGCTGTAATTAGCATGTTTAGGTGATGCTAATGTGCAGTAGATTAATTCTACTGTGCATTAGCATGTTTTTTTCCTGCCATGCTAACGCACAGTAGAATTAATCTACTGCGCATTTAGTGTCTTGTGTAGATGTCCTACCTAGAGTGATGTAACTCTCAAAGTGTGCTGTTGCAGGGCCTGCAAGGTTTAAGAGTGACTAATGACTGATGTAAATCATTTGAGAGATGCAATTCCTACATTTATTAGGCATTTGTTTATATTCTAACAAATGCGGAAGGGATTAAGCTTTCAACTAATGTCAGTGATGCTTTTACAAATCCTGTCCTGCACTGATTAGGTCTAGCTCAGACCACAAGCCCACATGCAATCATTTAAACTCCTGAAATTGTTAAAGAGTCATTTTGCTTACTAGCCCACAAATGTTTGGAACTTTTAAGTCAGGTGACCTTTTTTAAAACTTTCAAATATAAAATATTTGACATAGTCCGCTAGAAAATCAATGCAGGCTTGATTGTTGTTGTCTCTACTTCAGAAGACTGGCAATAAGTAGAAGGTTAGAGAAATTTGCCATAATTCTGTCCTCAAGAAACCATTTTTAAGAGAAGATATACATCATTTTACACTTGTTCACCCTGTGGTTGCTAGGTAACTTCAGTAGATCTTGTCAGTCTGCAACCTGCTAATGAGAGAGAAAGATGGGAGGGACAGGGATAGAGTGGTTTTGGGCAGTGTAAGACAAAGTCCTACTGATTTCAGTGTTAGCTGAAAGAAGGAGAGAACTAAATGCATATGTGATATATAATTTCACTGACAACAGTTCCATTACACCAGAAATGAGTTTGGCCCACAAACCTTTCCTTTATATGTTTAGAAGCTCCTGCCACTGAGATATGGGCTTAGTGGCAGGAAATGTTCAGCCCAGCGCTGACTCTCTGTCACCTTTCACCTTGCTCAATGTACATATTAAAATAGGAGAGAAGAGTACAACGAGGAAACCTCACTTGCCTCATGTTTGGTTTTTCAGAGAGCAAGGAAGTCTATATTACCCATGATCTTGCTCTGTGCAGAGGAGCCACAGGATCAGTCTACATAACGGAGCAGGTAAAGCCACAACACTCCTTTAGCAGGGTAAGACCTGTTTTGGTCACATATGGTGTGGAGGTTTGCTGCCCTCTGGAAGTCATTTTCTTCTCTTTGGCAGGAGCTAAGAAAAAAGATCTTGTTACCTTGGTGGAACAGCAAATCAGTACTGGATTGGCACCTACAGTACAGTGCCAATGTCATCTCTTATGGCTTTCCTCACTGAGTGGTCTCAGGGTCTGGACACATAATACATTTACACTGGTTCAATTTATATAGGTTTATATGCTAGCATAAATTACACTGGGATGTCAAGCAGAGAGACATGCACTTTTTGGGGTAGTTTTTTGCAATAGTAGGAGAGCAATGGATGTGATATACCATGATGTCAGGCAAGGCTTTTGATACTATCTCCCACAACATGCTCATTAACAAGCTAAGGAAATACAGACTAGATGAAGGGCAGTGTAAAGCGGATACATAACTGGTTGGATCATGTGCTTAGTGAGTAGTCATCAATGGGTCATTGTCTAGTTGGGAGAAGGTATCAAGTGGGGTTTCCCAGGGGTCTGTCCTGGGTCTGGTATTATAGTATTTAATATCTTCATTAATGATCTGGACGATGGGACCGAGCGCAGTCAGGAACTTTGGGAATGACATCATATTGGATGAAGCTGCAAATGACCTGGGATAGACTGGAAAAATGGGTTGAAATTAACCAGATGGAATTCGGCAAGGGCACATGTAAAGTCCTTCATGTAAGATTAAATTAATGCACACACAAATACAGAGTGGGAAATCAGTCTCTAGGCTGCAGTAGTGTAAAGATGGACCTGGGGGCTACAGTTGATCATAAGATGAATAAGAGCCAACAGTCTGCTCTTGTTACAAAAAAAGGACAACAGTATATTGGGTCACATAAACAAAAGTAGGACTGGCAAATCAAGGGAAGTGATTCTTCCACTCTATTTAGCACCAGTAGGGCTGCACCTGGGGTAATATGTCCAGTTTTGGGCCCCACACGTCAAGGAAGATGTGGACAAAGTGGAAAGAATCCAGAAGAGAGCAATACAAATGATTAGAGTCTTGGGAAGTATGGGTTATAAGTAAAGGACTGCAGTATGAGTAAAGGACTGAGTGAAAGAACTGTAGTTATTTAGTCTGGAGAGGAGAAGACTGAGGGGGGGATTTGATAAGTCTTCAAATACCTGAAGGGCAATTATTGAGAGGATGTAGATGGGCTTTTTTCTATGGTGGCAGGGAACAGAACTAGGAGCAATGGACTCAAGCTGCAACAGAGGGTTGGAGATCATGCAGAGTTTTCTGGCTATGAAGGTGGCCAAGCATGGGAACAGGTTCCCTGGAAAAATTGTGGAATCTCTGTCCCTGGAAGTTTTCAAGAGCAGGTTAGAGAGACACTTGGCTGGGATGGTTTAGTGAAGAATGATCCTGCACTGATTAAGGGGCTGGACTAGATGTAGCTCAGGGCTGTCCAACTGGCAGTCCATGGGCTACATGCAGTCTACCAGGGGCTAATGTGTAGTCCTGGGCTCTCACCCTGCTGCAGCTCCCCTCCATCATTCTGGCTGCAATGGCACCCAGTCTCACGTTCCCCCCTCCCTCCCTTGCCTGCCACTTCCTGCCTTTGCCCCAGGGACAAGGCAGTGTGGCAACATGAATGAGTCCAGAAACACTTGTGGGGAGAAGGGGGAATCAGGTCCATGAAGTGCAGCAGTGTGGGGACCTGCAGCAGTTTCTGTGGGGTATCGGGATTGGGTTTCATAGTTTCATTGTTGTTAGCAGCTGGAAGGGACCTTACAGATCATCGATCATTGGGTCCAGCTCCCCTGCACTTGGGTTTATACAACGGAGTAGTTGTGGGGGATGAGGGGAGCATCCGCATGGCACACTTGGTGAGGTCTGCATGGCATGCAGCCCCCACTCTTGTGGGCTCAGAAGTTGGACAGCCCTGACCTGCATGACTAGATGACCTTACGGTCTTACTTTCCTATGATCACAGCACCTTGTGACTAGGTGGCAGGAAATAGATAATAACACTTGTGCCTTATGCATACATCTACTCTTGGAAACAACCCTGTTTTTTCTCAGGGTAATGCTGCACTGGGATTCATTCCATTACACCAGTGCTGGGCTGTACGTAATGTGTTCACTCCTTTTCTTTTTGATGTAAAGATGAATTATATTAATGTAAATGTCTCATGTGTCCAGGCCCTCATGTGGTAGACACTGAGTGACCCTAGACGGGACATACCTCCCAAACAGACTTAGATGATGTGTGTCCCCATTACTGCTTTAGATATGTACGTGCCCGTAACTGGGCTGCAGGCATGCTGCTCTGTGCATAAGGAAGGTACATGGGAGGAGGTATGCTGTAAATGGAATGCAGTAGAATTGGCAACTATTTGGATAATAATGCTAGATGAAAAGACAGATAAATTAAATAAGTATCTCTCTCACACACACACACACACACACACACACACACACACACACACACACACACA
>JAGPOW010000995.1:521901-539881 GCA_030014935.1 Caiman crocodilus
CACACACACACACACACACACACACACACACACACACACACACACACACAGGAGCCATTTATTCCAAACAGTTACCAAAGCATTTTCTTTATAGTAATGCCAGGAAAGAAATGGAGGCACAACATCAATGCACACACCAATGAATACTCTGCTTTTCTTTTTGGAACATAATATGAAGGTGCTGAAGGTGAGCAAGAGTCCCCTCTTTTTGGTGCTATATAGTCTCCATGGAAACAGATCATCTGCCTGGTTACAACAATTAATTCTTGGGTCTGGATATTTGGTAAACTGGGGATACTGCCAAAGGGATGCCTGTGTAAGGGTTAATAATAATCCACCACCTACTTGCTTTCTGGAGATAGCTTTTGGACAGCTTGCTTTTCAGGAATTCAGCCATTTCTTTGTCTTCTTCTCTTTCCCTGTGACAAGGAAGAGATTAGTTAATGCTTAGTAAAGAAAGTATTCAAGTCTACATACATGGCTGACAGCTGGGAGGTCTTGAACATGGATCCTAACTCATCAGCAAGTTCCTTTCCTTCTCTTTGAAGCACAGAGAAGGAGGGATTTCAATTTGTCAGTAGCATCAGCCAGTGTGAGAGATAGTGGAAGCTGGGTGCCTAAGGCAACTGACTCCCCAGCCCAGCCCAGCCCAGCCCAGCCCAGCCCAGCCCCTGGCTTCTTTACTTTTCACTCCATCCAGGAAGTGCACACACCAACTGCTGAAACTTCCTTAGCCTGTTGAAGGGTTTTCAAACTCGAAAGCTTGCTTACTAACTCTTCTCCAACTATTTGGGTTGGTCTAATAAAAGATGTCAAATTCACCCAAGGAACCTTGTCTGCCTAAGTCCTTTTAGTGCCTTTGAAAAACCCAGGTTAAGGGACTTTGAGATGGCCACTGTAATATTTGTAATGTATGCTCCTAGTTGACTCCTGGGCACTTATATTGACTTTTGTCTTTTCAATTAGCTTATAACTATTATATACCAATATAAATGACTGGTTTAGTCCACGTGGCTCTCTTGCTGTATCTCTGTTCCCTTCCAGCCTTCTTCACCACCTGCATTGAACACACTCTTGTAAGGATTGTATATCTGCAAGAGCTAGATGGAGTTGAACAGAACTGAGAGTGGAACTGAGAGAGAGATGTCTCTGTGCGTGCACGTGCGTGTATGTACATGAATAAAGAAACCTCTTTGGAAAAATACTCCTGTTTCAGTGAACTGACCCCATAATGCAACATGGTACCAGAAGTAGCTGAAAATAATTTACTACATTGCACAGAATGAGTTTTAAAAATAGAAAAAGTAAAAGAAAAAAGTGGAGCAACTACAGGCTCCAGCAGAGCTGAAACTCTTCAGCCATGCAGCAGAGAACTGTAAGAGGTTTGAGCAACAATTCAACCTGTACACGAGGGTGAGTGGAACCACTGATTAGTCAAATGTCCAAAAGATAACTATTTTTCTGAATACAGCAGGTGATAAGGCACTGGATATATGTAACAGTATGCCACTGAGCCAAGCAGAGCAGGCTGATTATGAGACAGTGCTCAGAAAGTTTAAGGAGTATTGCATCCAAAAAAAGAATAAGACTTGGGAAAAATATCAGTTCCACATGGGATCAGAAAAAGAAGGAAAATTCTTTGGGGAATTTGAAAATGATTTCAAGCTGCTGAGTCAATCCTTTAATTTTGGAGAATTAACAGACTCCATTAGAGATCAGATAGTAATAGATATCAGAGCCATGAAGCTCAGGAAAAGACTGCTGGAGGTTCCTGATCTCAAGCTCGAGAAAGCAAACAGCATGTACAAATCAGCAGCAATCATCCAAGCTAGAGCGAAGTCTTTGGACAGTAAAGCCAGATGCTCAGTATTTGATGGAATAATGAACCCTCTCAGAAAAGAACAGAGACAAAAAAAGAAGTTTCAAGGGGAGGCCTGAAAATGCAATCAAGGAGAGCTTAAGAAGAGCAGCATGAAGAGCCATACATGCTGGTAACACACATACACCAGGACAACGTTCTGCTTTTGCACAATGCTGCAACATATATAAAAGAATGAACTGTCTTGCGAGAGTGTGCAGAGGAGAGGACTGTGGGCACAGAAAGGAACAGAATTTGTAAGCACCGCACAGCAAGGTGAATTGCAACACTGAACACACCTGAGAAGAGGAGCTATGTGGAGCTGTACAAGATATAGTATCATCACACAACCGGAATATCATGCTGGAAGTAAACAGATGTGCTGTGACTTCTAAACTGGACAACGGCGCACAAGCCAACATTACACCAGACTATATGGTAAAGGGTTTGAAAACAGAAGCAAGTATTCACAGCAATCAGGTAAGTCTCCAAGCTTGCAGTGCGAAGTTGATTCCTACTATTGGCACATGTAAGCTGGTTAAGTTAAAATATTAAAATGAAAAAAAATCAGTTTTGGTTGTGCCAGGAAAATGTGTGGTTATACTAGGATTAAAGACCTGTCAAGCACTAGGCCTTATTTGGAGAATATATACCGTAGAGGGGCACAGTAAAATTGAAGGTAAGTTTCAGGATGTATTGGAGGGGGTTGAGAAGCTGAAAAAAATATAAAACTGAGCTGTCTAAACTCTATAGTCCTACAAGGCATACTCCCAGACATATTCCTTTAGCAATAAGACAAAGCCTGAAACCAGAACTAGAAAAATTGAATGCTCAACTATTGAGAAAGTAGAGGAACTGACAGAGTGGGTTCATTCTTTGGTAATAGTACAAAAAAAGGAAATTTTTGTCTTTGCCTAGACCCAAAAGAAAGTAATAAATATGTTATAAAAGGAACATGTTTCCATTCCTACTAGGGAACATGTTTTTGGAGAGGTGTCACAAGCAACATATTCTCCACATTAGCTGCATCAGCTGGATTTTGGCAGCTTCCGTTAGAAAAAAACAGCAGACATTTGTGCACGTTCAGAACTCCATGTAGAAGATTCTACTTTTGCAGACTGCCCTTTGGGTTACATTCAGCATCCAAAGTGTTTCATAAATACATACAACACATATGGGGACAAACATGGAGAAACATGATCAGAGACTTGAGAGAGTTCTGGGAAGCACTTGATCAGCAAGTTTAAAACACAACAGACAAATGTACAAATTTAGAGTCAGAGAAGAAATCTATACGGGCAGAAAATGAATGGATCAAAGTATACAGAGAGAGCCCAGTGGGGTACAACCAATTACTAATACGCCACCTCCCACATACAAGGAAGGACTGCAAATGTTTTTGGGCATTGGAAAATTTGGTGGGGAAATGTGTACCTGATCTGGTACAAAAGTACTGCAACCTAAGAGCTTTGCTGCACAAAAATTACAAATGGAAATGAGAAGCAGATTGTGATGAAGAGTTCAGGAACTTAAAACAGTTATTATTAAAGGCTCCAATACTTAAATACTATGACAGCACAAGTCAGACAAAGCTGTCTGCAGATGCCTCTAAGGAGGGCCTAGGAGCAGCACTCATACAGAAGTATGGGAAGGATTGAAGATCCATCTCCTATGCTTCCAGGACTTTAACTAAAACTGAGTGTCAGTATGCACAAAGTGGTAAAAAAGGCTTTAGCTTTGATATATGGATGTAAAAAGTTTCATTTGTCCCTTTATGAGAGACCAGCATTAGCTGAAACAGATCACAAGCCAGTTAGGGCAATAGCAAAAAGGGAGCTTGCTGACACACTTCCAAGATTACCGAGCTATTCTTTCAGTTGCAGTTATGATTTTAGATCAGAATATAAACCAGGGAAAGAGTTAGTGGTGGTGGATACTCTGTTTAGAGCTTTTCACAGAACAGAAGTAGAACCAAACCCACAATTAGACATTGTACATGTCAATTTGTTAAAAAAAATGTGCCCAGTTTCTGATGAAGTGTGGGCTGTACTCACAGATGCCATGGTACATGATCAGAATATACAAACAGGTACATGCCCAGTCCTCAAACCACTTTGAAGCAGAACTGTCAGTAATTTAAGTGATGGGCTCTTGTTTAGAAATGGCAGACTTGTTCCCAAAGTATTATCGCGGAATATGTTACAGACTACAGAGATACATAAAGAACACTTAAGTATAGAGAAATGCAAAAGTAGGGCTAGAAAAACTCTGGACTGGCCACAAATGAATATATACATAGAAAAGTATATTAAATCATGTTTAGCCTGCCAAAAATATAGACGTAGTGAAGCAAAACAGCCAACGGTAGTGACTGAGGAATAACTGGCTCTATGGTCCAAAGTAGCCATAGACCTGTTCACTCGTGCTGAAAAAAAACATTTATTGGTTTTAAACTATTACTCTCACTATCCAGAAATGGCAAAACCTGAGAACAACTACTGTAACGCATGTCATAGCACACAGTATTTCATTGCCAAAAACAGCAACCCAGTTGTGGTCAGATCTGACAATGGACCACAATTTGATGGGTATGAGTTCAAGCATTTTGCAAAGGAATATGAGTCTACACACATAACCTCTAGCCCAGGATATCCACAGTCTAAGAAACTTGTAGAAAGTTATATCAAAATAATAAAAAGGCTGCTAAAAAGACCTGGCTAGAAAAGCCTTGGCTGGGGTGATATAGGTGAGGATGGTCCTGCTTTGAGCAGGGGGTTAGACTAAATGACTTCCTGAGGTCCTTTCCAAACCTAATGTTCTATGTTTCTATGATTCTCAAAGGCAGAGGAGTCTCACAGAGGTTTTTATTTGGCATTTCTAACCTGTAGAGCATCTCCTTTGAAACATCTTTGATAAATGAGCTTTTGCAAGCTGAGCTGTTTCTTAACAAGAAACTTAGAATGAGACTACCTGACCTGGTAACATTAACAAGAAAAAACAAAATGACATACATCAAGGTCAATCAAATTCAATGTTAGTGGTGGAGATTTAAAAAAACAAACAAGCTGTTTTTTAATTAAATTGGATTTTTTAAAATTTAAATTATAATTGCACTTTCTTTTTTTTAAAATAAACCAGGTAAAATGAAATTTTAATTTAAGACAGCATAAGCTAAGGTAAAAATGTAGTATAAGCTATAAATTGAGTATAAACTATTAAAATTATTTAAATATTATGCTGAGTCAATGAACCTCTACTCAAAATTCTGGGGTTAGAAGTAGGACTGTGCGAAGCTTTGGGTGGTGATTTGCTTTGGAGGAGATTTGGCCCTATTCGGTGGCCAAATCTCCAAATCCAAATTGAATCAGGGGACCAATGTAAAGGTCTGAATTGATTCAAAACTCTCCAAATCTTTGGAAAAAGATTTGGAGAGCTTTGGTGATTCAGGCAGGCCCCGGTGGCTGCAGCTGACTCCAAGCTGGTAAGAACTAGGGGCAGAGGAGTGGGACTGGGGGAGGGGACCATGGGGGACACCTGCCAGTCCCCCCAACCCCTGCCCGATCCCCCAGCCTCCCCATGACTGCCTCACCCTCCCCAGCTCAGTACTTTACAGAAAAGCCCCAGTGCTCATCGGGTGCTGCCGGGCAGGAAGGGCGATGTCCGCTGCCCCCGACTGCATGGGAGGCTCTGCATGAGACCCACCCCCCGACCTTCCCCTCACTCCCCCCGCCCCTGGGTGCCCTGCCCAGGCCAGCTCTTGCCCTTTGAGAAAAAAACCCCAAGAAAACCCCTGGGAATCACTGCTCCTGCAGCAGCCTTGGGGCTTTGGGGGCTTGTGCAGAGCCCCCCACATGGCATGGGGCAGCAGAGATTGCCCCCCACCAGCAGAAGTGGTGAGTTTGGGGTTTTCATTTTTTTTTTTCTTAAAGGGCTGGAGCTGGCCTGGGCAGAGCACCCGTGGAGGGGTTGGGGGTCTCGTGAAGAGCCTGGGGCAGTGAGAGGCAGGGGGATTGCCCCCTGCCCGGCAGCACCTGCTGAGTCGGGGCTTTTTTTTCCAAAGTGTGGAGAACTGAGGCAGGTGGGGCAGCCATTGCGGGGCGGGGAGAGGGGTGGGGGATGGGCCTGGCTGATTTGAAGATTCGGCCAAATCATATCGGAACAGTGATTCGAATCACCAGATTGAATCACTGTCCCCCGAACTGGCTGAATTTGAAGTGAATACTAGCTGCTTCGCACAGACCTAGTTAGAAGCTGATTTTTTTCTATATAAGAACGAGGGGGGAAAAGTTAGCTTTTGTGGTTAAGCTTTGAAAATATAGCACAATATGGCTATATGTGCTATATATATGGCACAATGTATTAGGGGTTTGATCCTGAAAGAGATGCAGGGTCTATAGTACGGGATGCAGAGGATCAGCGGTCCTCACAAGCATTAGAACCTGGCCTCTGACTCCGGCAGACACCATCATGTGCAGTCCCTGATCAGGATGATTCACTGAGCTCATTTGGATGGTATGAAGCTCCTGTTTCATTCTCTCTACCTGAACTCTGATTAGCTCTACTCTCAAATTAATGATTTGAGAGTAATTAATGAGCTATCATTCTGCACCTAGAATAGAGGTGCCACATAAGGAAGTTCCTGCTAGCTGCACCCAGACTGCTTCTTGGGATGCCACACTCCTAAACACACTATCTTTCCAGGAGAGCTTACTCTATGTCAGAACCCCTTTGTAGACCCAATTGTACTGGGGGCTAAATGTGCACCTATGATGTGAAAGCTTTGCTTGGAAAATCTCAGCAGTCAGGTACTCTGTGTAGAGGAGGCACCTCTCATTGGTTGACTGCATGCAACCCTTCATCTTCACATGCTGTGTCAGGAGGTCCAGGCCTCTGTAGTTTATTAAGCAGACTCTTCTGAAGAACAGACTGTAGGATGACACCCTGAGATTGCCAGAATATCAATCTTATTCCCACTTTCCACTCACCAGCCATGTACTTGCTCCTGCAATCATTTGATGTTCTTCCAGTCCTGATAGCTGCCCAACAGGGAGTCTAGTACATTAACGACTGGAACCCCCATCACTCCTGTAAGCAAAGATCCCAGGACAGGAGGACCTTTCATCTTACAAATTTTCCATTTGGCAGGCACTCTGGAAAATTGTCGTTGATGAATATAGCTTAATTGGTCAGACAGCGGACGAGCAGTCAAGAGACCTGTGTTCTATCTCTGGCTCTGCCTGAACTGGCTTTATGAATTTAAACAAACCCTTTCACTTTGCTTTACTGCTCTTTCCCTTCCTGTTCTTTCTTTGTCCAGTTAGATTGTAAACTTTCTGGAGCAGGGCCCATCTAACAGCACCTAACAACTAGGGTCTGATTTTGGTTAGGGTCTCTAGATGCTACAGCAATACAAATAATAAAACAAGGAGAACATACATTCCCTGCAACAAAAGCAAACACCTGGTTCTATGGTGTAATGGTTAGCACTCTAGACTTTGAATCCAGCAATCTGAGTTCAACTCTCAGTAGAGCCTACTTTTGTTAGGGCTTTAAACCAGGTTTGTTGGGGGACGCGGATGCAGACAACAGTGAGAACCTATAGTCAATGAGCCATGTGCTGGAAAAGCCCACATAAGTACTAAGGGGCCTGATAGGCATCAAGGACACCCATAGGGAGGGCTCAAAAGTCTCTACACAAATGCTAGGAGCATGGGGGACAAGTAGGAGGAACACATGCTCCTGCTTACAAACAAGAACTTTGATTTAGTTAGGCTAACTGAAACTTAGTAGGACCTCACCCATGATTGGGCAGTAAGCCTTGAGGGCTACAGGCTGTACAGATGAGATAGAGCAGGCAGAAGAAGGGGGAGGTGTTGCTCTCTATGTGAAAGAGCAATATACATCTTCCATAATCAAGATGGGATCAGAGGAAGGGCAAATAGAGGTATTGTGGGTCAGAATACATGGGAATCAGGGGGAAAGGGACTTGGTAGTGGCCACTACAGGCCACTGCACCAGGAGGAGGAGTTGGACCTAAACTACCTGGATATCTGCTGGGAGCAGCAGTCAGGTTGGCCATTCATGTAGGTTCTTAACCTGCATACAGGAACTTCACCTTACACAGGAGGCATACAGTCCCACTAGGGGAAACACCTTGCTGGACTTGGTCCGAGCTGCAGGGGATGATTTGGTGGGGGATCTACTGACACAAGGTAACCTAGGGGACAGTGACCATCACTTGATTGAATTCACAATCTGGCGTAGGGTGGGAAAGATAACCAGTAGGGCAGAAGTGCTAGATTTCAGAACTGTTGATTCCAAAATGAATGTGAGTCATCAGTGTGACAAAGTGATCACTAAAGCTAACTGCACTTTATCATGCATTAGCAGGTGGATGACGAACAGGTCCAAGAAGGTGATACTTTCCCTTTATGTGGCCTTGGTCAAGCTGCAGTTGGAGTACTGTATCCAGTTTTGGGTGCCGCACTTCAAGAGGGATGTGGACAACCTCGAGAGGTTCCAGAGGAGGGCTACTTGTATGGTTAGGGGTGTGCAGGCAAAGCCCTACAAGGAGAGATTGAGGGCCCTGGATCTCTTCAGCCTCCACAAGAGAAGACTGAGAGGTGATCTTGTGGTCTCCTACAAATTCATCAGGGGGAGCAGCAAGGAATAGGAGATACTCTGTTTACCAGGGCACCCCTTGGAGTAACTAGGAACAATGGCCACAAACTTACGGAGAGCAGATTTAGGTTAGACATCAGGAAGAACTTCTTTACAGTAAGGGTTGCCAACATCAGGAATGGGTTTCCAAGAGAGGTGGTGCTCTTCCTTACCTTGGGGGTCTTTAAGAGGCTTGACAGGTACCTGGCTGGGGTCATCTGACCCCAGCGCTCTTTCCTGCCCAGGGTAGGGGGTCGGACTCAATGATCTCCTAAGGTCCCTTCTGACCCAAATGTCTATGAATCTATGAATCTTTCCCTCTGCTTTACAGACTCATTGCAGCAAGGTCCCAGTACCACGTTGGCCCCACACTGCAAACTGCTATCTTGCCAGATTTCACAAGAGACTGAAAACTAATTAGTATTTGGATGGCAGTGATCCAGAGTGCAGTGGGAATGGTACACGTAGGAGCCAGGCATCCCAACTTGCCCAATCCCTTCCATGTTGTCACACGTCAGTTTTAAGGCTTTTAAACTCTTAATGGCAAGGAGATCTAAAGAGGCATTTGGAGGGAGGGGCAGGTGGGCTACCCCTAAAATGCTGTTACTGGATTTATAGGGGGAGAGCGGGGGACACTTATTGGATAGTTCCCACAAAGAGCCAGCTGTCTACATCCTAGGGGCAGATATGAGCCTGAGTGTTTAATAGTTGAATGCAAACTCCTTTGATGTATGGAAGCCTCTGTGTAGTTACTGAAGCTGAAGAATGAAGCTGAGGACAAGGGAACAACTTGCAACCACACAACACTCCTGGGATAGTTTTCCAAGCAAGGGTTAGTTCTTTAGGGTAGCATCAGCAGCAATGTCCATGTCAGATAAGATTGTGAAGCTTGCCTTTGGTAGCAATTTAGTTTAGATACTACAGTGACTGGCACTATACATGCACTAGAAAGAGGGCGCACCTACACATGTATTAATGCGCCATTGTTACTGCACATTAAGTTTAGCACCTGTAATAACAGGTACTAACTCAGTGTGCAGTAACTGGCACTACTGTGCTATAGTGCCAGCGCATGGTCTTTTTGTGACACTAATGCACAGTAGACTAATTCTACTGTGCATTACTGCATTAGTACAGCTTTTGCCATGATGTGCTAATGCGCAGCAGAATTAGTCTACTGCGCATTTAGTGTCTCATGTAAACAAGCCCAGACCGGCATAAGTATGCTGCTATATTGGGTTGGACAGGCCTGTATTGTGGGGCCAGGCTGTGCAGGCAGTGACTTGATGAACCCAGTATTAAAATGTGCCTCGCATAATAATTGCCATAATCCAACCCTGCACACCAACCCAGCTGTTGAGCTATTTTTACACCTATTTTTGCCAAAGTGACCCATCTGTGCATCAGGTACCAATGCTAACAAACCTGCTGGGAGCCTGACAAACTGGCCTTCTGCCAGCCTTTGCAATACTCTTTCTACAGCAGGCTCCAAGCACACTTGAGTTGGCTCCTTCAGCTACCTCAGTCTTTCAAATTCCACGTCGTCCACCAGGAAATCCCGCGTTTCCACCAGCTTGTGTATCTGCTGGACCAACTCTTCCTCCTTCTGCTTCTCCTCATTAGACTTCTCTGTTTCTGTAGCAGGAAGAACACAACACACTCTGTCCTAATGCTAGAAAAAGTATCAAAGCACATGATTTTAACTGCTGCAGGCTAAGCTGACTTCCCAGACAATATCTTGTATGAAACAAGGGGAGGAAGAGAGTTTTTATATCTGTATTTGGGCATCGAAGTGGCAACATTTCCCAAATACCCCCAAGTGCGGGTTGCTTTTAGAAATCTGCAGTTTTAAAAATCAGGCTACTTAGCTGGATAAGTAGAGATTTGGGTGGATATTTTGAAAGTGCCTCTGACTTGGGAATTACCTTTCACTTAGTAGATTCATAAATATTAAAGTCATAATGCTCCTTTTGAATCATCTAGCCTGATTTCCTGCATAACACGGATCATGGAAGCTTACTGAACTTTCCAGACGGGATCCTTAGCTTTCCAAACTGCCAAAGGGACCTGAATGCCCAGTTCCTATCCAAATTAGGAAGGATCAGGGACAAGCATCTCCTCCAAAATGCTTTGAGATTCTCTGGCTAAATCTTTACCTGAACTCCATGGGGTGTCCTTGCCATCAGAATCCTGAGCACTTTCTGTCATCGCTTACCTCTATGCAATAGACTGATATAAAGTCTAGGTATCTGTTAAATCTTCCTTAAAACATATGGCATATAAAATAGGCAGTACCGTGTGAATAATATGAACATGATGCTAGCATTAAAGATAAAAGGAGGGTTAGATAATTTAAAGATTGAATTTTTCTATATGCAGCTGCAGTTTGTAAGACAATCTCAAGTGTTCAAGCAACCAGTTTCAAAATTGATCCAGCACAGACTGGATTCCCATTACCTGCCCTCCTTGGGCTATATAAATATGCAGTGAAATCCATGGTGTCGACCTAATTTGTAGGTTGAATCTCAGCAACATCTAAAGTGGGTGTTGATTTTTAGTTTAAAGCCTTTTATATAGAGACATCTGAGGTGTTGCTATTAGGATCCAAATAGGAAGGACTTCTTATCATTTTACAGTTAGACATATGCTCAGGACACAGAAGGTTGTCCTATTGCACCTTACTGTTGGGTGAGCACAGGTCAATCATATTCAGCTTTGATCCAAGGGTAAACTATGCACATTTATGCCTGGAATTAACATTTGTGGAGTCTTCAATTCAACGAGTCTCTGCTTATGAATGATGGTTTTGTGGTTATGGCACTAGCTTATGACTTGTGAGGCCTCTGATTGGGTTGCTGCTCCACCACAGACTTTGTGTTACTTCGGGCAAGTTACAGATTATTCTGCATCGATGGCTACCAGCATCCAAGCTAGCTCAGGTACTTCTACACTGTCGTCAGTGGTACAGACATACCCAGCAGTCTCTCTGTGCCTCATTTCTTCATCCCTATAATAGAGCTGGTTTCCCTACCTCTCAGCAGTGTTGTGAAGATAAATACTTTAAATTAATTCCAGGTACTCAGGCACTGTGATAGTGGAAGCCATATAAATATCTTGGATGTTGGCTCATTTAAGCAGCAATCAACTAACTTGAGTTAAAAACTTTGGTGTGGATGCAGCCACTGTCAAATTTTGCAACTTTTTCCTGGTTTTCACCTTTGATAGTTCCAAATTTTATCTTGTCCTTGCTATACCTTTCTGTATTAAACATATTCTGATCTGGTGAAATTTCAAGCCCTAGGCATGCACCAACATATTTGGATTATTTTCTAAACAAAAATTCCCGTTAGAAGTTCATTGGGAAACCCAGAAGATCAGTGTTTTTGCTGAGATTTCTAGTACATCATGATCTGAGCAAGATCCAAGCTGCTGGTTGCTCAACTGAACTTTTGTTGTTCTGCTCATCACTTAGTATTAGCACATCTAGAAACAAGGGACACAGTCAAAAACCTCTAAAAGTAATTGGCGGTCTGAACCATTAAGTTCAAAAGGATTTGGAACATGGTTCAAAAGGTTTGCAATATGCTTGGGCCTTACCTGGCATTGCAATGAGTTTCTGAAGCTCCTTTTTCAGCCGACTGATTTCTTTACAAAGCTGAATGTCATCCATCCTATAGAGGCAAAAAATGCCTTATGAAAGGACTGATAGAGGCAAAGTATAAAAACCAAACAAACCAAATCCTGAATTTAATGTATATTCTTCACATGGAGTGGAACGTCCACCTCTGCCAGAGAATAGCAACTCACTTTATTTTACCCAGTTTTGAGAGCTTTTGTTAGTATTAATTGGTCAGCATAGATGGTTGTTGGCAAAACAAGTTTCATTGCTCTAGGGACAATGAAACTTTATTAAAATCTTGCATACTCTCTCTCCGCAATGGCAGTTGTGCTTACCATCAAAGCACCCATCTCCTCAAACAAAAAATCCAAAAACCGTGTATAAAATCATGTTGCTTTTCTCTCCCCGAGTATTCCACAATTGTTTAGATCTCTTAATGCCTGACTATTTTTAATAAACCAAATGATCACTATGTGGTGTCAAAAATGGCAAATGAGAAAGAACTTGAAAGAATGTGAGACCCAAACTGAAGTAGTTAGAAACTGAAAGACAGGCTACGAACAGACCTTATCTGTGTTGTGTTAGAAAATGGTTTGTTTGGGGACAAAGCACAAATGGTCAGATGCTGTTGCTTGTCAAAGAATAAAACCCCAAATAGATTTGTGGGTTAGGAGACACTACTGCAAAGGATGTCTGAGTGACTGCCCCATACTGCTGCAGATCAAACAGGCCACTCAGTTCAAGCATACAACAACGCACTGTTTCAGCCCCATTCTTTGCCCCCTTTGAACTATGTGCAGCCGTGCTAGCCCTGACTGCAGAACTCTACTATCTAGTGGTGTCAGGACCCTGGCGGACCCCTATCTATTATATGCCCTGCATGGTGACTTAGCCATTTCATGCTCATTGTCTACCTGAGATCAGCTTTGGAGTCTCCATCCACTAAACTAACCTGAAACACCCCAGTCACCAAGGACCTCCATCCACTTAACTGTCTGGCTGTCAGGAAGGTCATCAGATCCATCCAAGGCAAGTTTGGACCTCCATACTCCCACACCGCCATCCAGCCTCCCTCCACCATGGGCCTGTGATCTGAGAGCAGCATCATAGTTTCATAGTTGGTAGGGTCAGAAGGGACCTGAGCAGATCATCAAGTCCGACCCACTGCCATGGCAGGAAAGAGTACTGGGGTCAAATGACCCTGGCCAGGTGCTCATCCAGCCTTCTCTTAAAGGTCCCCAGGGCAGGAGCCAGCACCACTTCTCTTGGAAGTTGGTTCCAGATCCTAGCTACCCTGACTGTGAATGAAAAAGTATGGCAACACCTGGAACAGGGTGTGGGTAGTGGATCTCATCACTTTCTGGGGTGCGATTGAAAACCAGTGGGTGCTCTGATAGAGCCAAAAAAACAAGGTGAATTGCAAAAGAAACAGCAGCCCAAGGACTGTGACTGGACCCAGGGTGGTCCAAAGCAAGGTACTGAGGCAGCAATTCATGAGGACACAGGATAACAACCACATGTTAGGTGCATGCAGGATCATGTATGCTCCCCATGAGAAACTGCCTTGAATCTTCACAGTTAAGCACAGTCATAGCCACAAAACTGCAGAGGACATAGAGGCCTGAATCACCCAGGAGAATGATGAGGACTTCTCAACTGAGGCTGAAGGTGTGCAGCCACATGTCAGCAGAGCAATTTAGGTGATAAACCAGATTATAGACTCCCAGGCCATCCTGCTGAGCCACGTGGGCTCACTGGCCATCCTGCCAAACAGACCCAGGCTCAGACAATGAAGGCCTGGAGTTTTCTGTCCTCCTCCCATGTTCAGCATCTCAGCAAGTTCTCTCCCAATAGGGACCAAGCGCTCCAAAAGACCCAGCCCATGACAGGTCAAACCTTCCTCCCAGGGATGCTAAGTGGCAGCCAGATGTACTGGCTGAGTAAGGAGAAGTCAGGCTACAGGGAGGTGGTGGGCGAGGAGCTCAAGCTCTCTGGAACCTCAATGGCCGCTGGGTGGTTGAACTGTGGTCTCCTTCCCCTGAGCCCCACAGAATTGCAGTTTGGGTTTGCACTCAGACTGCATGGCTGCATTTAAGGATTGCTCTGCTATATCCCCCTCTACCCTCCCTGCCTCATGTGAGGGTGGTGTACTACTACATACCAATTTAGGCAAAGTGGATAATTAATGGAACTAGTGTTGTTTTTTTGAAGGCAGGTCAATAACAGGCACCAAACTGTCCTCATATTGTGGGTCACATTGCAGTTAGGCAGCAATTGACGCATTTAAGGTAATTGCTCACTTAACACCTCCTCCAGGTGTGCAGTAAGTGTCGAAGGCAGCATGACCCCAAACACTGTTCTTCATTTGGAAAGTTTTGTTATAACTGGTAAGAGGAACCATTTTGCCAAGTGTTGCAGATCCCAAGCACAAAAACCTCAAGTACATACAGTTAAGCATATAGTGGAGGTGAAATCTTTTTGTAGATATGATGGAATCGAGCAAAACCAATAAGAAAGACTGAATGTTGCCAGTGAAAGGGAGATGCATTGCTAGTATTCAATACAAAAGTAGAACCTAGGAAAGTGATACCGTTTCTGGCAGCTTGTGAGAAACTCAATCTAGTTAACAGTGTGTTTGCAGTACAAGACACAAAATCCATGCCTCTTGATGATCCTGTTGGCTGTCATGGCCCAAATGTGGACAGTTTTCCTAGGATGAAATCATAACAAAACATAAGCATTGCCATTTACTGGGTCAGACCATAGGTCTATCTTGCCCAATCACACAGTGGCAGACAGTTGATGCTGAAAGGGGGAAATAACCTGTTACGACCAGGGTTTTTTTCCACTGTTACTTTCTCACTTGCAGCCTCTCACATTTAAGGTATAGGAAATTCTAATTCAGAAACTATATTCCTAACTTGTTATCTTGAAAACTGACCATTTATACTTACTCTTTGCTTTCTATCTTTAAGCCAATTGTTACAGAATTGTTAACTGTTGTTTAAACCAACTGTTATAGAACATAAGTAGCAACTGTTTTCTTATGGCAAGAAATGGTCCTAAAGAGAAATGCAAATACTATCATTCAGAAAGAAGAAATCAGCCCCTGTAGCCTATAGATAAAGAACTTTGTGCAGAAGCACAGCTGCCAAAACTAAGTGAAGGGAGTATCAGCTGTAGTAGTCGCCATTCCTAGGTGCATTACAATGACCAATCTTATGTAAGTTCACTTGACCCACGACTGGAATAAAACTTAAAAGTGCCAACGCATGCTCCCACCTTAATCCACAGTCTTTCCTACAGCGTTAGCATGTTCTTTTACCACAAATCCAAAGTTAGTCATATAGGCTAAGTACAGACAGTCAAAAAGCCCGAGGCTGAACTGACTCGGTTTTCACAGGTTATTCTAAGCTGCATAGACTGAACCAATAAGCAAGTGAACAGACATTTGTTTTTGATTCTGGAAATGCAGCCACATACCTGCAGTGCTCCAGGACAGAAGCTGGGGGGTGCTAGAGCATGCCTCTCTGCTTGGTTGGAGCAGACAGCTTGGGCCATAGCTAGCCTGTCCACCTTGGGGAGACAGTGGGAAGGAGAGGTTATGGGGGAGGTCCAAAGCATCCTGGGATGCTGGAGGACTGCAAGTTAACTTGACTCTGGAGGGGAACTGGGATAGAAGTTCAATAAACTGATTTAACCTAAATCAGTTAAGTCTGTTACTACATCTATCCAAGTGTATCTTAAATCATTTTCAGTCATTTTGAAAGTAGTTTACGTGCACTGAACTTCTGTTGTGTCACAGATCTGAGCTGCTTCTAATCACTTACACTGGTTTATATGTAACTTCTGTCCCTGGCCATAGAATCAAGGCATTATGACGAGCCTTCAATTCTATACATGGACTATTGTCAACCTACCTCACCACTGAGAACAGAAGGAGAGCCAGATCATCAAAAGCAAGATCTTCACATGCCTCAGAGAGTCTGATACTTTGTCAGTCTGATGGTTTTTATTGAACCTGGTTATTGCTACAACTCCCTTGATATCAGCGGGCCTACTCACATTAGCAAAGGTTATCCACAAAGACATACCACTTCTGCAAGCCAGGGACTGCACCAATAGCAGCATAATTAGGGGTATCTCTAGGTGTCTAACAAGCCAGATTCTCTATCAAAGGCAGATAAAGTCAGTATCTTACAGTCTTTTCAGCTGTTCCCTCACCCCAATATATGATGTCAGTTATCTTCCTGGCATTTGAAATACTCATAGCTGTAGGCTATGCTTTTTACTTTTGTTTCCAGCTTTTTCATTCAAAATCACCCACGTTTCACTGAAACAGCACTTACATCTTTAATTCTGCACAGCCCAAGAGCCAAACAATTGGATCTATCATTTGCAATTTAAATGTTTTCTCACGTATCTTTGTATCAGATTCTCCTTTAGAAGCTCCTAGAGCAAAGATTTCAGCCAGACCTCTACATCTGCTTAGATATCCTAAAAGTCTCCACTGCTGGTTGGTAGGGCTGTGTGGAGCTTTGGGTGGTGATTCTATTTGGAGGAGATTCAGCCTGATTCAGTGGCTGAATCTCCAAATCCGAATTGAATCAAGGGACAATTAAAAGGTCCCAATAGAGTCAAAGCTCTCTGAATCTTCAGAAAAGATTTGGAGAGTTTTGAATAGATTTGGACAGTCTCTGGTGGCTGCAGCTGGACTCGGAGCTCGTAAGGAGGGGCGGAGGAGGGGGAGCTAGAAGGGGTGGGGGGGAGGGGACCATGGGAGAACAGGGGGTGGGAATGGGCCTGGGCGATTCGGAGATTCGGCCAAATTGATTCGGGTCAGTGATCTGAATCACCCAGTTGAATCACTGTGCCCTGAACTGGCCAAATCTGAATTCAAAGCAAATACTAGCCGCTTCGCACAGGCCTACTGTTAGGTGTGAGTTTCAGATGCGATACTACAGAAGAACATGTATTTTGTGGCCAACTGAATCATCCTCCGTGTGCTGTGAAATGCACAGCCACCATGAGGGAACACCCACAGGGTGCACCCCACATTAAAGCAGCTACTCTGGTTACATATGGGGTTTTGCTTCAGTTATGTCTCCCACATGAATGGAAACACACCTGTATTTCTCAAACAACATTATTCTGATTGCAAATTAAGGAAAACAATAAAGAAAAAAAATATAAAAGCATGTGACAGAAAGGGAGCACAGAAACTCATCCCAAATTTCTATATCTGAAGTGAAATACAAAGGCTAGATGCCGCACAGCTGTCCTGCAACAGGAGAAGTGTCTGCTATCAAAGGTTTTTTCCTTTGTTTATGCATCTGCCTCTTAAGTTTTTAATATGCTTACCATATGTTTTGCACCCTTTTATAAGGGTGGGACCCAGATATCTCCCCCACTGGCACCCCTAAGGGCCTGCTGGGTGGCACACCCAGGCCTAGGGCTAATGAGGACCTTGTCAGGGAACTTCTGGAGGGACTAGATGTATTTAAATCTGCAGGTCCTGATGGTCTGCACCCCAGAGTGCTGAAGGAACTAGCAGGAGTCATTGTGGGACCTCTGGCACAGCTCTATGAGCACTCATGGCACTCGGGTGATGTGCCGGAGGACTGGAAAAGGACCAATGCAGTCCCCATCTTCAAAAAAGGGAAAAAGGGGGACCCAGGAAACTATAGGCCCATGAGTCTTACCTTGGTCCTGGGGAAGCTTTTCGAAAGAACTATCCTGGCATGTGTCCAGGAAGGGCCAGCAGGGGAGGTTATGCTCAGGGGCAACCAGCATGGGTTCATTAGGGGCAGGTCTTGTCAAACCAACCTGGTGGCCTTCTATGA
>JAGPOW010000995.1:552398-564730 GCA_030014935.1 Caiman crocodilus
AAAAAAAATAAATAAAAAGAACAATCTAGAGAATTGTAGAGCCATCAGCCTGACTTAAATACCCAGGAAGTTACTGGAGCATATCGTAAGACCATTTGCAAACATTGTTATCAGCAGTCCTTTGAATGAGGATGAAAGTCTTCCAGTAGTCAGAGAAGTCATCAGTGAGTTTGGGGATGACTGAAGATGCCAGCCAAGACCTGCATGCTTGACTGCAGATATGCCATACAGCTTCAGTAGGAAGGAGTTGATATGTGTGATGATGGGTCACAGTTCTTTCCCCTTGTCTCTCTCACCAATTTGTCTCCAGTGAGGCGAGTTTAGTCAAAATGGTCAATGCCTCTTCATACTTCATGGTGCTTGAGTCTCCCAGGTGTTGAAGTTAATTTCTTCAAAATGGTATTCAGGGTTTCCTCAAATCTCATTTGGGACCGGCTCTCTGGTGGAGATGCACAGGTGTAAGCTCTTTGCACCCCTGAGAGCCGTATCCCGCCAGTGGACCCTTAGGCAGACACCCCCAGTGCAGAGCCAGGAGGTAAGCAGGGGCTGTGACAGGTAGCCAGAGCAGTGATGAGAGACAACTGAGTGGAGCTGAGGATGGTCATGCCCCACTCTCCCCCTGGTTCTTACTTTGCCCAGCCCCCCAGGGAGCCATGTGACTGGAGCCATACAAACAGGTGCGCTCTGGGCCTGGTGTGTGAGTTAGTGCAGGAGTTTGCATGGGAGGGTATGTGGGGGCTACTTGCAGGCACTCTCAGTCCTGAGTTGCCCCCCTGATTGCTCCACACATGGCAGGACACCCCTGGGGTACCAAAGCCCTACCCCCATGCTGAGGAAAGTCATCCAGTGCTGGACATCAAGTAAAGGGGACAAAGGATCTACCCTCCCCCGCTCCAGGGAGGGACCCTGGGAATCCCCCAGCTGCTTGGGAAGCCAGGAAGCTAGGGGATTCCCCAACAGGTAGTTGCTTGAGCCTGCCTGCTGGGCTGCAGCAGCAGCAGGTAAGGACCATGTGGGGGCAATAACACCTATCCACTTGGTCTACTACTTATACAAACACTTAGGCAGCCATGCAACCAAGGCCACCCTGCAATATGCTAATGGGTACACACTGCACCCCTAGGTTTCCTGGTCTGGATGGAACACCCCCACTGGTACCTTGGAGGCTTCCACCCAGACAGAGCCTATGCTCCTGGCTTTCACACAGACAGAGCCCTTGTCTCCAGGCTGCAGGCCCTGCCTATCATGCCTGTTGGTCACTGGGATCAGGGGCACTCCTACTCCCACTTGTGGGATGTGCTTGCTGGTGGAGACTCTGGAGGGCCAGATGAGGTAACTACAGGAGTAGGTGGACAGGCTAAGATTCATCAGGGAACAGAAGGTAAAGACTGACACCTACTGCCAGGCCCTGCACCTGGACGAGGATGCTATGGAGACTGAGCAGAAGACCAAGCCTGGCCAAAATGCCAAGATGCCATGACTGACAGTGGGTGGAAACTGGTCATGTCAGGATCGATGCCATGAGGTGCATCAGTTGCCTCTCCAACAACCCTACACATCAGCTTTGCAGCCCTCTCACCATCGATGGACCATGCACCCATGCAGGATCATCCAACCCCAGTAAGGAAACAATGTAGGGTGATAGTCATGGAAGGGCAGAAGAAACCATCTGCCGCCCAGACCCCTTTGCATGACAGGTCTACTGCCTTCCAGGAGCCAGGATTAGAGATGTCACGGTGAGAATCCCTAAGTGGGTCTGCCCTATGGATCACTACCCCATGCTCCTTGTCCCTGTGGACACCAACAATACAGTGAGAAGTGGCCCCAGGAGGATCATGAGAGACTATAAGACCATGGGGGGCAAAGCTCAAAGGCCTAGGAGCACATGTAGTCTTCTCTTCAATCCTCCCAGCCAGGTGCCATTGCTGTTGGAGGGAGGAATGTATCAAAGAGCTCAACTGAAGGCTTAGGAGATGGTGTCACCACGTGGACTTCAGATACCTCAACCTTAGTATGCAGTTCTGCAACAGCAGTCTATCTGCAAGGGATGCCATTCATCTCACAGGCAGAGGGAAGAAGCTCTTTTCTACGAGAGTCGCCAACTTGTTGAGGAGAGCTTTAAACTAAGCACGTTTGGGGGCCAGGGAGAAGGTTCCACTGCTGGACATGAAGCCAAAAGGATGCATGTGAAGACATTCAAGCAGTGGATAACCAGACATGTACTGACATCTTTAGTCACAAGTGGTTTTACAGTAAACCTGAGGCAGCTAGGGGAGAGCTCATGTGTCTCTATGGAAATGCCAGAAGCATGGGGAACAAACAGGAGGAACTTGCACTCCTTCTGGATGATGAGGATTTTCATTTGATTAGGTTGACAGAGGCTTGGTGGGATGACATACATAACTGGGCAGTGAATATTGAGGGCTATAAGCTCTACAGGAAGGATCAGGTTGGGAAGAAGGGAGGAGGCAAAGCCCTGTATGTAAAAGAGTGATACCCCTCCCTGTAGGTCACGTTTGACAATAGGGAAGTGTCCCCTGAGATCCTCTGGGTCAGGATACAAGGGGGACCAGGAGAAGGAGACCTGATGGTGGAAGTCTACTACAGGCCTCCGACCCAAGATAAGGAGAGTGATCAAGCATTTTCCAGATAACTCACTGAGGCAGCTAGCTCTAGAGGCATGATTATCACGAGTGACTTCAACTACTCTGACATCTGTTGGGAAGATCACTTGGTCACCTCTGGCAGATCAGCCAATTTCTTGGCAACAATAGATGACCTGCTTCTGACACAGGTAGTGGAAGGGCCCACTAGGTGTAAGGCTACTCTGGATTTAGTGCTGGCCAAAGAAGAGGACATCATGGGCCACCTATGGATTGGTGGTACTCTGGGAGATAGTGATCATGACTTGGTTAGGTTCACCATCCACTGTAAGACTGGAAAATTGGTCAGCAGAACAGAAGTCCTGGATTTCAAGAAGGCAGATTTTGGCAAACTCAAGAGGCTAGCTGGAAAGGCCCTGTGCAACCAGCAACTAGATGATTTGGGAGTGCAGGAACAGTGGTGCTTCCTTAAGTAGGCAGTTCTTGAAGCTCAAAAACAGGCCATCCCCATGCAGGCAAAAAGTGAGAAAGGAGCCAAAAGACCTGCTTAGCGAGCTGCTGAAAAAGAAAGGCTCAGCAACCAGAGAGGAATACACCTGTATCACCAGGGCCTGCAGATACAAGACACAGAAGGTTAAAGCAAGCTTGGAGATAAAGTTGGCAACCAGAATAGAAGACAACAAAAAGTTCTTCTACAGATACAAAGGGAGCACGAAAAAAAAATTAGGGCTCTAATGTGGACCCCCTACTGAATACTCACGGGCAGCCCACAGTTGATGTCTGTGAGAAATCAGAACTCCTAAATACATACTTCGTGTCAGAATTCCTGAAAGCAAACAAAGGTTGTTCACCTGGCCAGAGGCCTGGGGAGCATGAGGAAGACAACAGGCTACATGAAATCAGTCCTGAACAAGTGAGGGATCTCCTACAACACTTGGATGTTTTCAAGTCTGCTGAGCCCAATGATCTGCCCCAAGAGTCCTGAAAGAATTTGCGTAGCTTATAGCAATGCCACTGGCCAAGCTGTTTGCAGAGTTGTGGAACTTGGTAGTGGTCCCTGATGACTAGAAGAGGACCAATGTGGTGCCCATCTTCAAAAAAGGGAAGAGGGATGATCCTGCAAACTACAGATTGCTCAGTCTAACCTCAGTCCTGGGTAAAATCTTTGAAAAATTTATTAAGGAGGCCATAAATCACAAACTGGTAACTGACGAGGTCTTATGAAGTAACCAGCATGGCTTTGTGGTGGGTAGATCATGTCTGACAAACCTTGTGTCCTTCTACAACCAGGTTACTAGCCATCTGGATGAGGGTCGCGTGGTTGACGAGATTTACTTAGACTTTACTAAAGTCTTTGATTCTGTTTCCCATGGGATACCCTCAAACAAACTGGAAATTGCTGGGCTGGGCCAGTCTATGGTGAGCTAGGTGGACAATTGGCTCAGAGGTCACTCCTAGAGGGTGGTAATTGATGGGATGGTCTCATCCTGGAGGTTGTCTCCAGTGGTGTCCCCCAGGAATTGGTGCTTGAACCCGTGCTCTTCAATATATTCATTAATGACTTGGATGGGGGGTGGAGAGCTCAGTGATTAAGTTTGCAGAGGATACCAAGCTGTGAGGGAACGCGGGCACACTGGAGGATAGGGGCGGGATCTAGGAAGACCTTGACAGACTGGAATTTTGGGTAGAATGAAATCAGATGAAGTTTAACAGGAATAAGTGCAAGGTCCTTCACCTGGGTCGAAAGAACACTCACCACAACTACATGATGGGTGGTGGTCCACTGGCTGGCACTGTATCTGAGCAAGACCTGGGGATCACAATCGGCTGAAAGATGAATATAAGCCAGCGGTGCAATGATGTTGCCAGAAGGGCAAATAGAATCCTGGCATGCATCAGCCGATACATGGTCAACAGATCCAGGGAGGTGCTCCTCCCTCGCTATTCGGCACGGTGAGGCCTCAGCTGGAGTACTGTGTCTAGTTCTGGGCACCGCTTGAGAACTAGACACTTGAGGATACAACGAAGGACCACCCATATGATTAAGGGCATGGAGGATAGGTGCTACAAGGAGAGACTCCGGGAAGTGGGCCTGTTCAGCCTCAGTAAGAGAAAACTAAGAGATGACTTAATAGCTGCCTACAAGAATGTCAGAGGTGAGCACCAGGATCTAAGGGAGCAACTCTTCAGGAAAGCACCTCAAGGGAGGACGAGGATCAATGGGCATAAGCTAATAGAGGATAAATTTAGGATAAATAAGAAAGAACTTATTTTCTGTAAGTGTCACCAGAATCTGGAACACACTCCTGGTAGAGGTGGTGCAATCACCCTCCTTGGAGATGTTCAAGTTGAGGCTGGACAGGCACCTTGTTGAGCTCCTCTGAGCCCAATAACTTCCTGCCCATGGCAGGGGACTAGACTTGATGACACTGTTCCCTTCCAGTTCTAGGATTCTTCTGCCCGTCTCCACAGAGGTGACCACTGGTGACTTGGCAGTATAGAACCTGTTCCAGGAGCTGGTTGTCAGGCATCCTTATGACACATCCTGTCCAATGGATCTGGTGAATATATAAACATGGCTTCAATACTGGTGGGGTTTGCTTGTGCCAGAACATCCATTCTTCTGTTCTACCAGTTGACATGCAGGATTTTCTGAAGACGTCGCTGACGGTAACATTCCAAGGCTTTCAGGTGCTTTCAGTATGGTGTCTAGGTTTCACACTCATACAACAGTGTAGGGATGACAACAGCCTGGTAGATTAGAAGTTTGGTTTGGGTTCTGATGTCATGATCACTGATTGCAGATGTCCAAAGGCAGCATTGGAAAATTTTATTTGGTGTTGAATATCATCATCTATATTTACATTATGGGAAAAGTGACAGCCCAGGTAGAGGAAATGCTCAATGTTCTCCAAGGACTGCCCTCTAATTGTTATATGTGGGGGAGCAGCTGGATGATTTGGGTTAGGTTGGAAAAGTATCTTGGTTTTTGTGATGAAAACGAGTCCAGGCGTTCCATCCACGTCACAGAAGCAGTCAGGAGTGACCTGCAACTCTTCAATTGAGTGGGCACACATGGCATCATCAGTGTACTGAAGATCAGCAATGGAAGTGGTGTTTATTTTGGATTTGGAACATAACTGGTTGATGTTAAAGAGAGTGCTGTCCATGCAATATTGGATACCAGATGGATGCCAATATTGGATGCCAGATGGAAATCTATCAGCGATGAGAATAGCTGCAATATAGGTGGAAAAAAGTGTTGGTGCAATCATGCTTGAGTCCAGTTCTAATGGTGAAGGGGCCCATTTCTGAGCCATTCCTTAGGACTGCTGTGGCTGTCATGTCATCATGAAGAAGTCTGATTAATGGTAACAAATTTTGGCAGGCATCCAAATCTCATCAGCATCTTCCGCAGGGTCTCTCTGTGGATTGAATCAAAGGCCTCGGGTGAATGAAGGCCACATAAGGCTCTAAAATGAGTTCATTTGCAAGCATCTGGAGGATGAAACAATGATCACAAGCAGCCAGCATTGATTTGCTAAGAACAAAGTACGCCAAACAAATTTGATCTCCTTCTTTGACAAAGTAATTAATCAGATGGCTGAAGGGAATGCAGCGGATTGAGCGTACTTGGATATCGGAAAAAGCTTTTGACAAAGTACCATACAACTTCCTTATAAGCAAGTTGGAGAAACAACATCTGGAGAAAACTACTACAATTTACAGTGGAAGTGGGATGTGCTGCAGCTCCTTTAATCTTGCAGGTTCTCCTGTACAACCCCTGCTGCTGACTGGAGGAGGGGCCCTGCTTGTAGCTCACTCCTGATCAGGAGGGAAGCAAAAACTGTGATTTTAAACACGGTACCATTTTTGCCTCCCTGCCACTGATTGGCCAAGGGGTCCTGGTGGCCCTGCTGCTTGTTGCTGACTATATGAATATGGTGTATAAAACAGAGGAGGTGACAGTGCCACTCCACTCCACACTGCACAGTTCTGTATTCTGCATTTTAAAAAGGACATGGAGGAGCTAGAGGGAGTCCCAAAGGTAGGTGACAAAAATACTTAAGATTTTCAAGTCAAGCCACAAAAGGAGAGATTGAGAGAAATAAGCATGTTCAGCATGCAGAAACAGCGCTCGTGAGGGGACATGATAGCACTTCTCAAATACCTGAAGGGCTGCCAGAAATAAGAGGGAGAACTCCCCTTTTTCCTTGCTGCAGAGAGTAGGATGCATAGCAATGGCTTAGAACTGCAAAGTAGGTTGAGAGTAGCTGTCAGGAAATACTTCTTTCCTGTTAGAACTGGGAGACAGAAGGGAATGGACTGCCTGGGGCAATAAGGGCATCTCCTTCACTGGGAGTTGGATAAGCACTTCTCAACTGCTGCAAGAAGAGGTTGGATAAGCACTGTCAGAAATGACCTAGGAGTAGCAGTGTCTAGATTCTGAAGAGCAACAGTTGGAAGTCCGGGAGACTCCTGCTTGGAGATCATGATAAGAGCTCTGCAGCCCAGAATAAATAGAAATTATCGAGGCGCAGGAGAATGAAGCAGAGCTCCACAGATGGCTCAGTTATGAAAGAAGATTAAAAGATTTGGGATCATTTCATGGAGGGGATAGGGTGATAAAAAGGGAAGCTCTAGCTCTCCACTTCGGGTGTGTGATGTGTGGAGTTGTATGGTAATGTCCAGGTTGCAGTACAGAGTGGAAGGTGTTTGTTTTTCCCATGTTTCTAAGCTTTGCTCATTGCTATACAGGGCTAGGAAGGAATTTTTCCCCTCCTGTTGCAACATATGTCATGTGTTTTTTATATTTTGGGGTTTTTTTTGTTTTGTTTTGTTTGCCTTGCTATGAAACATTAGATACTGGCTGCAGCCAAGACTGGGGATTTTAACTGGGCTGTGGCAATGCTCTTGTTGGTACTAAAATCCCCAGAAGTACCTAGATATCTAGGTCTTGCTCCTCCTGGAGTCAGACTGATTGTTACACTTGGGATGAGGACAGAATATTACCCACAATCTGATCGGCAGTCTGGGGGAGGGATGCCTCTCACTGCAGCAGTGGGTAGGGTCCTCTTCCTTGGATAGCTCTAATATAATTTAACAAACTGCTTCCTGTCCTTGTGGTGGCAGAAGATTGACAGTGCTCTAGTTCCCTTATTTTTTGTGGCAATTTAGGGTGTTTGTAGTGTTATTGGGCATTGTACCTGGCAGTTATATGAGAGGGTTATTCTTACAGTTTTGTATAGGATGGTTTAGGTAGAGATGATCCTTCTTTGAGCAGGTTTGTACTAAAATACTTCCTGAGGTCCCTTCCAGCTCAACTTTTCTGTAGTATCCCCATAGGTGGAATATGTGGGTTTGCCTCAAGAGAGTCCAAAATCTAGATCTGCTTCCTGGGTGAATGTTCCAGCCTGCAAGCAATTATGATTGCTGTGATTTGTACTGAACTTAATACTGTCAGTGCGCACTACAGGCCACTTTCTATTAAGCACGTGAATGGACCTGGGTGCTATGCATGACTGTATTCCATCCAGTTCAGAACAAAAAAGGATGGAGAAGCCTGACTGAAGTCTTGCCAGAGCTTCTGGCTCTCTGGGGACTGCAGATCTTTATGTACACTGTCCTGCAGGAGTCTATTTGGAGGATGAGTTGGGCGGTGCTAGAATTTCTGAGTTTCTCAAGCCATGTCTACATGCCAGGTTTACCATGCCAGGGAAAAGCAGCTTCAAACATGCCAAGCTGCGTTGTATGGCTTGTCTTTGAAATGGCAAGGTGTTTAGCTGTGCCTGTGTGCTGCCAGGTCTGGGTTAATTAGCAAGGAGGCACACTAATTGGCAAGGTTGCTCAACCATGCTAATTAGCCCACCCAAATGTTCTAGACATGGTTACACTGCTTCTGGTTCAGGAGGCAGCACACATGGCATGTTCAAGAGCACTGATGCCTAGCACAATGCATCTGCCTTGTAGTTCTGACCTCAGTTTCTAGGACCTGGATGGCAGTATGCACAGCTGTTTCAGATCAATGCCAAAAATACATAGGAGTTTTACCCTCATCCATTCTGATTCAGACCCTTTCAATCAAGCTGGTAAGGATATAAGTGCCATAAGCCAGATGGGTATCCAAAAATGTATACCTAGGTATCCTATTGTGTATTGTATTCCTAGCTCTCCAGGTGCTTGGCAAAGTGGGTCAATAGCATTATCTTCTCTTTGTTAATGGGGGAAGAAGGGGGGAAAGACACAGAGAGTATCTGAGGTCACACAGCAGATCAGTAGGAAAACGTGGGGCTAGAACCCACTTCTGTGGAGCTTCAGTATCAATGGCCACTCCACTGGTCCACACTGCTTCAGGGCACCCTAATACTCTGCAACCCAAAGATTTTGCCAGATTGTCTGTGATTCTAAAAGAAATAATAATAATAAAAAAGACCAAACATAAAAGCCTTTTCGTGGCTGCCTTTTCCTTCCTGGCAGTGTCACCCTTGATCACAGTCCAAGGCAGCATCCAATTAGTGTGGTAAAAATACAGCTCCCACTCATCCTGGCTGTTGCAAAATGAATGCTGTCAGCACTGCTTTGGGTCACAAACATGTGCCAAGAAAAGCTTGGCCTGAATGAAAAAAAATATTCGCTGATGCTTTGCTGAAGGTAGAGACAAGAGACATCCAGCAGCAGCATCAAACAACCCTTTCCTTCCCATGTACTGGGAAGGAAATAGCATTAGTGCTGTAATGGGCGAGACTCCTACAGGCTGTACAAATAGAATCACTGTAGCATCTTCATGATGTACGCACTGCTAGAGCCTAATGCCCATCAAATCTCTACAGTGCTCATTCTAGTGCAGGGCTTTTCAACCGGGCTGTGCGAGGCTTCGGATGGTGATTCAATTCGCAGGAGATTCAGCCTAATTCAGTGGCCGAATTTCCAAATCCAAATCAAATCAGGGGACCAATTTAAAGTTCCAAATCGATTCAAAGCTCTCCGAATCTTCGGAAAAGATTCAGAAAGCTTTGATGATTTGGGCAGTCCCCAGTGGCTGCAGCAGGGAGCTGGACCGGGACTCTGAGCTGGTATGTACTGGAGGCAGAGGAGGGGACCATGGAGAGACCCCTGCCAGTCCCCCCAGCTCCCCTGCTCCCCCTGACCCATGCCCACTCTGCCAGGTCCCCCATGGCTGCCCCACCCACCCCAGCTCCCGGTGCTTTAACGAACCCCCCTGGTGCTCACTGGGTGCTGCCAGGGGGGGCGATCTCTGCTGCCCCCCTGCTGCTCCAGCCTCCCCATGGCTGCCTCACCTGGGCCAGCTCCAGCCCCTTAGGAAAAAAAAAAACCTGAGAAAACCTCAGAGACTCACCACTCCTGCAGCGGCTTCAGGCTTGGGGGCTCATGCAGAACCCCCCCGTGTGGTGTGGGGCAGTGGGGATCACCCCCTGCCGGCAGGAGTGGTGAGTCTGTAGGGTTTCTTGTTTTTTTTCCCTAAAGGCCAGAGCTGGCCCAGGCAGGGCACCTGTGGCGGGGCTGGTGGAGTGAGGGGGAAGGGGTTGGGGGCTTGTGCAGAGCACCCCCACATAGCGTGGGGCGGGGGGGCAGCAGGAATCACCCCCTACCCAGTAGCACTCAGTGGGTCAGAACCTTTTTTCCCCAAAGAGCCGGGAGCTGGGGCAGGTGAGGCAACCATTGCCGGGCTGGCGGGGATGGGTCTGGCTGATTTGGCCGAATCGATTTGGGACAATGATTCAAATCACTGAATTGAATCACTGTCCTCCGAATTGGCCAAATCCAAATCTGAGGCAAATACTAGGCACTTCGCACAGGCCTAGTTTTCAATCCATTTTCATTTGCAGACCCCTAAAAATGAATGGAGGTGCACATCCCTTTGAATTGTAAGTGTGGGTAGTCATATACTTTTGATTGATTGTAGTAATCTTTCATGGACCCCTAGACAGCCTGTGGACTCCCAGGGGTCTGCAGCCCACAGGCTGAAAACCACTGCTCTAATGAGATGTCTATAAGGCACAGTACACACTCTGTCAAGGTGCTTTCAGGAAACTGGGGAACACTGTTTCTGATCCTCCACAAACAATTACAAGCTAGAGGCAAATATGGGCCCAGGATACAAAGAGGAATACAATTAATTTGACCAAAAGACCAGTCTGTTTAACATGGCCATTGTGTAGTGATTAATGGGTATTTAATGAGGATCTTGGATTCACTTCTTAATCCATTGAAATTGCAGGCCAATTTTCTGATACAGAGAAAAGGATCAGATATTTAAAATCCACATCCATATACAGACATAAATAATAGCACTTGTTCCTGTGACTGCCAACTGAGACAGCTAAAGATGAAGGCTGCATTAGGGCAGGTGACACCAGGTTGGATGGTGCTATTGGAAAAAAACACATCCTAAGCAATGATCTTGCTCCATGTGCACTGTAGGCCAAAACTAAATATGCCATGTAGTTGCTTTCTGGCATGTACCCAACATTGCTCATTCCTGAGAGCAGCATTTGGCTGCACCAACACTGTTCAAACAGCAGCTAAATGACATTTTTTAAACACAGCATATTCAGAGTGGGAGTAAGTAGAGGGCCAGAGGACATGTTTTCAAGCAGTACTCTGTAGCACCATCCCACATAATGCAGACATACTCTTCCCAGGTCTGGAAGTGCCCCTCTGTATTTTTCTATGGCTGCTTGGCCTTGACAAGAAGGTGGTCTTGACAGAGTGGGGCTGCTAATGCTATGCTGGCAACTTCTCCGGTGCACTATGCTGTGAATGCTGGACCGATTTACCTGTATGGAGACAACATATGGGGGTTCTGAACACACTGTTTAAAAGGAACAAAACCCTGCCTTCTATGTGGGCTTCCTAAATGAATGGTGTTAGAGCAAGCAGGGCCCTGCAGACTGACACAGAGGAACTGCAGTAACAGTGGGGGCATCTACACAAGATGCTTACTATAGAGCTGCCTAGTTAGCCCCGCAGTAAAGCAACACCATCTACATGTGTGGTGCTATTAGGTCAGAGTAAACTAATTAACTCTGCCATAGAATAGAACTGCCCAACACAAGTACCATTCTATGGTGGATTCATAGATTCATAGATGTTAGGGTCGGAAGGGACCTCAATAGATCATAGAGTCAGACCCCCTGCATAGGCAGAAAAGAGTGCTGGGTCTAGATGACCCCAGCTAGATGACTATCTAACCTCCTCTTGAAGACCCCCAGGATAGGGGAGAACACCAGCTCCCTTGGGAGCCCCTTCCAGACGTTGGCCACTCTAACTGTGAAGACGTTCTTCCTAATGTCTAGTCTAAATCTACTCTCTGCTAGCTTGTGGTCATTATTTCTTGTAAACCCTGGGGGAGCCTTGATGAATAAAATCTCACCAATTCCCTTCTGTGCCCCCGTGATGAACTTATAGGCAGCCACAAGGTCGCCTCTCAACCTTCTCTTGCTGAAAAGGTCCAGGTGCCCCAGTCTCTCCTCGTAGGGCTTGGTCTGCAGGCCCTTAACTATATGAGTGGCCCTTCTCTGGACCCTCTCCAGGTTATCCGCATCTCTCTTGAAGTTCAGTGCCCAGAATTGCACACAGTACTCCAACTGCAGTCTGACCAGTGCCTGATAGAGGGGAAGTATCACCTCCTTGGACCTATTCATCATGCATCTGCTGATGCACGATTAGTGCCATTAGCTTTTCTGATGGCTTCATCACACTGCCTAC
>JAGPOW010000995.1:573128-590183 GCA_030014935.1 Caiman crocodilus
GATAGGTACTTGGCTGGGGTCCTGTGACCCTGGCACTCGTTCCTGCCATTGGCGGGGGGTCAGACTAGATGGCCTGCTCTAGGCTCCTTCTGACCCTAGTTACTATGAAACTATGAAACTATGAGAAAAAGCCCCCACTCACCAGGTGCTGCTGGGTGGGGGGAGGGGATGATCCCCGCTGCCCCCCATTGCCCCACGCTGCATGGGGGGCTCTGTCACAAGCCCCCCAACCCCTCCACACTCCTCCAGCCCCCCACGGCTGCTCCACCTGCCCCAGCTCCAGCCCTTTAAGAAAAATCCAGAGAAAAACCCCAGGACTCAACACTCGTGCAGCAGCCTTGGGGTTTCTGGGGGCTCATGGCTGAGCCCCCCACGTGGTGCAGGGCCACAGGGGCAGTGGAGGTCGCCCCCTGCCGGTAGGAACAGTGCGTCCAGGGGCATTTTCTTGAGTTTGTTTTCCTTAAAGAGCTGGAGCCGCGGCAGGTGTGTGTGTGTGGGGGGGGGGGGGGCTGGGATGGAGAAGGGGTTTGGGAGAGCAGGCGGGGGATAGACCTGGCCTGGCTGATTCAGAGATTCAGCCAAACTGATTCACACCAGCCTACTGACAAGCCCTGCAGACTGCATGTGTCCTGTCAGGTGGACAGCTCTGGCTTAAGCCCTGACTGACTGATTTTCAAGCATTATAGCAGGTGGCCATAGGAGAGAAACACAACATAGAAAAGCTCTATCTATGAGTTGATGACTCTCCCTGGACAACCTAATTCAGGGGTTGGAGGCCTGTCACTGTAGATGGCAGCAGGTTGTTTTGGCTCTTCTTGAGTTGCTTCAGCAGCTGGAGTATTTGACACGTCTGAAACAAGAACTGACGGACTCATAAAACCTGTTGACGGTACAATGTCTTCTGCAACTGTAGATGGTACATCACCTGGAATTTGATTTTAGATCTGGTCAACATGTCTGCTGCCACTGCGTGCTGGGCTTTCACCCCAGGCTTCTCGCCACAAGCTGCAGCAGGGCTTGGGGCACAAAGCCCAGTGTGCTGAGCAGCTGCCTCACCCCATGCACAGATTGGGAGCAATGTGCCCCCCAGACCTCTGCTGGGGTGCATGCAGTGGCGGGAGCCCCTCTGCATGCCTGGATGAGCCATCCAGGCTCTGACCCTCCCTTGGCCTGGACCAGGGCCAGGAACCCATTCACCTGGTGGCAGGGGGCACAGAGGGGGATCGTCCCACTCATGCAGCTCGGCCCCAGCAGCAGGGGGTGCAGCTCAGCCCAGCCACATGGGTCCTGCCGCTCCTACATCCTGCTGCTCCGGCACTGCATTCTGGCTGCTCCCGATCACAAAGCCTCTGACAGTCTATCTCAGAGGCTGTCAGAGGCTCCCTGATCAACCAGCTGATTGGGATCAACCAGTTGATGACCACTGCCATAGAGGCTATTTACATAACATTCTCCTTTCAATTCAACTGCTTCTTTACTGGACTCAGCAAGTCCTGCTTCTCTGGGAACAATAGGAACATGATTTTGAGGCCACAGAATTCCTATGTCTTGTTTGAAATTACAGCAAATGCAGATCTGAGTCTGCCTTCATGACACATGGAACAACTTGGAGTATAGTGTAGGTCATCTTCGTCTGTATGGGCGGTATTTCCATGCTGTTGGCAAACATCAGGCTGAAATTCCTTTGAGATCAACAACAGTACTTGTGGCAGCTGAAAGCATACCCTGCTTGTTTCACTTCTTTTTGGATAGCGTGAACTTCTGACAACACAAACATTTAATGTGATACTTGCATTTGTAATGACAGCATTTGGCATCACGGACATGGTATGTGTTGCATCTGTGGCTCTCACCACAGCTTTGGCAGCTTCCCAGAGTTGAAGAATTTACTATGTTATGTGCTGATGATGGCTCCTTTAGTGAATTCCCTTTGAATTGCACTTGCTGAGTCTCAGTTGATATCAGTTTTGCAGACAAGCTTTAAACAGTGAGATTCAGCTTTTGTTAAATGTTTTTTCCTAAGCAGTGGTGGATGTTAAGTTTTGCTTTGAAAGGAGTCTGCGGCGGGGCTTCATCCTGAATCCCACACACAGGCTGATTCCCAGTTGAGACTCAAGACTTGTACCATAAATATAATTCTTGGACAAACAATTCAACTCACCTGTATATGCTGTAATCCTTTCATCTGGCAGCTGACTGCACTGGTTGAAATGGAACTGTCTAACTGTTTCAGGTGGAGTCAGTGTGAGATGATTATTTAGTAGTGTGAGGATTTCAGTGTTTGACTTGTCATGGGGTTTTGCTGGGGACATTGTGAGTACACAATATCAAAAGCATCTGAGCCAATGACAGTCAGTAGCATGGCACACTTTTGGTCAAGATCAGTAATCTGATTGACCTGCAGGTAGAAGACGGAGGCACAGACATTCCAGGGTGATGACCAGGCCCTACCAAATGCTTCTCTGCAGTCCAAGGTCACTGTGTTGGGGAGAAGCTTTTCTGAGCATCTTCTGGGAAGGAACCCCTTGGGCTGGGCTCCTCTGGCAGCAATCAGCACTTAACAGTTCAGGATGAAGACATGGCAGCATCCTGCTCACTGGACTCCTGTCCTCAGCACCAGCTCTGTATATTGCAGGGATTTGCCTCAATGAGATCAGGCAGAAAGCCGCAGGGCAGCCATATTTATAATACTAGCAAAGACTTAACTGAATGTTCTTCAAGCATAACAGCAGGCAGCAACAGGAGACAAAGGTATCATTGAATAGCCCCACTCACTGGCAGGTGCACGCGCACACACATACACACGCACGCGCACACGCACACACACAGAAACTGGTGCTTTACTCACATGTATCTCAGCTCTGACTCCCTTCGCACGAGGACCTCTCTTATTCTCTCAATTTTAAAGAGCTCCCCTTCTATGTCATCAATGGTTGTGGTGGAATCAGCCATTGAAACAATGTCCTTTTCTGCAAATGAAACATGGAATGAATCAGGTTAAAAGCAGGAATAAAGGATAGATGATTCATGGAGACAAGGGATCAAATACTCTCATGCTTCAATCCTGCAAGGTGTGGAGCATCCTTGCCTTAGTTCAGCAAAGCAATTAGGCACTTGCTTAACTTAAAACTCACTGGATCTGATTTGCACTACATTTTCAGTGTAGCTTAATCCTATTTACCTGCCTATGTAATCCACAGGGGATTTAGGGCACATCTACCCTGCCAGGCAGCAATGCCCTCCACCATGCTGGACTGCTCTGGACAAGCTACTTATTGAACTGGAAGAACTGTAGTTGTGTCTGTGTAGCACTACAGGCAGGCAAATGAGCACTGCTGAGTGACTCTTTCTATTAGCCCCCACACAGCAATGTACAGATGCAGCTACACAGCTTGCAGTTCAAGAGGCAGCCTCAGAGGTGAAACTAGGTGGGTTGAAACTGGCAGCACTCCAGCACACCCAGGATGAGGACCTGGCAAGCATCAAAGATAAAGCCGTTGTGTGGCTCTGCCACATTAATGAAGCGTAGAGGGGGAAATGAAGTATATGAGAAAAGAAGAAGTGTAATTAATGACTTTCCTGCCCTAGGCAAACTCCCTTGTGCTCAGAGAGGGGTTAGGTTGGTATACTGAGCTCTGGAGAACAAGGTGTAGTAGGGAAAGGAAAAAAGGGAAAGGAAGGTGTTCCTGACCTGTAGCCAGATCCTCTAAGCAGATGGTGCAGGGCTGTTTCTGCTGTGGCAAAAACTAGTGGAGCTGGGGGCCATTCTGGCACCCCCTCCAAGTTTGCTTTTCTTGGCCCCCTAGTTATGCTACTAGACAGTCTGCCCATGTAGCATGCTTAAGTTCCCCAGCATGCTGTTTGCTGTATCAATATGGCTTTACTGTAACTGAGAATCACATCTATCATATTCAGCAGAACAGTCACACCCTTACATTCTTTGCTCACTCTTGGTAGCAGTGCTAAGCACCAAACAAGCTGGAGCACTAACTTGCAGCAACTCTACTGACTTCAGTGGGTACCACTTCAAAAATATACTAGGGCAAGAGAGATTAGATTCTGGTCCAAGACACATACACTTCCATATGTGAAAGTTAACTTCTGTAAAAGTGCCATGCAGTTGCCCTTTTCCTTTACTTGTATTTTCTTGGCTTTGCTCAATCTGCTCTGCCCTGGAACAGTTCTGCTTGGCTGCACATATTATCATCAGAGCCAGCTCAGTCAGCTCTTCAAGCATGCAGTGCCCACGTGAAGGATTGTGTCTAAAAAGCAAGCCTGCTGGAATCAGTTCCTGCTCCTTACAGGCTGAGCATGGGGCTGGATTGCCGAGGGTGCTAAGGTGTGTGGTTGACAGCCCACAGGTCACGAGTTTGAGGCTCTAGCAAAAGCACTTGCAGCACAGCCCTGTCAGATTCCAATGAAAATCTGTGACTTCTGCTAAATACCTTGTCAAAAGGACATGGAAAAAGGAAAGCAACAGGTCAAGCATGAAGTTAGCTCTGTTACCTTTAACCCTCTTTCTTGAGCTTTGCTGATTATTCTTTCAAAGCCAATGTTTTGCCAGACTTTACACTGGTGATAAACACCAGAATACCTGTGACCTCATCCTCTATAAAGCAGTGAAAGAATGAATGAGAAGAATTGCTTAAGGGGAGAGTATGAACTTATGTTTCATTCTTTAGATAGTCAGACTGCTTGTGTTTTGCCTAGAGACATTTCTGCTGCAGATGAATGGAAGGCAGAGAGAAAAGACTGTTAGACTAAAGGGCTGTTCTGCCTTCACTGATCACGGTTAGGACATGGGGAGCACAAAATTCAGAAGCAAGAGCCTAAAAAAGTACCTGATGTTCTATTAGCCATGGTGAGAAATACCTGTACCATACTGGACATGTCCTGCATCTGACATGTCTTAACCAGATGTGTACTGGTTGTTACATACCTGTCCTCAGCTAGCTCTCTATTCAATACACAATCCTAGCTGAAGCCTCCATCCGGACCCAACTGTACAAAGGACTGGAAGAGGCCCCCTGGGCCATTTTAACACAGCAACTTTCATCCCCATTACAAGGGAGAGGGGGCAGAGCTCTTTAAGAAGAACACGGCAGGCTGGAGGCCATACCCTAGAGAGAAATATAAGCTTCACAGCAGTGAAGTGGGGTGGGCATAGAGGGGGGCAGAAGGGCTTTCTTCCGGTGAGAAGGACAGAGCTCCTGCTGGAGGAATAGAAACCCAGGGGAATTGCCTGTTGATGAGTCTGGGGTAAAACTTAGGGAGGCCTAATAGGCCATGAGGAAAGCCATCTTGGTGATGGGCCTATCCAGAAGGATTAAGAAGCATGAAGAGGGGATTGGCTTGGGCAGGCTTACCAGGTGGGAAAAAGTCCAATAGAGATTGGCAACAAGAATTAAAGGACACTGGGCAGAAAGTCCAAACTGAAGAAGCAAGTACCAGTAGACCCAAAAAACCCTCATGTCTGTTGACTAATCTGTTCTTCTCTTCAGACACCTGCACACTGAATTAGAGCAAGATGTGGCAGGCGAGATAAAGGAACCCCTGGGAAGGAGGGAAGGCTAGAGTGCAGAGCGGGCAGATGGCATCCCATCTTGAGCAAGGAGAAGGTGCAAGCCACTGCATTTGGTATACTGGCAGGGAAGACAACAGTAGATACAAAGAATGCTGAGGGCCATGAGACCATGGAGCAACTAGTACACCTCCTGGCATAGTAACAACTGAACAGCGAAAGGCCAACAAAGAACACGTACAAAGGACTTTAGACCTCCTATTACAAGAAATATAAGGCTTATGTGGAAAAATGGAGAATAGATGGGTCTGCATCATGAACAAGGAACAGTTCAATTAGACATCCTGAGACAACAACAATAATTAATGTGAACATTGCAAGAAAGGACTGAAAGAGGACAAAGCTGCTGCTCCCTGCCAGAGTTGCCAGGATTTGTCCCTGAAAAATGACAAAGGATGACAACCCAGAGTCTTTTCTCAAACTATTTGAGAAGGCCACCATGGCAACTTGATGGAGTTGCAATATGTGGGCCCTGAGAACTAGACCCTTGTTAATTGGAGAGGCTCAGGACACTGATCAAACACTACCTGAGAAGAGGCCCCAGAAGTAAAGAAGGCTATCCTAAACCATCTCAAAATATCTAAGGAGACATACAAGCAAAGATTCTGAGAAAGAAAAATGGATATAGCACAGTAACCCAGACATTGGCATGACAACTGAAAGACACTGCGCAGAAGTACCTGCAGCTGGATATAAGGCTGAAGGAGCTAGGCATGTTCAGCTTGCAGAAAAGGTGCTTAAGAGATGACATGATAGCAATCTTCACATACTTGAAGTGCTGCCATAATGAAGGGGGAAAACATGTTGCTGCAGGGAGGGGGGCATAGACCACTGGCTTGAAGTTGCAGCAAAGTAGGTTTAGATAGGATATCTGGAAAAACTTCTTCACTGGCAGAACAGTGAGGCAGTGGAATTGACTGCCGAAGGAAGTTGTGGACTCTCCATCAGTGGAAGTGTTCAAGAAGAGGTTGAACAGTCACTGGTTCCACTATAGGTATTTCCCATGCTTCTGGATTTTGCTGGTTACTTACTACATAGGGCTGGGAGGGAATTTTGCGCTCTCCTCTTCTCTTCCTGCTACATGCGTCAAGATTTTTTTTAAGTCCTCCTCAGAGGCACTGGCTTCAGACAAAGCTGGGGATTTTGCCTGAGGTGTGCCAATGCCCCTGCCAGGACTTAAACCTGGAGGTCCCTGGCTAGAGGATCTTGCCCCTGTGCTCAGGGTCAGACCAATCTTCATATTCAGGGACTGGAAGGAATTTTATCCCATAGTCAGATTGGTATGCATTGTGGGGGTTTTTGCCTTCCCTATAGTGGGGGGCATGACCCTCTATCCAGGATCACTTGAGCATATATGGATAACATGTCATAGAAGCAGGACATTGGCTGCTGTGGTTCCCCTGCTTTACTTGTGGCAGGTTAGAGTGTTAGGTCTGTGTTGTGTAAGGGTTGATGGCAATCTTATGTAGAGTTTAGCTTATGGTTTGTGTGGGATGATTTGCCTAGGGATGATCCTGCCTTAGGCAGCGGGTTGGACTAGATGGCCTCTGGGGGTCCCTTACAGTCCTACATCCCCATGACTCTAAAAGCTACCGCTGTCACTGATACACAACCAGGACTGAAGCCACCATATGCTCCATGCTACAAGTCAGAGTCAGACCCAAAGGGGCACACACCCAGGGGGCAGGTGGTTGGGGGTGAGAGTGGGGGCAGACACCAGTTGGAGTATGTAAGGGACAGGCTGCCTCCCCCACTCTCCATTTTGTTCCTCACTGCTTAGCCTCCTGCTGCTGGTTTCCTTGCAACAGCAGTGGGGGGAAGGGAAGAATTTAAGACAACCCTCCAATATAATTAGATTCTATGCATAGAAAATTATAACTAATTTATAATTGTCCATGTATAGAATCTAAATATTGGGGGTCACCTTAAATTCAAAGTCATCTTGGATTTGGCTACATATGGTAGCATAGAACCTGTGTAGGTAGCAATTTCATACTTGAATATAAAAAACAGTACTAAGACTGTACTACCAACCACCTAATGAGGAGAGTGAAGGTAGTTATGAAATGCTGAGGGAAATTAGAGAAACTGTAAAAGTAGGATAGGCAATAATAGTGGGAGGCTTCAACTACCCTCATATTAACTAGATAAAACACCTCATGAGGGTGAGATCTGGAGATAAAATTTCTGGATATAACAAATTACTGCTTTCTAGAATAACTTGTCTTGCAACACACAACAGGAGAATGAACTCTGTGCCTAATCCTGAGTAGTACACAGGTCCTGGCTCAAGAGGTATCTAGGTAAGCCACTCCATAATAGTGACCATAGCATAACCAATTCAATACCCTAGTGGAGGGAGTAAGTCAAAAACAACCCCACTATGCCAATATATAGCTTTAGCCAAAGGCAGATCCAGGACTTCAAAACAGGTGATGCAGAAGCAACAACTAGCACTGAAGATGTGGCTGGACTCCTGCTCTCAGCTTCCCCCCACCTGCACAAAGGAGGTCAGGCCACACTGTGGAAGCAGTAGTCAGCAACTTTTATTAAGTCCCCAAATCAGGTAAGAAGTCTCCCTCCCCTCCCCCACTCCCTTCCCCTCCATGCTCAGCAGCACATTTCCTCTGCTCTCATTCCCCTGCTTAACTCTCAGGGTGCAGAAAGTGGACACCAATTTGCCACTGCCCTGGCCACTCCTACCATGCTCCGACCAGGGCTGCAAGAAGTAGGAGCACAAGGAGCCAGGCTTTTCAGGGGAAAGCAAAAGAGGTGCTTAGATGTTCCTTCCTTGCATTTGCTCCTGGGCTGGCAGGGGACATCCAGAAAGACCAGGCCAGGAGGGAAACCTGCCCACTACAGCTGCTGCTGCTCTTCCTGATGCCCATGCAGCCTGCCTTGAGCAGAGAAGTGGCTCTGGAGTTCCCCCACCTCTTGGTCAGCCAAGGATAGTGGCAATGGTGCTTAGGAGATGGGGCAAATAGAAGGGGAGGGAATGGGAGATGCCGTTGAGCACAGAGAAGGGAGAGGGGTGCCAAGAGAGGTGGATGCTTACCTGTTTCAAAGACATTAAAAAAGTTCCTGGCTGCTGTTCCTACGGCATAACCTGAAGGAGGGTATGACCACAACACTGCTCCCTCTCTGCCTCTGCCCTTGCCTGTTGGTGGTCCCTTACCCAGCAAAACAGGAGCTTGGACTAAGGGTAGAACTGGAAGAAAACAGGTCAGACTAGGAAGGTGGCTGATATGCAGACAACAAAAGTGAGCTAAACAGTTAGTACAACTCCATGAGGTATTCACAACAGAGCCAGACTTAACAAATTACATGGTATACAAGATTGACACTCCTCCCAGAATGGTGGCTCTGCACCTCCAGCACCAACAAATGCAGCTGGCTGTGTGGGAAGCAGCACCTTACCTGAGACTGAGGGTAGCAATGGCACCAACTCTTGGTTAATACATTTCACATCTAATGAACAAATACCTAAACTGTCCTTGCACACGAAACACATGTGAACATGTGTGCACACTAAGGCAGATGCAGACATGTGTACATGGTAAGGACACCCACACCTGGACATGCACTCAGATACAATTCACATCTTCCCATTTATGGCCTCTACATAGACCATAACCAGGCTCTTGCTGCTTGTTATGATCTATGTACGAATAGGGCTTGAATATGTACAAATGGGGCTTGAATATCATGGGTTCATGGAGTCTTGGAACATTTCATGGTTACTGTGGCACATCCCCCTGCCAGCTCCTTACTCAGACAGTATTTAGGAGGCAGCACCGAGCAAAACCTGCATTTGTTAAGATCTCTCTCACCCCACCCTCAATTTATTCTCTATCTGGAGAGGGATCTTGGTCTGTGAATTAGGATACTTATGAAATCCAGACACCCACTATGTTCCCTCAATCTCTCTTATAAGAAACTCCAAAGAAGCTTGTGCCTAGCTGGAGTCTTTCAATCCAGTAAGGGAGAAATACTGCCTATCAGATTCACACACTGACATTCCCCATACCAAAACCTCCCCTCTCTGATACTTTGGATGGCTTATTTTTTTAATGTACCAAAATCTGGGTCCCTCCCTCACCCATAGCTCTAAATGAAGGACACTCAGAGTCTGGCTAGGGGTCAAATTAGCCTTTTCCAACAGTATCCCAGTCAGAAAAGGGGGACATGCCATGCTAGCTTGGTCATGTTGAATATATTCACCCCAGAGCCCAGGTGCTCCCTCAGGTCAGCCTGACCAGCTGCACTGGGGAGGTGCACAGAGCAAGGGGGAAACTCTGATAGCCCCCAGCTGCTCTAGTGTCCACATTGCTGGGGGTGAGGGAAACAGCAGGAGGATCATCCTGGTGAGAATAAGCAGACTGTGGGACAGCAGACAGCTGTAGGTGAGGTGAGGGGTCCTACTGTGTTCCTCAGGAAGGAAGCCCATCCCCTGGTATCCTACCTCTGCCTGGGTAATCTCATCAACCTCACTCAACCCCATGAGCCCTTGCGTGTAAAACATGGGTGAGGTTGAGGAGCATGTGGGGCCAAAGGGCTTTTGAAAGTAGGAGGAGATGGGAAGGGTTTAAGAAGCAAAGATGGTAAAGTTGGGAGGCACTGGGAGCAACTTTATGTTGCAGGAGATTACAGGGGGAGAAAGAAGCACAAAGCCTCCCTGCTTCTGTAGCTCCTACCAGTGGGGCTACAGCCCTACTTTTAAGATAGCTGGAGCTGACATCCCCCAGCAATGCTTTTGGAAAGCAGGTTAGTTACTTTTGTTACCTGACATGATCAGCTAAATCTGATTTGTGAGAATGCTGAACAAGTGCCCTTCTTTGTGCCTGATAGCTTACTTACCCTACCTATACAGTTGGACACATAAATGACAGCACAAAAAACCCCTTTTCTTCTTATACATTTCCTTGACCACCATGGCCACAACAACATTTCTCTTTCTCCCTTGCTTTCCATTCATTTTGCTGAAAGCTGGGGAGAGAACAGGAAGAGACAGATTTGAAGAAGTTTGGGAAGTGGATGCTCTGCTGTGGTCAAAGGCCTTAATTCAGGGATCCCTGATCTGATTCACTCCAACTTTTGTGCAAAGGTCTTACTGTGGCCCTGAACTAAACCTGCCAATTTGGAGGCCAAGAGGACTTTATGTGGAGGGGATCAAATTTATAATGAAAACAGTTTCAACCTAAACTATGGAGCAAATGCTGTCACTTCACAGGATTTAATTTAAAGCAATAATCTGCAAAGCCATGGGTAGAATCTGAAAAGCAGGATTTCAGTGTTCTTTCTCCAAGTTACTGTAAGCTAAACAAGAAACAGTGGGATTTTGAGACCAGGTGATGTTCAGGGTTAATGTGGGACAGTAATAGCCTGGAGCTACTTGTGGACAAGCAGTGCTTTGCAGACAGACGCGTAAAGAGCAGCTGATTCTATTGTTTAATGTTTGCATTTAATTCAGCTTTGTCACACCAGCAAATATAGAACAAGTGGCATTTCAATGACATTTGGCATTATCAGTTATTGGTTTTGGTTGAGCTCCTTGAATCAAGGTTTGTAGGCATGATATACAGAAGTTACTTACTTCATGCAATAACCCTTTGTCCTTCTGCTGAAGGATCTCACTGTGCTCTGCAACCAACAGTTAAGCTTCATATCCCACCTATGTTGTACATATTGTTTTCACTGCCCAGACAGGGAAACTGAGGCACAGAGAGGGAAAATGACTTACTCTAGGTAACACAAGGAGACAGGGGCATAGCCAGGAAAAGAACCCAGGCATCCTGACTTCCAGATCCCCTTTTTCCTTCCCATAAAGGTTGTATCTAGATTTCTTGGGTTGAACTTTGCAGTGGGAGGAATGGAATGGAAATTGGCAAAGTGTCAAACAAAAATGGATTGCAAAGCTGGAAACAGTGAGTGCAGAGAGAACCACCTCGTGCTGTGAGTACCAGGATAAGCTGGACAGACAACCTTCCATGGCCCAGCTGCAGTGTTTCATATAGGCAGTTATGAGTTCAAACATACCCATACATTTTACCATCCCTCAAGAGTTTTGCTATTGCATGGGCTGGGGCATAGATATAAAGTAGAAGAGTCAGTTGCTCCATGGCTGACATTTGCTAGGGGTAACCAACCAGCAGAGGCATAACAAAGCAGCTGGGTGCCCAGAACAGTGGCAATGCATGGGGACCACAGTGACTTCCAGCTGCTGGTGTGGCTGGCATGGCTATGCAACTGTGGCAGTATCTATTTTTCTGTCCCCTCACTCCCTTAAGTCAATGCCCAGGGCTCCAGCTTCAGGTGTCCCACCTTAGCTATGCTATTGTCAACAGGGCATGCCCCCACATAGCAGGTAGGGTTGCCAGCCCAAGAATTTTTTTTTTTGCCAACCTGCGAACTATTTACTGATAACCAAACTTTTTACTGGTGTGTGTTTTTACTGACATACATTATATGTAACCCTTCTGCAATGCCCTGGACGGAAGTATCAGGGGCCAGGTTTAAATTTAGCAGTTTAACACCAGCTGTCTAAATCTGGCTTGAGCCTTCACCCAGAAACCTAGGAAAATACATTTTAACTGGGTATTCTAAAGTGAACAGCCCTCCCCACTTGCAAGCAACATTCAACTAAAACAGGGTCAATTAACAGGAAAAAAGGGATAAACATATAACCTTGGGGAAGACCATAACCATTAAACATTAAGTGACCTCAAGCAGTTAACAGTCTCACACACTAGCAAACGAACTATGCCTCTCACTTCCCTGTCCACTCCAGTGCTTCAGACTGACTATGGCAGGGGCGGGCAATTATTTTGGATGGAGGGCCACTTACTGAGTTTTGATAAGCCATCAAGGGCCACATGACAAGCAGCCAGGGGCAGATAAATATTGATTTTCTAAATTTTTCAGGGGCCTGACGGGCCGGATAGGATGGCCTGGTGGGCCGCATTTAGCCCATGGGCTGCATTTGGCCCATGGGCTGCATTTTGCCCACCCCTGGTCTAGGGCCATGCAGACCTGGTTGCCATTGAAGTTAACTGTTGTTGCAGGCATGCAACGGCCAATAGGACTTAGTGACAGCATGTGGTTGTGGGGAGGGTGGGGGGACAGGGAGGAGTAGGTTATGGACACTCCCACAGGTCACAAAACACTAATGGAAAGCTCCCTGCAGGGTGCTCAGCTGTGCTCATTCTCAGACACAAGGTGGCAATGTTTTTGCTCTGTCGATCAACACTTGGATTCAGCCTCATTCCAGGAACAGATCTTCAATCAAGCTCATGGTTTCCTGGTTTTTTTTTTTACAGACAGCTCAACTTTTGTACCAGACTTTATGAATAAGCATTTTTAGCCTTTTTTTTCTTTTTTGAACTGTTGGCAACCCTGTTAGCAGGGCACTTCCCCTGCACTGGGTTCTTTGGGTAAGGTGCTGATCCACACAGCACACATCTGCCTTATCAAGGATTTTCCCCACCTCTTTGGAAATCTAGTAAGACCTACAAAGTTGGATGAGGGAGTGCTGCAGTGCTATGCAGTATATCCTTTCGTGATGTACTGGCTCAATAAACATGCACAGGTCTTCTGACTCTGGAGGGTCTCATTCACAGAGAAGCTACAGAACCTGCCCTGAATGCTAACAGACACAGTGCTCATTTAGCTTGCATGGCAAAGGATCCAGTGGTTCACGCCCTAAAACTAGAGCAAAGGTTGTCCTCTCTGCTTCCCCACACAGTGCAAACTATACGTAGGGACCTACTTAAGTCGTGGTGAAACTAAACTATTTTCATGGGTTGGTAGTGGCATAAAGAGCACATTTCATGGACTTTTTCCAGATGTGTTCTGCCAGCCCTGCCCCTCAGCACTGACTGGTGGAGAGACCCTGGTGGGGGAGGAGGGATAAGGGGGCAGCTGCCCTTAATACCGCCTCATCACCTGGCACCTTCCCCTCCCTGAGTGGGCTGCAAGGCTGGGCCGTAGCAGCGAGGATTTTTGAGCACAGCATTTTTTTTTAAGTTGATCTCATGGACAATCCCAGATTTCACAGTTTCTGGAAAACTGTGAATTGAGTAGATCCCTAGCTATATGATAACAGAAACCCATTGCTCTGTCATGAATAGCCCCAAATGAGGCAGCTCCTTAGCTTTTAAGTTTTCTTAAAGCCTTAAAGCATCTCCATGGTTTATCTTCATTACCCAGAAGACTAAATCAGGCTAGTGAGAGGGTAGGAAATAAAATCTGCCACAACAAGGGCACCAAATTCCTTCAGACATCCCTCAATGGACAGTAAAATGAAGAATTCATATTGCACTAGCTCCCACTTGGGGACCAGGCCCCCACCATGCTACACATTGCACAAACACAGAACTGAAAACAGCACCCCCCCTAAGGAGCTTTTAGTTAACCTAATACTTTTTACTTTTCATGCAAAGATTGAGAAGCTATTTCTAAACCTTTACTGAGTCTCACAATGCTCCCCTGAGGTATGCGGGGTCTATGGCCTTCATTTTGCAGTGACAGAAGAGCCCTGCTTAGCTATTCAGAGGCTACGCGAGGATCAGAACTCCACCATCTTGACTCCATTTGTCTGCTCCAGCCACTAGATGTGCCTCCTTCCTGCTACTCTGTTTTGACAGATGCCTCACTGATTTATGCAGTGCATCAGAGCCTGCATTTTTCACCATGGCAGAAACATCCAATCCATTTTTGTGTGTCATGTCAGAGTTTCTTCCAGGCCCTGCCCTATAAACTTCTGCTTCAGAGCTCTGTTTAGTTATCAGAGATATGTCAATTTTGCTCATTATCAATGATGTGCAGTGACAGATTTATTACATGCTCAATAATGCAACTTTCCTATGATGTACAAGCAGTGGAAGAAATGGTAGGAGCTCATGAGTGATAGCCATGACAGACAAGAAGAAAAGGTTATAAGAGTCATGTGTCAAGGACAGTTTTTGCTTCCTGATCATTGAGAGAGCAGATCCCTTACATGTTGCTTTCCTTAGTCCCCAAGAAACTCTGTCCTTTTGGGAGGAGACAAAGAATGAAGATGCACCCATATGTGACTGGAATTTTCTCCATGAACTACGCTCACAACCTTGTACCTATAACAATGATCTTTTATCAGCTAAAATTAGTGAAGAACGCTGAGTGCCTGTGGCAGGAATTCCTGCAGAAGTGCAAAGTGTTTCGGTATTCTTGTGTGTCCACTTCACATTTACCGTTATACTGGTATGCAACTATTTGGCATTTTTATTTAAAAAGCATGGAACTGGAAGTGAATAGTTATATGTGATGAGTAATCTATTCAACCAGCTCTACTCCCCTGTTCACAAATCACCTGCTGTGTTTTTCTCAAATTCAGCACTTATTTAAACTAATTTGTTGGATGGTCTGTCGTCTTTGGCAATCCCTTGCAGTTGAGGATCATAGTTTTCCATTAAAGTCTTATCTGTGGGTCCAAAGACAGCTGATGAGGCTGATCTAGGAATTGACAGATTCTATTGCAACTCAGGGACATGTTTCTGTGTGAGGTGGATGGCTCTGGATTCTTGATTCAATCCACAACACGCTGTTTCTGCTGCTCACTCTTTTCAACTTCCTGCTGTCATCATAAGGTTTCAAAGTACTGAGACCTTTGCAGCAGACTCTGCCTTCATGTGGGGTGGTTCTGGGCAACAGTTTCCCATGAGCTGATGTCAATGCTTATTTTTTCAAGTTGGTCTTGAGGACTTCCTTGAGGCACTTTCTATGCCCTCCTCTTGAGTGTATGTCTCAACTGAGTTGGGAGAGCAAAACTTGCTTTGGGAGTCTGGAATCAGACATCCAGATGATATGGCCAGCCCAACAAAGCTGAAGTTGGATGATCATCGTTTTGATGCTCATGGTATTTGCTTGTAAGAGAATGCTAATCTTGGTGCATCTTGGTCCATCCCACTGGATTCAAAGGATCTTCTGCAGGCAGCACCGATGGTACTTCTCCAGCTGAGTTGTCTCCTGTAGGTTGTTCATGTCTCAGCTCTGTACAATAGGGTGGGGCTCACAACCATGAGCTTAGTTTCAGATCTGATGTCATGATCTTTGAACACCCTTTTCCTTGGGCTCCAAAGGCTGCACTTGCACATTTGAGGCAATGTTGGATTTCTTCATCTGTCAGCCCTCTGCAAGAGATGGAAGTACTCAGTGTTCTCCAGAGTCTCCCTGTGAATCTGAATGACTGGAACTGGGGATTGCTTATTAAAAGCTTGTTGATTGAAGATCTTTGTTTTTTGAATATTAGGCATTGGTCTCATTTTCTTGTAAGCCTCAGTAAAGACATGGACGATTTCCTGAAGTTCTACTTCTGAGTGAGCAGAGCATCATCAGCGTACTGAGGATGCCCACTGAAATTCATCACCATTCTTTGCCTGCTCCGTGATGATATGCAAGCGGTAGTTCTCAGTAATGGATCAATCACAAATCTTTTTGAGGCTAAGATGGGAGGTAAGCAAAGCTGTATCATTGCTCCAACACTCTTCAATATTTCTTATTGAGATGCTACATCTGACCACCAACAAGCTACCAGTTGGAGTGGAGCTAAAACTACCAGAAGCATAAGTCCCAGAAAGATAAGCCCAGGAAAAGGGGATTCTCATATAGCCCCAAAAGTTAAGTGGTTAGGGTACTTGCCCAGAAAGCCATGGGCCTGAATGCTAGGACTGCCTGCCCAGAATGAGATGGGAATGAAAGTAGTAGCCAAGCAGAGCCTGACCAAACCCTAATTCTCCTCCTTCTCATGACAAGGTATTTAGCAGAACTTGCAGATTTGTTGCAGTCTGATGGCTTGCACCATTCCAGCCCTCAACCAATGCCCACTGAAAAATAGTGAATACTCTTCCTTTGAGTTGGATGGGATGTAGGCTCACAAGGAAGCTTTGTTGGGAACCTTGAACTCATGACCTCTAGGCTATCAAGCACACACCTTAGTGCCTGCACCAACCCAACTTCTAACAATACCCACCAAAAAATAGTGAATACCCTTCCATTGGCTTGGCTAGGATCTGAGCTATACCTTTGTTGCTGTTCTGGAAAGGTGGAGTGTCCTGATCACAATGAGTTGTCATCTACAGGCTAGCATTGTGTTGGCTGTGAGAACTGCTGTATTGTTTCCTCATCTTTTACTGGGGAAACGGCAATCCTAATTTGTAAATTAAGAAAACATTTTGTGTGGGTGCCTAGAACCTGTATTCAGTCTTCTGAGGTTTCACTAATACACTCACTCCTGATTCATAACTCTAGTGAGCTGTGATGAACCGTTCTAGCGGGAGAAAGAACTGCTGTGCCCGACAGTGCCTGAGTAACGACTTCCTCCCTGAGTGGAGGCAGAAATCATTGTGGCGGGCCAGTAGGGGGCGCTCCCGTTTTGAGCCGCCCACCTCCCTGCGCCCGACCACCTTCCAGGCTCTGAGTGCCTCCCTTGGGGTGCCTCG
>JAGPOW010000998.1:376-15002 GCA_030014935.1 Caiman crocodilus
TCTGACCTCAGCAGCCTGGTCCAATCGAAGCTGCCAAAACTGGTCACAAGCCGACCCATTTCCCAAGCATCCCTGGCTACCTGGGCCGCACGCAGGGCCAGGCCTCTTCCCCTGCCCGGGTGACCAGAGCATCCCCTCCCAGGCCCAGGCTTTTGTCATGCAGACAGGGAGGGAGATCCCTGCCCTGAGGGATTCAACACCAGCCTCTCAGGCTGGCACAGAGAGAGGTTTCTGGAGAGGGGCACCGACAGTGGTATTTCTGCCACAGCTGGTCTATATGACCATCACACCAAGATCATCAGCACATGCACCTAGGGAAGAGGATGGAGGAGTGAAGGCTATCGTAGACCTACCATCCCGGCTTTAGATCATCGAGACCGAGCCCAAAGACCAGACTGATTCCAGACATTCAGTGCCTCCACGGTTGTAGCTTCTGCCAGAGAGCAACAGATAGAGCTGCTGCTGACTGCTAGACACCTTTACGAGGGTACATTTCTCTCAGGATGATGTCCCTTAGTCTGTGTCCAACCAAGGAGTACCCATAAAGCGGCAGGGGTTTTTTGTGTTCTGTATATCTGTATAGAATAGAAACCTTTAATATTTAAAAGGAAATATACGGCAGACTGTTAATGATATCACCTGAGTCATTACTGCTGTCATGTGATTAAATGTTGTCATCTGTCCCTACAAGAGCTATAAACACCTACCAGTAAGACATATCTCAGGGCAGGAGGGGCCCCTTGTAAGGGCTGTCCCATACATAATGTGTTTTTTCTTGCTGTCTCCTCACTGTTTCTTGGGAGGGGGGGGGGCACAGCACAGGGCTTGGCTGGTTGGGAGGGTGGGGAATAGGGCAGGGCTGTTCCTTCTAGAGGGCACCAGCAATGACTGCCTCAGGCAGGGGCACTGGGTGACTGCAGGGCAAGGAAAGGGCCGCGGGGCCTTTCCATACCCAGGGCTATTGGTGGAACAGCTTTCCATCCTGTAGATACAAAGTGCCCGTTCCTTTCTTCCCCAGAGCAAGTTCAGGTTTTGTTCCATTTGCAGGGAATGATCTGCTTTCCCATTGAGCTGAGCTGCGCTGCTGGGAAGGGCCTGCTTGTCATGAGTGTAAGATGCAGGAACCTACCCTGATCACTCCAACATTGAAAGACCTGAAATCTTGGTGTAAACTACCTGCACTATATATGGGGGGGAGGGGATAATTCCTCCAGCTTGAGGAGGGTTCAGTGAGGCTTTTGTGGGCATGTTGGGAAGGGAAATAGACTAGTAAGGCAGCTGGCAGCCCTGTTCAGGGAAGAGGTAAATTCTGTCCTAGCAGCCTGGGTTAAGAGTGTGCAGCAGCTGGGCCCAGAGGGGATTGTTGTGAGGAAAGTCTCTGTGAAGAGGCAAAGCCTGGTTGACTGCTATGGACTGTCCTTTTGCAAACACTGACTGAGCAGGGCTGGGTGAGCCCTGGCTTTTCCTGGCAGGAAGGTAACTAATCTGTCCAATGTCCCAGGAACTGAAGCAGGTTGAGGAGAAATTTCAGTGACTTCTCTCGCAGCCAGAGAAATGTGTGTCCTGTTCTCAGTGCCTGCTGGGAAAAGCGGCAACACAAATACGTTGGATCCACCCAGAGGTTCCAGAAAGCATGGAGTCATTCTAGGCTAAACTGACTCAGAACATAAGGAGCTTAAAGGATGGTGAAGCTGGTTAGCAGCTTATTTGTTACTGAGAAGCAATTGGGGTGTATGTGAGTATGTAGTGGTTTGTAATTGTAGTAAAAAGCTGGCTCATGTGAGTGGCAGTGATGGACACAGCCAGCTCCAAAAATAGGTCTTTTAATAAACACTCTCAACTAACAAAATAGACAATGTAGGCTGGGGCCGTCGGGGAGCACATGCAACCCCTTGAGGTCTGGGACATCCTGGGCAGCATGTGAAGACTCTCAGAGCCTCAGGGCTGGCTTCACAAAGGCCTTACACTCCACCTGCACACAGAATTTCTCTGGGAGGTCACTGGCTCTGAAAATAGAAAAAAAAATGGTAAGTGCCTTGGACCACTGCCGTGGAGTAGGACAGGGTACAGCTTCGTTCTGGCTCGGTGATGTAGCCAAAGCGCATCACATTTGCTACTGCAAATGAAGTACCCTTTCAGAAAACAGCTAAGTAGGGAGAGCTCTTATGTTTGCCAGGGTAACCCTTCTGCCAGGCACTCAATGGCGGCAGTATGGACCAAGCTTGAATGTAGACATTTAACAAAAGCTCGAGCCACTACCCAAAAACCTGGGAGAACAAATGCTGCCGGGTGGTTTCAGTGTGAAGACACCTCCTGTCACAAGCAATAGCAAACTGTAACAGGGTCTTATAAAGGTGGAGCTCAGAAGCAATCAGTAATGGATTTAGTCAGTAGTATTGCCAAATGGTTTTTTCATGACACTGACTGTACAGTAGTGCATTACTACTGCACAGTAGCATCACATCATGCTTCCTGCCACAGGACAGTACTGTGCAGTAGTAACAAGTGAATCAAGTGCAAGTAGTAACAAGCACCATCAGTGTCTCATGTAGATGTGGCCACAGGAATCCCAGTAGGCAGGACCAGATTTCTCCCCTAGTCCCATGCAGGAAGCACTTGGTAGCCAGTGGAAACAAGGGAGCTGCTGGCCGCAGCCTTTCCCCTCTCCTCTCTGCTTAGTGTAACTGGAAGTCTGACACAGGACACCGCTCAGCTCTTACTACTGCCACTTCTCACCACAGCTCAGGGTCTCTGCTCCCCTGGGGCTGCTCCTGGCACTGCTCCTTGTCAGCAGTGGGGATTGCTGCTCCTCTCCCTGGTTCTGATACCACCCAGCTCTTTTACACCTTGGGCAAGCTGATGGATTTCCCCTCTTCTAGGATCTAGTACATACAGGCCTCACCAAGATCCAGGCTGGGGAAATGTACCCAGAGATTCTCCAAGGATTTCAGCTCTTTTCAAAACCAAGTGGGGAACAAGTCTCAGAGCCCTGCTGTAGGGCTTTGCACAGCACAAGTCTTCTTCCCAGTGAGGCTTGGTGGCAGACTGGAGTGCCATCCTGGGGGCAGCTCCATGCAGGGTTCCCCCTAAGCATCCTCTGTCACTATGAATAAACAGTGAACACAGAGCAAAACAAATGATTGAGAAAAGAAGAGCAGGGCCCTGGCAGGACCATGTCCATAGGGAGGATGAAGGGCAGAAACAGTCTAGAAAGGGGCCCAGGCTTCCCCAGCAGAAGGTGACACACGTGGACTTAGCCCAACTCAGGTCTATTGACAGAACCCACGTGCTGCACTGGGTTAAAATCTACATTTCTCTGGCTCCTCTTGTCTGTCCTTCAGCTTTTCATCTGTCTCAGGTCAGCTGCACTGCGTGACACAGCACGAAGAGAGGAGGCCCATTTAGCTTGGCTCAGGTCAGCAATGGAGGGGGCCTGACCAGACCAGACCTGCTAGGAAACAACCTGGACCCAGAAATGTGTCAGAGTTCAGAGCAGCTGCTGCTGTGGGCACCTGCTGGTCATACGCTGCCGCCTGGGACCACCCCACCACCCCAGACCCTTCTAACAGCCCAAGCTGAGCTACTTCAAACCCTTCTACCAGCCTGAGTTGAGCTACCCTGGAATCTACACCTGTTCCCCCAACCTGTTTGTCTGAGGCAGGGAGAGTGTGGTGGATTCACAGTTCAGTGTCAAGCTGCAGGAGCCATCCCTCCCTCCCCAGCAACAGCAGTTGCAATTGGGAAGCTCCAGCCTCTCTCCACAGGGGCCTGCAGAAGCTTTGGTTGTTTGTCCTGTGTCATCACCTGGTGTTGTTCATGGTGCTTCGTGTCACATCACTCCAGACCAGCACCTCCTAACCAGGCCCCTTGGCATTGCAGGCTGGGTATCAGGCAGGCTGGCATTGCGTGTTCACCCTAGCTCTCCAGGCCCATTTCTGTGTGGGCAGGCAGGACAGGGGCCAAGGTCTTCCTGGTCACCCTGCTTGCACTGCACATAGCTGACAGAGAGGGGCAAATAACAGGACTGCTGGGGACTGGCTGTGCTTAGGGCAGCAGTGGCACTGTTCCTGTGGGCAGCATTGATCTGTGAGGTCCTGGCTTCCTTTTCCTGGACCCTGCCAGCTCACCCGCTCTGTGCAGCCTGTGGCCAGCCTGGCACACGTGATGGACACTGGTTGCAGGTTGCCCTGAAATGCTGCAAGATGATCCTTTACTGCGACATTTTCTGCACAGCCTCACCTCCCCCCTACCTGCCACTGCCCCCCCTCCACTGCCATCCCTGTGCTCTCCCGCTACACAGACATTACCTGTTGCCCCAGGCACCTTCCACCAGCCAGGCTCTGCAAGTCACTCTGCATCAAGTCCCAGATGGGCACAATGAGCAGGATCAGGAAGAGCCGGGCCCCCAGGATGGAGCCCATGATGATTCCCACCTATGTGGCACCTGCGGGCAAGAGGCACACGTCACCCCTTCTCACAGACCATGTAGGGAGCACATGGCTGCCGGCCATGCACTCTGCAGTGTCCTGTCTGCTGAGTCCATACACACCCAGGCACAGGGCAGGACTCACATCACCTAACCCAGAGCCCCTCTGCTCCAGGTGGAGTGGTTCCTCCTGGGTAGCCCATGATCCTGAACCTTCTGGTGTAACCCTGGGACTAGCTTTGGCTATGGCCTTCCAGCACAGGACAGAGCATGCAGGGAGCCCAGGCCTGTCTGCAGCTGGGGGGATGAGGACCTTCTGACAGCTGTTCATGGGACTCATGCCCCACATTGAGGCAGCAGGGAGGAGGCCTCTTCCTTGTCCTCAGTGAGAAATGCTGTGCTGAGCTCAGGGTCTGGCCTCTCTGCCCCTTGCTCAGGTGCTGCTGGGTTATCACATGCCCTCAGGGCTCAGTGGCACCTGGTCCCTCCTGCTTCCAGCATAGTCTAGAATCAGCTCTCATGCAAAGGGCTCCCACCACATGCTTGGCACAGGTGCAAGTGCAGTCCCATCCTGACTCTGAGTTCCCAGTACAGCCCCCCCCAACCCTGGCACCCCCACACCCTACCCAAATCAAGGGACAGAGTCATGTGGCACTGGAAATAGCCTGCCCTGTTTGCCATGTGGCATTAGTAGGTCCTGGCTTGCTGCTGTGACTGTTCTGGATGTATAGGTCCCCAAGAGAATGCCAGGTGAAGAGAGACATGGCCTGAGTGCAAGTCTGAGGATCTCTCATGCCTGGGGCTGCAGCTTCCCTGTCTCATAGGAAACCCCTGAGCACTTCAGGCTAATGTCACTACTCACAGCCTGCTCCTGCCCTGTCCAGCACTATGGGGCAGCCGGCTTCTGTGCAAAGCACAAACAGATCACATCAGCCCAGGGAGTCCAGCTTCCCAGATAAACAGCTCTGGAAGGATAAAAGACTGGGAAACAGAACTCGTGTGCCTTATTGTTCTGAAATTCACTCAGCACCCTGAACTGGAGAGACCTTTCCTCATTCTCTTCCCACCAATTGTCTGCTCACCTGGTGGGCAACCTTGGCTTGACTGTGTGGATCAATACACATTTTGTCCTGCAGGCCCCAGGCACCTCTTTCTCAGTGATCTCTCCCTCAGTCATGTTTGCACATCCTTTGTTGTCACCCCAGAATGCTGCCCAGTTTCCCTGCGGAAGTTAAGGTGATTTCTCACACTTAACTTAACTGATATCAGACTTAGACCCCTACTCTCAGGGAGCACAATCTGCCCTCCATAGTTTGAATATGAAATGCACATTGTATTGGCTCTGCTCAAGACATGTTGGAGCCGTTGGTGAGAAACACTATGGGCACATCTGACACCTGAGGTCAAATACCAAGCCCAGCTGCTTCTGATAGAGGAAATGTCAGTGAGGAACCTGAAACATAGGACACAACTCTTGACCTGCTCTCTTGGTGAGTTTCTTCACTTGTTATCTGCCCTAGTGGCAGAATGGGGAGATGTGTCCCCATGGTCTGCTCAGGTGGTAGCTTCATGATATGACACAGAGCAGGTCCCAAAATAATCATGCTGTGACTTAGATTCATTTAGTCTTCATCCTAACATAGAACCTGCTGTAATTAGTGCAACCTGGGTGTACTGGAGTGTATACTCCCCTCTCCAATAGAAGGGGATGGTCAGCTGGGCGTCTGTGCTGAAGGTGGAAACTGCAGCTTGCTCGCAGTTTCCCCTTCTCTGGTGTCTCTGAAGAGGAAGACAAGGACACAAGAGCTTAACTACATCCATGGTTTATTCAGGTTCAGAATAAAAGGGAAGGGGATACAATAACTGGATAGGTGATTAATATATTATATGTAAATATTTTTCTTTAAGTCAGAAAATAACAGAACAGATAAGTATAGCAGTCCCAAGACTCGTGAGAGAAACCTTACCCAGAGGTATGTCCCAACAATTGATGAGTAAGCACCCCGAAAATGTAAAGCATAGCAAGCAGTCAATAAAACACTCCAAAATATACGCGATCCCAAACAGACTCCTCTAGAGGAGGGGGGTTTCTTTCTGTAGCATAAACCCCCTCTGATGGGGCTATGCATTGTGTCCCTCCCTGGTGGGAAACCCCTAGGCTGAGAACTCACACTTCCTGGCAAGTAGTGGTCCAGCAAGGGGTCCCAGTGTTTCACCCCAGCTAGACAAACAGCTCCTGCAGCAAGTGCTCTGTCTGTCTACTTGTGGGGTCCATGGCTTGTTCATACGCCTGGAAGGCTCGGCCTTCTCAGCAGGTTGGAGGCCTGGGTTGCCTCACTGCACTGTGGATCCTGCACTGCCCACAGGCCCTTGTGCCTAGCAACGGAGAATGGGGCCCAAACTGCCCTTGCCCCCTTGAAGGACCCTTGGCCCGTCAATGACTCACCGTGCAGCGGTGTCTGCACTGGTGCTGGTCTCAGGCCGGGGTTGGAGACCTGAGCCACCTTGAGCAGCTCCCAAGGTCCTGGTCCCTCTCAGACCCTCTGTGTAGAAACACCAGCACCATCCAGCCTCATGCCAGTCCCTCTCAGACCCTCCATGCAGCAATGCCTGCACCAGTTTGCCACACCCTCTCGCAGCAAGGGGCTGGGGACACAGCTGCCTGCTGCTCCCATCCAAAGGCAGAGTCTTCGGGCTCTTCAGGGCAACTGGAAGTGCCCCCCCGAGTAGCTCTTCCCAGCCCCAGCTTCTTTCTTCTCTGTCTCTTGCGGTCTCCTCTGCAAGCTGCACACACAGCTCCTTCTATGCCCTTTTGGGCTCTGCCCCAAGATTGAAGACAGGCCACTTGGAGGGAGCCGGAGTGCAGTCTTCAGTTTGTCAGTTGAGATGAGGAGTGAAACTGAGGCAGGGTGGACTCTTCCCAAGGCTCCTCCCGTGTCGGTCTCCAGTTGGTGGGTTTGCCCCATCAATCACTTGGCAATTCTCTAAGGCCAAGGAAGTGGGAGAAGAGAGGCAAGCCTGCCACAGTAGGGAGCTAGAGGTGTTTCTCTACAACTGTCAGAAACTCCTGAAAAGGTTAGGATAAGTCCAATCCCACACTCCTGATTTTATCCATTTGCTGGATTTATGTGCTTTTCAGTACATAAAGTCCCCTTACTCTTCCCTGTTTTTCCCTTAGCGCTCTTCCTTCAACCAAAATCCTGTCTGGTTCAAGAAAGAAATCAAGGGGCTTCAGAGACGAGAAGAGCCATTGTGATGGAACAAGCCTTTTGTGCTCATCCTTCAATGTATGTCTTTGTCCCCAAACATAGGAGACTGTGTCAGGTCTAGAGAATCAGCTTTTTACTTATTCCAAATGGCACACCCAATACATCTAGTGCATTCTGTACAGGAAACATTTTTCCACTTTGGCTCTGGGTCACCAAATTGGTTCTGGGTCTCGTTTTAGATCAGAGGCAATCAAAAGATGGAGAAAAAATGGTTCCATGAAAGTGTTTGTTTGTTTTTGTTTTTGTTTTTTAATATTCAAATATATATTTTTGAAGAGTTCTGAATGGGCTGTTAAATTTCAGTTAAAAAAAAAATAAAATAAAATAAAAAAATCTTTTCCTCCAAATGTAATGGTCTCTGATTTATAATAGATAATTTTCATTAATTTTAATTGATTTGCTATCCAAAAGTAGTATTGAAATATTTTGTATAATTAAAAAGTTTGTAGAAGTGAGCAACTTTGATAATGGTTATTTTTACAAAAAATAATTGCATTTTTCCTGCAGAATAGTAAGTGAAAAATGCAATCCATTCAGGAAAAGTAGCCCAAACCCTAGTTTGGACCCCAAGAAAAATAATACGAACGCATTATTAAGAATCTCTTTTAGAAACAATAAGCCCGAATCAGGGACAGTGATCTGAATCAATGAATCAAATCCAAATCAAATAGGGCCCACTTTACACACCCCTACTAGGCAGGGCCTAGCACAAGGCAGAGGTCCCTCTCCCTTCTTCCCTGGGAGATCCCAGCACTATGCCTAGAGCCCTCGAGCTGCCACCCTGCCTGCAGCGCGAGGCCCACTGGAGCTCTTTGAGCCTGTGGCAGGAGTGATGTCAGGGTGGCTGTGCTCCCCCGTCGCCTCCTTTACTGTGCCAAGCTTCAGACTTGCACCCTCCTAGTCTCACCCACCACGACTTTGATTGTATGCGAGTTTTGTTTTTTTGTTTTTGTTTTTTTACAGGGAGGCTACCTTTCTTTTGCTTTGCTACAATTCCCCTACTTCCAGTGTTGTGTACCCAAGCCTTGTGGGCTATGCATGTACAACACTATCTTGGCCTACACCCCACTGGCACTTGAGCCCTCTGCAGCCCGGTCTCTCACCAGGATCTTCTCCGCAACGCTGCCCCCTCATCAGGCTCTTCTCTAGAGCTGGGGTCTGTACAACCCAAACTCTGTGCCCTCACTGGGGCTGGGGTCCTCACTCTACCATGAGCTACTACTCCATCCCCTTATAGCCTCGCTCAAACCACTGGTGTAATCAATAGCAAATACAAACAACAACCCAAACACAAGGCTCTTGGCTACCACGTAAACACAAGCCACTTGGCTATAACAATGCTCAGGCCTACTGACTGCTCACCTACCACAGTGACCAATGCTTCTCTGGCATTCAGGTTTTTCTTGCTTCTAGCAGAGAGCTCCTTCCTCCTTAACTGCTAGTTGGGGAACTGCCTCTGACTGCCTGTCTATGCTTTATATAGGGGCTAGGCCCTGCCCCTTTCTTCAGCTGGCTAGGCAGGTGTAAGCCATTAGCACCCTTTGGTTGCCTCAGCAACCAGCGCCTGAAGGGTTATCCCAGCACTTGAGTAGCAGGCACCCTAGTGCCCTGCTACAGAGCCAGTTCTTCACAGGGATGTAGGCACATCCTTTTGCATGCTTGATACTTACCTATGGGAATGAAAAGATTTATGAGGACATGGCAAGTGACCACACCACTCACTTGACCTATGTCCCCTGCCTACCCAAGGCTTTCCCCCCCCCCGAGACAGTGACATAATAAGTTGTACCCCCATTCCCACCTAACTAGCCAAAAACTTTATCTTTATAGATCAAGGACTCTCCACTAAAGAAAAAGACTGTGCATTTGAAAGGCCATCCAAGTACCCAACAGCAATCAGCTGCAGTACAAAAAGAAAACCCACCGTGACTGTATCCCCCCTGGCAATCACCTACCACCCCACACTGGAACTGAGTAGAAGATTCACCAAACAATTACAGCCTCCGCTCAACAAAGATCTGACCTTGAGAGAGAAATTCCCAGCCCCTCCATTTCTGGCTTTCAAATAGACCCCCCAAGCTTGTCCAACTCATCATTAGAAGCAAACTGTCCACTGTCCAACAGATGTCAAGTGGAACACAGAAATGCTTAACCTATCAGCACATCTCCACTGCCCTTCCTATCAGTATCTCCCATAAGAACCCATTATTGTTTCATAGTTCGTAGGTTTGGAAGGGACCTGAGCAGATCATCAAGTCTGACCCCCTGCCGTGGCAGGAGAGTACTGGGGTCAAATGACCCTGGCGAGGTGTTCATCCAGCCACCTCTTAAAGACCCCCAGGGTAGGAGCCAGCACCACTTCTCCTGGAAGTTGGCTCCAGATCCTAGCCACCCTGACAGTAAAGTAGTGCTTCCTGATGTCTAGTCTGAACCTACCCTCTGCCAGCTTGTGACCGTTATTTCTGATCACTCCTGGGAGTGCTCGGGGGAGCAGGGACTCCACCAATGCCTGCTGGTCCCCCCTGACTCGTTTGTAACAGGCCCCCCTCAGCCTTCTCTTGTGGAGACTGAGCAGGTTCAGGTCCCATAGCCTCTCCTCATAGGACCTGCCCTGCTGCCCCCTGATCATGCGAGTGGCCCTCCTCTGGACCCTCTCCATGTTGTCTACATCCCTCCTCAAGTGCAGCACCCAGACCTGGACTCAGTACTCCAACTGTGGCCTGACCAGTCGCACAGAGGGGGAGGATCACCTCCTTCGACCTGCTTGCGATGCATCTATGGATGCATGACAAGGTACGGTTGGCCTTCCTGACCACATCCCCACACTGTTGACCCATGTTCATATTGGCCTGAATAATGACTCCAAGATCCTTTTCTGCCTCTGCACTGACGAGAAGGGAGTTCCCCAGCCTGTAGGTCTGCTTCTGGTTCCTCCTCCCCAGGTGCAGCACCTTGCACTTTTCAGTGTTGAAACCCTTCCTGTTCTCATCTGCCCACCCCTGTAACCTGTCTAGGTCCAATTGCAGCCTATTCCTCCTTCTAGTGTGCTCACTTCTCCCCACATCTTAGCGTCGTCTGCGAATGTGAACAGGATGATTTTTACCCTTTCGTCCAAGTCGCTGATGAAGATGTTGAACAGTGCAGGCCTGAGGACCGAGCCCCGGGGGACTCCACTGCCCACATCCCTCCAGGTCAAATAAGACCCATCCACCACCACTCTCTGGGTGTGGCCCTCCAGCCAACTAGTGACCCATTTGACTGTCGGTACCGATGCGACAGTCTCCTAGTTTTTTAATGAGAATGGGCTGAGAGACCATATCAAAGGCCTTCCTAAAGTCCAGAAAGACTATGTCCCCTGCTACCCCTGATTCTAAGGATTTTGTGACCTGGTCATAGAAGGCCACCAGGTTGGTCTGACAGGATCTGCCTTTAATGAACCCGTGTTGTTTGCCTCTGAGTATAATCTCCCCTGCTGGCCCCTCGTGGACATGAGCCAGGATAATTCTCTCAAAAAGCTTACCCAGGACTGAGGTAAGACTAACTGGCCTACAGTTTCCTGGGTCCTCCTTACTCCCTTTTTTGAAAATGGGAAACACACTGGCCCTTTTCCAGTCCTCCGGCACCACACCAGAGCACCACGAGTGCTCGTAAAGCCATGCCAGGGGTCCCACAATGACCTCTGCCAATTCCCTCTGCACTCTGGGGTGGAGATCGTCAGGACCAGCTGATTTAAATATGGCCAGTCCCTCCAGAAATTCCCTGACTAGGTCCTCTCTGACTCTAGGTCTGGGTACATCTCCCCTGGGTCTTATGGGGGTCCTGGTGGGAGGGTGGGGAGGTTACCTGGTCCCTGCTCAGAAAAATGGAGGCAAAGAAATTGTTAAATAAGTTAGCTTTGCTGTCTGGTGCGATGACAAAATTTCCTAGTGTGTCTTGCAGTAGCCCCACATTATCTGGTACCTTCTTTTTACCCCCTATGTATTTAAAAAAGGACTTTTTGTTGTCCTTGATCTGGGTAGCTAGTCCCAGTTCCATCTTTGCCTTGCCCTTCCTGACCGACCCCCTAGAGCCCCGAGCAACCAAGGTATAGTCCTCCCTGGTCATGGCCACTCCCTTCCATTGGGTGTATGCCTCCTTTTTAGCTAGGAGACATTCCTGTATGCTTTTGGTGAGCCCTGGGGACTTTTGCGCCCTCTTGCCCCCTTTGATCCGTGTTGGGATTACCTCCCTTTGGGCATGGAGGATCATCTCCTTAAGGAACGACCACTCTTCTTGGATATCTGATTCCTCTCCCCTCCAGGACCTCAGTGCCTTCCCGACTATTCTCCTTACCTCATTGAAATCCACCCTCCTGAAGTCCAGGCCTTCTGCCTTGCTGCAGGCCTTCGTCATCTTGCACCGGATGGTGAATTCCAGCACATGATGATCACTGTTGCCCAGGTGGTCAAGCACCTGCAGCCCCCTGGGTGATCACTGGGTGATCGCCCATGGCGCAATGATTAAAACCCATGGTTCCTACAAATGCCTTTCCCAAAATGTGATATATCTGATCCAATGTACCAAATGACCTCATGGCAACTACATGTGTGAAATTAAACAGAAACTATGCAAAGGAATGAATGCTCACAAAGCTCACAAAGAAAAATACATAAAGGATGGAGGCATACACTCACCTTATAAGCACCTTTCTCACACAACAACAACTTTGCCTCTAATCTCGCTATCCTTCTGCTCAAATGTGGCAGGGCACTGTTGGTGCCTGCCACTTTAAGACTGGAGCCAAGCAGCCAGCAGGTGCTTGACTGCAGCAGCCATTTTAGATCTCTGGTTGCCCATATAAACAGGGCTACTGGCAAGCCAGGCAGTGACAGTGCCTGGTTTCAAGGCTTTGTAAAACATCCTGGCAGTAAGGGAAGGAGCTTTAGGGGATGGTTAGGAGGCTCCTGGTCCTGGGCATGACCTAAAACTGCACATTGCCAGGAGTGGGTGGCTGGTGGAACTGTCAGTGGCATGGGAGCCCCCAGGAAATGCCAGACCAATTATCACCCCATTGAAAGGTGGGTAGGGGTGCCTTAACCCCCTAGCCCTCACCTTTGTGTGGGTCACATAACACCAGAGGTAGTTGGAGCCAGGCACAGCTACGGCCACCTGAGCCCACTGGGGAAGGAAACCCCATTGTCCCAAGTGAGGGGGTGGGGCAGAGACAAGGAACCCCAGTGAAGTGGGGTGGGAACCAGAGGGCTGAGAGCCCAGTATGTTTATATAGAGAGAGCACAACGACATGTTGCTCTGGCGAGGGTGTAAGAGGCCCTGTGAGACCCTGGAACACCAGTTGTGGTGTGAGTTCCCACAACTGGGTGGGTTAACCACTAGTAGGACCAGAAGGCAGACCCAGGAGCTAGAGTGGGGCTAAAGGTTCAGAGGCCTGATGTAGAGTATCCTTGACTGGTCACTGTTGGGGCCAGGACCAGAATGGTAAAAAGGGCCAGGGGTGCCCAGAGCTGAGGGCCTGGGATCCCACCTGGCCTTCGAGGCAGGGCCAGGGTCTGTGTGGCCAAAGGTCCTGGGGGGACCATGCCTAAGAGGGGAAAAAGTTTCAGGGAGCTAGGCAGCCTGAATGAAGGTGGAGTAGGCTGCCTGAATGGAGGGATCTAAGAGGGGTCCTGATTGGAGGGTTCTGAGGCCCAGTGTGGGGCCACTGAAATTACCAGCTGGATGCCATCTGCAGGGCTTGGGCTGTGGTGTAGGGGAGGAGCAGAACTACAAATAGTGCCCCCTGGCATTGGGGCAAGAGTGGGCAGCCTTCTGCCTTAATTAACATCTTAATTAAGAACAAGGCATGGCAGATGAGTCAGGTGGGGGGTGTGCCCAAAGGCAAGTGGGGCAACTAGCACTGTGGCTAGGTGGGGAGCCCCACTTTGCCACATCCAGGGAAATCTACCTAACACCTTCAAAAGGCAAATTTGGGAATAAAAATTCTTTGCTGAATACTAGGAACCAAAGACTAAACACTGATATAGATTTTTTTTTTAGCCAGTTCCTGAATACCTTACACATAAGGAAAGTGAGATTGACTCCCATACCCCACCTTAGATAGGCCTCAATCTCCAAGTAATTGGATTAATTTTTTCTGCTGTGTCTGCTACCCCTGAAACTTTCTCTCAGCCCCTCCCCTGTGTTGTGCTTCACTTGCTGTACCTGGCTTCCTAGAATCACAGACCTACTGAAGAATGTCTTGCAATGTCAAAGTTTGTCTTACTTTATCCCAACTACATGGCTGAACCAATAAAAGATGCCACCTAAGAAACCCATGCCTTGCATCATTTCTGGACCATCACAGCTACAACCTCAATCTTACATTACCCTGTACCATTAGGTCTTGGGACTTGGATGTGTGAGTGGGTATAAGTAAGCATCTCTAGATCTCTGTTCTGTTGTGAGAGTCCGCACTAATTAGGTTCCAGTGCCAAGATAGAGTTGGTGGCTGAGACTAGATTTGTTTAATTTAGAAGGGTAAGATTCAGACCTTGCTGCTCTGTTTGTTACCAGTAGCTCAGGTAGTTCCCTGCTTACTGGGTTGTTCGGATGAGTAGAAGGAATGGAGACTAAGTCAAGTGTAATGTTGGTGCAATTGTACCATTGCAATTTGTTTTTCAGCTATTGTACACGCAGGCCCATTTCCCTGGATGCAGCAGGGTCACTGTGACAGGGCGCCGTGATCCCCCTGAAGGTCCCTTGCACTGTAAGGAGAGGGGGGCAGATCAGCTGCAGAGGCAGATCCCCAGGTACCACCCCCAACCCTCCCTATCCTAACCCTCTTCACCTAACTCCTTGCAACCTCTCCTTGCCCATTGCATTCCTGACCCATTTTGCCTATGCTCTCAGGGGCAGTAACGTGAACATCCTTTGCCAGTGTAAGGAATACCCTTGA
>JAGPOW010000998.1:52757-71176 GCA_030014935.1 Caiman crocodilus
TGGTAGCTTTGGCCTTTCTAACTGCCTCCCTGCAACTGCGAGCTGAGGAGGTATACTCCTCTTTAGTAATCTCTCCCTGTTGCCACTGCTTATATGCCCCCCTTTTTGCCCTTAGGCTGCTCTGGATTTCTCTGGTCAGCCAAGGAAGCCTCTTGGCCCCTTTTCCCCTTTTCCTCCGCATCGGGATTGTCTCCCTCTGTGCCCAAAGGATCATTTCCTTAAGGCACAGCCACCCTTCCCAGGTTCCCATCTCACCAAATCTCTTACTCTGCAGTGTGTCATTGACTAAACGCCTGAGTTCGCTGAAGTCAGCCTTCCTAAAGTCTAGCACTTCCCCCCTACTAGTTACCTTACCCACTCTGCGCCTTATGGAGAATTCTATTATTTGGTGGTCACTGTCCCCCAGGTGACCACTGATCTGTAGGTCCCCTACCATGTCATCCCCTGTTGCCAATACCAGGTGTAGTAAGGCATTCCCTCTAGTGGGACCATGCACCTCCTGTGTCAGGTGGAGGTCCTGTATACAGGATAAGAACCTGTGTGAATGGTGGAGGGAGTTTATTCCACAGTCTGGACACCCAGACTGTGAAGGAGTTTTTCCTGAAATTGAGCCTGAAGCAGCCTTCCAGGAGTTTGTATCTATTGCTCCTGGACTTCCCCAGCTGTCCACTGAGTTTTTGATGTACTCCCTTGATATAAGAGCAAGCTGCTACCAAGTCCCCTCTCAGCCTTCTCTTCTGTAGGCTGAAGAGGCCCAAGTCCCTCATCCTCTCCTCATATGGCTTGTCTTGCAAGTCCCAGGTCATATGGGGGCTCTTCTCTGGGCCCTCTCAAGTTTTTCCACATCCTTGTTTAAGTGCAGCGCCCAGAAATGGATGCAGTACTCTCGCTGTGGTCTCATCAATGTGGAGTACAGTGGGAGTATCACTTCTTTAGTTTTGCATGAGATGCAACAGTTAATGCATGCCAGCATGTTGTTTGCCCTGCTGGCCACAGCATCACATTGACAGCTCACATTCATGCAATGGTTGATCATTACCCCTAGATCCCTTTCAGCCATGGTGCATGTCTAATTGTTGCCACTGAGCCTGTAGGTATGCTGGGTATTGTTTGCCACCAGATGGAGCACCTTACACTTCTGAGTGTTAAATTTCATCTGGCTCTGGTCTGCCCAACTCTCCAGCCTGTCTAGGTCTGCCTGTATCTACAACCTATCATCTGGCATGACCACGCTCCCTCATAACTTGGTGTCATTTGTGAACTTGGCCAGCAAGCCTTTCACCCCCACATTCAAATCACTGATAAAGATTTTGAAAAGCACTGGTCCAAGCATGGACCCCTGAGGGACACCACTGGCCACTTCTCACCAGGACGACACAAATCTGTTCATGAGAGCTCTCTGAGTCCTACCATGCAGCCAGTTTTCCACCCACTGGACTGTTGAGCAATTAATCCCACAATCTTCCAATTTTTCCACAAAGATATCATGGGATACTAGATCAAAAGCCTTTTGGAAGTCTAGGTATATAATGTTGACCTTCTGTCCTGTGTCCAGGTGGCGAGAGACCTGTTCAAAGAAGGAGATGAGATTGGTAAAACAAGACCTACCTGTGATGAAGCCATGCTGGCTGCCATTCAGAATCTTACCCTCAATGAGCATATTGCACATAGATTATTTAATGAGATTCTCCAGGATTTTCCATGGGATGGAGGTTAGGCTGATTGGCCTATAGTTGCCCAGGTCCTCCTTCTTCCCCTTCTTGAAGATGGGCACAATGTTGGCCCTCTTCCAGTCCTCAGGGATCTCCCCTGTGTGCCACGATTTCTGAAAGAGTCTTGCCAGGGGTTCTGCAATGACCTCAGCCAGCTCCATCAGCACTCTCGGGTAAAGTCCATCTGGTCCTGCTGACTTAGAAATGTCTAGCTTTTCTAGTTGGTTTTGCACCAGCTCAGCATCCACAGTGGAAAGGCTATCATTCTCACCATGCCCCCTGTGATCCTTACCTCGCTTGTCTTTCCCCTTGGTCCAGTGAAATACTGGAGCAAAGTGGGCATTCAGGAGTTCAGTTTTTTCCTGAGTGTCCATTACCAGCTGTCCCAAGATATTAAGCAGGAGTCTCACATTTCCATTTGTTTTCCTTCTGCTCCCTACATACCTAAAGGACTTTTTATTGTCCTTGATTCCCTTGGCTAACTTAAACTCAGTCGCCACCTTAACTTTCCTAATAATTTCCCTACAAGTGCGGACTTCTGTTGTATAGTCCTCCTTGAGGACTGTCCCTAGCTTCCACTGTGTGTATGCCTTTTTTTTCTTTTTCAAGAGAACTGCAATGTCCAAATTGAGCCAGGAGGGCTTGCCAACCCTTCTGTTACCTTTCCTCTTCATGGGAACAGTTTTCTTTCGTGCTTCGAGAATCATGTCCTTAAGGAACAACTACTCTTCATGCACCCCATTCACCTTCCGTCCCTAGTCTCGCATCGCCTTCCCTACTAATGCCCTGAGCCTGTGGAATTCAGTATTTTTGAGGTCCAGGACTTCAGTCCTGCTAGTTGATTTGTCAGCTTTGTGATGAACAGTGAACTTGATGATGGTCTTGGCCAGAGGAGATGATCTGCTGTATCGCTGTCACCCAGCCACACAGCAGATCATCTCCTTTGGCCAAGACCAAGTCTAGGAGAGCAGTACCTCTGGTTGCACTTGTACTTCCTGGGTCAGAAAGAGCTCCTTGATTACAGGTTAGAAGCTAAATGACTGATCCGACCTAGCCAAGCATACCTCCCAATTTATGTCTAGGTAATTGAAGCCGCCTATGACAACCAAGGCCCTTGCATGCATGGCCTCTGTCAGTTCTTGAGAGAACTCCAGATCCAGCTCCTCCCCTTGGTTCAGTGGCCTGTAGTAAATGTCCACAGTTAGGTCTCTCTCACCTCACCAAGCTCGAACCTTGACTGAGACTGCTTCAGAGCCCAGTGGAGGAAATGAAGCCTTCCCAGTGAACTAGCGAGCAAACCTGTAGCTTGGGAAGGCAGGGATTGGGGCTTCACTGTAAAGCCAGACATTGGCTGGAACTCAATGGGCAGAAACTTCCTGTCACTTCCACTTTAGGTGGAAATAGATGTCATGTTTGTGACCCCATCAGAATTTTTATGGAGGCACAAAGTAAAAGTGAACAGATGTCTATATTCTTTGTCAAGCTACAAATGCCCAAATTTGTGGCCCCGACAGATGGTAGCAGTAAACTGTGCCACTTTATTGCAGCCAGTGTCTGTTTGATAATGGCAGGAGAGTGGGGGCACCCTATTGCTGTTCATGCTTTCTGCTGCCCTGGGCAGGGGCTCCATGGGTTTGCGGGGCCTGGTCCTGCATATCCTGGGACTTCTCAGACAGGATCAAATCTCTCAAGCCTTGGGAGCATCTGCCTCACTTTCCCCACTGTTACCAGACTTAATAGATTTTAGGTAGTAGCACTGAATTCATAAATGCTTGGACAAGAATAGTCCATTCTCTTAAGACAGCATTTACTGAACACAGCAATTTGCAATTTCAAATACATGACAAAGAACAACAGAAATACTTTGCTTAAACTAAGATATAGTGACAACACACACAGTGAGCATGTCTACACATGCATCCCATGGCGCAGTTGGTAATGCAGAGTCCCTGCAGTGCACAGGTCATTTCTGACCCTACTGTGCAGTAGCAATGACATAACATCTCATGTAGATGCCCCCTTCAAATCTAAGTTAAAATGCAGTACAATAAACCAAAAAGGCAACAGAAAGCCTTGCCTAAGTCTTATGTAATCCCATGGGTAGAGTGTCTTCCTACAGCCAAGTATTCAGAAAGTTCTTCTGAAGGAATCTGCAGGTCACCTTAGGCCTGCATGAAGGAATCATGCAGGTCATCATTGAAGTGGAGATCCCACTGGTCTCATTTCTTCCTAGGTTTTTATAGGTGAATCTGTACCTCCTTCTCCATCTTGGGTGCCTTGACCATAGCATGCTTTTCACATCCCTCATGTATGGCATGTCCCTCATGACTAAGGATCCTGGTTTGCCTTGATAAAAGTTGCAAATTCTCTAATAAAAACTCCAAAATCCATTATTAAAATTAAAGATCCTCCACATCCCCCATAGTCCTACTGGTGCCTCTGACTCCCCCCCACTGGACCCCAGTCCTGCTGGTGCCTCTCACCCATACCAACAGCCTCCTGTTCCCCAAGCCCTGCCAGAAGAGGCTCCTGGCTGCTAAGGCTATGGGGCCAGGCACCTGAGTCCACAGGAGCCCTGCCTGTGGCAGGAGGTGGTGGCTGCTGCAACAGAGCAGAGCCTGTTCCACCCTGCTGCCTGCCATTGCGGGCTCAGACAGGGGACAGCCAGCTCCTCACTGCTGTATACACTCCTAGGGAAGGGCAAGAGGACACATGCCCCCCAGATCTGTGTGTGGGGTGGGGGCAGGAAGGGGCTGCAGGCTCAGGCTCCCACCTTGCTGCTCTGTCCCGGGTCCACAGCCCATTGTGTGTGACCCAGCACTGCAGGGCAGAGTGTGGCCATGCAGGAAAGCTGCTTGGCTCCATGCCGCCCTTGTGACATGAGCAGGGGCAGGGGGGGGCCCATGGCACAGGGGACATGGCAAGCAGCTTTCCTGTGTGGCTATGCTGTGACCTGCAATGCTGAGTTACGCATGCTGGGCTGTGGAGGCCCCAGGAAGGGCAGCAGGGTGAAAGCCCAAGCCTGCAGTGCACAGCTCACGCCTGCCTCTGCCCTGCACACATATCTGTGGGGAGTGGGTCCCTGCTACCCCCCCGCCAGGCATGCGAGCAGCAATGAGGAGCTAGGACCCCCTCTCCCTGCCAAATGAGGCACCCATGGCCCCATCCTGCTCCCCACTGGGGTTCTGCCACCCAGGCCCCAAGTCCCACTGCACAAACAGGAGCCAGCAGCCCCATGGCTTCCATCTCCCCAGCAGCCTGCTGGGTGTTCTGCTAGACACCAAATCATCCCTCCCCATGCCTCTTCAGCAGTCCTGCAATACAGCCAAGACCCTGGGAACCCCTGCAGCTGCAGGCTGGAATTGACCTAATTCTTCCCAAAGGATCTGGGGGGAATTGGCCACAGTTTTGATAACCTGGCAACAAGAGTTTATTCAGGAATTTAGCATTTCATTTATTCAAATTACCAATTGGAAAAAAAGGGCACTGTGTGCTATTGACAAACACCAATCACACTAGTGAACAATCAGGGAGTCAAATTTTGCCATGGGATAGAAGCAACCGTGTAGACCTCTGAGAAGCAAAGACTGAAAGGAACAGGACGTCAGCTCCAGGCACCAGCCCTAAGCTATTTCCCCCACAGAATGCCAGAGAAAGATGGATTTGCAGTAGGTGCCTTGGAGGCTAAACCTGGGCTACTCCAGCCACAGGCTGGTGAAGATCTCCACCCACTCTCACACAACAAGATATACACTGGCAAAGAGATTCAGTTGCATGGAAAATGTGTATAACAAGGTGCTCTGAGTAGGAGGCACAGCAGTGTCAGGCACATGTGCATGTTCCATACACCTGGCTTGTATGAAATCCCTTTTGTTTTACCTTCACAGGAAATCTATAGTCAAAGCTGTTACTGATGCTTTGATTGGGCTTCACAAAGGAATTAGTTTGCGACCATTGTGTTACTTGTTTCATCCACTCTGCTCCATCTGGAGCACGCACACTCCTTGGGAGAACATGCTTCTCCCAAATGATTTTCTAAAGGCATTTTTCAGCTCCTTGTTCCGCAGACTGAAAATGATGGGGCTGAGAAAAGGGGTAATGACTGTGTAAGTCAAGTCAATCAGTGTGCCAGCGTCTGACGAGCGTGGTGACTTGTGCTTCATGTAGATGATAGAGGCGCAGCCATAGTGCACAATCACCACAGTGAGGTGAGAGGCACAGGTGGAGAAAGCCTTGTGCTGCCCCACAGCTGACGGGATGCACAGGATGGTGCCCAGGATGAAGGCATAGCTGAGGAGTATGAAAAGGAAGCAGCCCAACAAGGCAGCCATGCAGAAGATGCCAACCAAAGTCCCCAGGGTGTTGCTGTCAGTGCAAGTCAACTCGACCAGTGGGGGCACGTGGCAGAAGAAGTGACTAATTTTGTTTGACCCACAGAAAGGCAAGTGGAATACAGTTACCGTCACGACCAGCCCTATGAGACACCCACCAACCCAGGAGGCAGCCACCATCTGGACACAGATGCGGGTGTTCATGAAGACGTTGTAACGCAAGGGGTTACATATCGCCACGTAGCGATCGTAGCCCATTACCGTCAGCAGAAAGGAGTGTGTGAATCCAAACAGGAAGGAAAAGTACATCTGGACAGCACATCCAAGGAACGAGATGGTTCTGTTCCCTCCCACCAAGTCGAACAGCATCTTGGGGATGATGGTGAAAGTGTAACAGATTTCGGAGGAAGACAAAGCACCCAGGAAAAAATACATGGGGGTATGCAGGCTCCAGTCCACCTGGATTACCATCATGATCATGGTGTTTCCAGCCAGCGTCACTAAATACACAAGGAGGAGCACTACAAACAGCCCCACCTGCAGCTTGGGGAAGTTGGAGAAGCCAATCAGAATGAACTCTGTCACAATGGTTTGATTTTCACATTGCATTTCTGTGTTGCCTGAAAGGAATGTAATAAGAAAAACTCAGCTCATATAAAGATCCAATCAGGACAGAGAAAGTATATATTAGATGATATTCCCTGTATCATTGGCCTAACTGGGAATAACAGGCAGGCTGCCTCACACTAAATACTACTAGAATCATTTCCCTGTCACAAATAGGAGAGATACTGCAGGCAAACATCATACACACGGGGTGGAGGGAGGGCAGGAATCATGTAATGTGCACAAGTAGTATCCACAGAGTGCACTCCTGACTTGGAGAGAGTCTCCAGGATCAAGCCAGAAATAATAAAGCCTCCAACTCAGCTTCAGACCTACTGGGCCCTGGATCCTACTGGCGAGGTGAGGATTTTTGTGGATAATATCTTTTATTGAATCAACTGCTTTTTATTGGCAATCGTCAATCCTCTGGATCAAGGTGTATGTGCAATAGGTCTATGTGACCATCACACCAAGACCTTCAGTGCATATGCCTAGGAAAGTGTTTGGAAGAGTGGAGGCTGCTGTAGATTTACCATCTCCCCTTTAGACCACTGAGACAGAATTCAAAGGCCAGACCAAGTCCAGATATTCAGTACCTCGATGATTGTAGCTTCTGCCGGAGAGCAACAGATGGAGCTGCTGCTGACTGCCTAATGCCCCGGCAAGGGCACATTTCTGTCAGGATGAAGTCCCTTAGCCTTTCTCCAATCAAGGAGTACCCACAAGGCAGTGGGACCTAGGGTTTTGAGGTGCCCTAAATTCACCTTACTCTGAAGGATGCAAAACTGTGGTATTTTACAGGTGGTACCCCACCACGAGTAGCCTCATCACATTGCCACCAAGCCCTTCAATTCAGGTGCAATTTGCAGTCATATCCAAGACAAGGATCAATGTCATGGCTGGAATAAAGTTAGATAAGTTTCTGAATATAAAGTGGGTATCCTTCATCAGGCAACCTGAAGAAGTTGGTCCAACCAGGCAGCTGGTCCAATAAAAGATATCACCCCCAAAAATCCTGCCTCACATAATTCCTAAATCATCACCACTAACAACATTGCTGTAACGCTACAAATTCTCTTGGAAAATGTTTATGGGCTGTAATGTATTTTGTTCTTGTAAATAAGTCATGGAACAGGGGTAAATGCACAAAATAGTTATAAGTCAGTTTTTACCCTGATCATAAGGCCTCAGCCGTCTCCGTTAACTCCCATCTGAGGATTTCAGTGAAGCAAAGATCTCTGTAGGCTTCCTTTACACAGGTTTGGATTTCTCTGCATCCCTGGTTTGAGATTAAGCAACAAGCACAAATGATGATTGTGAGCCGGAAGGCAGCTCTCTTCACTTGGGTCTCCTAGCTGTGAATCTCATCCTGGGGCTGGGCATTGGAGCTAGCTCTTTACCACAAGATGCCACGAGGACAGAAGATGCTGCCCTCCTGTTTCAGACAGCAGCCCTGGCTATAATCCCCTCACAGCCGGTCCCCTACCCCCATGCTGGAGGGGATGAATGGCTCTATTGCCCCTCTTCCTCCAGTTACTGGACTGCAGTATATGCGGTGTGGACAGAGCTGGGGGGTGGAGGGTCTCCAGTAGGCTCCAGTCCTTACCTCAGGGAATATTTAAAATGAAAGAGTTAAACATCCTTTGGAGAAGGCACTGGAAGCCAGGGGACTGCCCCAACTCACAGATAGTGTCCCACTCCCCTCTCAGCCAGACAGCTTCCAAGCCTGACACCTGCTTTGCTTTCACCCTCTTGACTCTGGTGCTTGAGGACAGGCACACATGCTCTCCAAGTGCCTGTTTAGGTGACTTACACAGCCCTAGTATCTCAGTCTATCTTTTTAGTGGCAGGCTGTTTTCCACTAAGTTTCTTTTCTTAGAGAGCAAAATCACCCTTGCCATAAGTCAGTGTCCTGGTTTTGATATGAACCCTGCCCTGATGGCATTATATTGAATTGTGGGATCCCTAAGCAGCTCACCTGAAGTTACTTCTTGAGCGAGGCCAGCTATGTTCCCTTGGAATAAGTTAAGAATAATCTTTAAATGCTTTTAATGGCTGACATATTAGCATCAGCCAATGAACACAGCTCAGAAAAATACAGGTTTCATTAAGTAACAAAGAGCAGAAGTCACTTTACGTTACCTTCACAGTCTGCCTCTGGAGCAGTGTTTCCCACTATTAGTGCATGCCAGTCTCTACTTCTCTGATGTGGGAAAGGTTTTGATGCCCAGATGGAAATTCTCTAATAGTCACTAGCATCCAGCCATCCATGAGGAAGAGGTCTATCCAAATGATGGTGAAGTCTTAGTCTGGCCAGAAAGCCCACATCAGTTCCCCTGCTGCCAGTGCTCTGGTTCCACCTGCCTTTTATCTCTAGCTCCAGAACATTAACGATGATGAACCTTTCTGAAGACACATCAGGGACTTCACTTCTGCAGAGCCCCAAGATCTGGAATTTCTATTCTATGCAGAAAAGCACTGAGCTGGGATTTCTTGGACTTTCTCGAGGCCAATTATGACTTGGCTGTCATAGAGCTAGCTGCAACTGGATGGGAGCAATCCCACTCTCTCCCAGACCCACATCTCAGTGAGCAGGAGAACAGGGACTGCTCCTTTGACACCTGCCACCCAAGCAGCTTGGCACAGAGAGGGAGGAGACAGTGGAGGCCCTGCCCCTTCTTCTGCAAACCTGCCTCAGAGGCCTGGGGATCTGCAGTGGTCTTTGAGTCTCAGATCCATCCCTGGAGTCGTCCTGAGGCCCTGCTGCTCAGTGCTACCATTGATGTGGGACTGGGAGCAAAGGGCCATTCAACCCCTCTGCATGGTCCTCATGCAAACAGGCAGCTAGTCAAGGGAGACTTCTGGCCTGGGCTAGGGGAAGTTACAGACTAGGGAGTCACAATGGCCAGTGACTCTACAGAAGGAGCAGGGACAGATGTCTGGTCTGGTAAGGAAGGAAAAGCAGCCTTGATTCTGTATTGTTCAGTTCTCAGCAAGGCACATCATAGTATCATAGTATCTAGGGGCAGAAGGGGCCCAAAGCAGGCCATCTAGTCTGACCCCCCACCAATGGCACATTTTTTTCCCTCTTTCCCTGTAGCTTCCCTTATGGAAGCTGTGGACTCCCCATCCCTGGAGGTGTTCATGAAGAGCTTGGACAGCCACTGGTTGGGGTTGATCTATACATAGCTACGCCTATGTTCCACTGTGGGTATTTTCAGTGTTTCTGAGCTTTGCTGGTTGCTGCATGAGGCTGGGAGGGAATCCCATCCCACTCCCCACTTTCTGCTACATATGTCAGTGTGTGTTTAAGCCTTCCCATAGGCATTGGGTATTGGCTACAACCAGGGCTGGGGACTTTGATTGTGCTGTGCCAATGCTCCTGCTGAGACCAGAGTTGAAGGTGCCTGGCTAGGGGGTCTTGTCCCTCCACTCAGGGTCAGACCAATCACCATCTTTGGGGTCAAGTAGGAATTTTACCACATGGCCAGATCAGTACAGATTGAGTGGGGGAGGGTTTGCTTTCCTTTGTAGCTCCCTTGGCCCTCTACCTGGGATCTCTTGAGTGTATATTAACAATATTTTACAGCAGTAGGATGTTGGCCACTGTGGTCCCCCTGCTTTAACTGTGCCAGGTTTGGGTGTTACGTTTATGTTGTGTCAGTGTTGATGGTAGTTTTTCTAAGAAGTTAGATGATGGATTTGTATAGGATGGCTTGGATGGGGCTGGTCCTGCCTCAGACTGGGGATTGCACTTGATGACCTCTAGAGATTTCTTCTGAAATCTGCTGAACCAGATGGGGCAACTGACAACCGACGCCCAGGAAAAAGCCAACCTATTAAATAGGTACTTTGCATCGGTCTTCCATGCATCCCATGGGATGCCCATGCCCGCTATGGGACAGGGAAGTCCGGGTGAGGGTGATCCCCTGCCCTCCATTAATGCTGACTTTGTGAAGGAACATCTTGAGAAGCTGGATACCTTCAAGTCAGCCGTCCCTGACAATCTTGGTCTGGAACAGCCTGCCACCGGAGGTGGTTCAAGCACTTACATTGAACACCTTCAAGAGCAAACTGGATGCTTATCTTGCTGGAATCCTATGACCACAGCTGACTTCCTGCCCTTTGGGCAGGGGGCTGGACCCAATGATCTTCCGAGGTCCCTTCTAGCCCTAATGTCTATGAAATTTATGAAATCCAGCCTGATTTCTCAATAATTTCTTTTTTTGGTGGGTTCAGCCTGAGGACTGCAGGGCTGTGGTAGATTGTGAAGCCCTTAGTTCCACCTGCGTTCATAAAGCTAAGGAACACTGTTGGCAGCTCACTCCCAGGCTCTGGCCATTTTGTGGAACAAATGTCAACCCAGATTAGTTGTGACATGCTGCTTCCCCCAAAGGAACCCTGAGTACTAAGTGAGCTCAGAAACAAACCAGGGATCCCAAAGGGAGCAGGGAACACTAGGCGAGGTCGGCATGGCTTGGGGAGCTGTGCAAGGATCTTGAACCCCTGACATCTGCACATTCCTTCTAAACACCAGAACAGTGGTGGCTGACCTTTTTGACATATGCCACAAGCTAAATTCAAAGTGTGCAACCGTGCCATTTTAATATAGAGCCACCCCCTCACCTAGTGCTACCAAATCCAAAATGTGGCAACATTGAATTCAGTTCCAAACTGAAGGCCAGACCCTTGAGATAGCACCACCTTCCCTGCTCCTCAACTTGATAGCCTTGTGCCAAGCACACTGGCTGCCGGGGCCACTTGTGGCACCTGTGCATGCTGCAGGTTGGCCACCTCAGCACTAGAACAAAATAACTTGCTGTTGATATTTTTTATAACAAAAAATGACCCCAAGTCTGCACTGCCAACCTGCGCTGGGCCCCATGTGACACAATAGTTGTTCAGACAATCTAAACATGGACCTGGGTTCCAGGTCACCCTTGCCCAAGGGGAATCCAACCTCCTGTGACAGGAGGATGTACTGCAGACAGGTGAGCTTTGCTCCTTCCTCCTCACCCCACACTGAAGCTGGTGTCAGACGCATTGGCAGGAGTGGGGGGGTGGCAAGTGGCCAGGTGTGAAGCTGGTGGCGGCAGCGACAGGAGGGTGGGGGGTGGAGGGATGCCAAGCAATCTGATGTGAAGCTGGTGGCAGCAGCACAGGGCGAGGGGAGTGGCAAGTGGCTGGACACAGGGGAATCCTTAGCTGCAGGGCCCCCTGCAGCCACAGGTTTCATAGGATAAGATGGGCCAGCCCTGCCTGCAACAAAGCCATGTTGGCTGTCATTCATAATCTTGCCATCTGCAAGCTTATTGCAGATAGACTCCTTGATGAACTTTTCTAGGATTTTCCCTAGGCTGGAAGTTAGGCTAACTGGTCTATAGTTATCTGGGTCCTCCCTCCTGCCATTCTTGTGGATGGCCACAACATTGGCCCTCTCCAGTCCTCAGGGACATCTCCAGAATTGTGGAAGAGTTTCACAAGGGCTTCCACAATTACTTTGGTCACCTCCTTCAGCACTCTCAGATGAAGATCATCTGGTCCTGCTGCCTTGTATATGTCTAATTTTTTTAATTGGTTATATACCAATTCTACAGCAATAGTAGGAAGGTGATTATTCCTACCGTGCTAATCCTGTACCCTACCCAGAGTTCTTTTGCCCTTGGTCCAGTGAAAGACTGAGGCAAACTAGTCATTCAGGAGTTCAGCATTCTCCTGAGTGCCAGTAACCAGCTCTCCTGAGTTGTTGAGCAATGGCCCCACACTCCCATTTGGTTTCCTCTTGTTCCCTATGTACTAAAGAAGGACTTCTAGTTGTCTATGATTCCCATTGCTAATCTAAGCTTGGTCACTGCTTTAGCCTTTCTGTGGGCCATCATGGACTAGTCCTCCTTGGGGCTTGCCCCGAGCTTCCATTGTTTATAAGCCTCTTTCTTCTTTCTTAAGAGGACCATGATTTCCCTGTTTAGCCAAGAAGGCTTACCAGCCCCTCTGCTACCTTTCCTCCACATGGGAATGAACTTTCTTTGTGCTTCAAAGATCATGTTCTTAAGGAACAACCACTCTTCATGAACATCTTTTGCCTTCGGTCCCTGGTCCTGCAGCACTTCCCCTACTAGTGACTTGAGCTTGTTGAAATTTGCATTTTTGGAGTCCAAGACTTCAATCCTGCTATCAGATTTGCCTGCTTTACATTGGACAGTGAACGTGATGGTTTTATGGTCGCTGTCACCCAGACTTCCCACTATATTTAACTCAGTCACCAGGTCATCTCTTGGCCAGGACCAAGTCTAATAGAGCGTCACCTCTGGTTGGCCCATGCACCTCCTCAATCAGGAAGAGCTCCTCAACACAAGTCAGGAAGGATCACGACCAATCCAACTTGGCCTAGTGTTCCTCCCAGGAGATGTCTGGATAATTAAAATTGCTCATGATGACCATGTCACATGCACGTGCAGCCTCAGTCAATTCTTGGGTGAACTCCAGATTGAGTTCCTCCCCCTGGTTTGGTGGTCTGTAGTATACACCTACAGTTAGGTCTCTCTCACCATGCCCCCCTCTCCCCACCCTCTGCAACTTAACCCAGAGGGTTTTGAGCTGTTCATTTTTGGAGCTGATGTCGGCCTTCCACGATGTGTACTGCTCTTTCACATAGAGAGCAACACCACCACCTTTCTTCCTCATTTGGTCCCTTCTAGGCAGGATGTAGTCTTCTATAGCTATCCTCCAATCATGTGAGGAGTCCCACCAGGTCTTCATAATCCCTACTAGATCATAATGCCCACTGGAGATTAGGAGGACTAGCTCCTCCTGCTTGTTTCCCATGCTCCTGGTGTTAGTATATAGGCTCCTGAGTCCTCCACTGAGGCCCTTGTTTTCCTGTCCCACTGACGGAGAACTATTCCCTCAGTTCCCACAATAGTGGCTCTCCCAGTGTCCCTATCTACAGGGATTAATTGTATGTAGGTCCCTGGACATGTTTGAATTTGTGTACCCCCAGCCCTCCAGAAATCTTAGTTTAAAGCCCTGTCCAGAAGATTGGTCATCCTGGTCATGAACAGGGACTTACCTTTTCTCATGAGGTAGATGCTGTCCCTTCCTAGGTGTCCTTTCTCCCTGAAGTGTGCGCCATGGTCAAGGAATCCAAAGCCTTCTCAGTGCATCCTTCCCTGCTGGGTATCAGTGGGTGCATCTACACATGCAAATGCTGTGGAGTGGGGTTACTCTAGAGTAACTTACTCACCCCCTGCTGCAGCAGCCTGTGGCCGGGCTGCCCTGGGGCCCCACCTGCTACTCTGCCTGGTTGGGGCCCCATTCCCCATGAATGGGGCCTGGGCAAGGCTGGGTCATGTGGCAATCCCCACAGTGCAGCAGGGAGCAGATCAGGGGCAATTTATTCCTGCCCCTACCCCACTCCTGCACTGTGGAGGTCTTGATCTACCCACTCCACACAAGCCCAGGCAGAAAGGAGACTGAAAGAATATTACCTTTCTGCTGAGCCAACTGTGATCCTGGATGCACAGGGTATGTGAGTGTGTGCACCCCTTCCACCCTGCTGCAGCAGCCCGTGACTGGGATGCCCTGGGGCTCTACCTGCTTCCCTGAGTTTTGGGTGGATGAGCCCCATTATCCCTCACCCCTTGTACCACCTATGCTGGGAGGATATAAGGCTGAGGCTCAAGCCACAAGGTGAAGAGCTCCTGGCAGCATGGCTCCTGAAGGAGCTACAGTGCTGTCTATGGATGCCCAGGGAGGTTCATGGAGCCCAGTAGGATATAGCCCAGGGTGAGAGGCTATCCTAGCTGAATGGTAAGGGAAAGCTTTCCCTCTTAGAGGGGCAGAGGTCTTCTTCCCCTTTTGGTATAGCCCAGGGGCTAATGTTTACGTTATATTGTGGCAGACTTGTGGGTGGCAGCTTGGGCCCAGGGGGTTTGTAAAGTTAAAAAATGATTGGGGGAGGTTCCTTTTCCCCATCAATTAGGCCCCTAAAAAGGGGAAAGCTTTCTCCCCAACCCCACTCACCCACCCAGGGGCCAGGTAGAGGAACCAGACCTGAGTGAAGACTCACCTCTCATGTCCCCTGATTGGCCAGCCGGCCACCTGGAGGGGGATAAGGGTGGTGGTGCACCTGGCTCAGGGGGGAGAGTTCAGCAAGGGATGGTGAAGAAAAGGTCCTAAAAGAGCTGGTGATAGCTGACCAGTAGGGTGAAGCAGTTGCCCCTGAAGAGCCCAGAAGCTGGCACATAGGCAGCATGTGGGGAATCCTTCCAGCTGGAGTTGTAGAAGTTCCCCCCACCCCCAGGGATGAAGGTGGCATGCAGGGAATTCCCTGGTGGGGCCAGCTGCAAGGATTTCCAGGTGGTGACAGGGTCTTGACCACATCTTCCCCTCCATGGCACAGGGCCGGCTCCAGAATACAGGTCAGTACACGGAGGGTCCTGGGCCCGTACCAGGTGGCCTGGGGTCCCAACATCCCCCAGGGCAGAAGGCAGGGGCTCCAAAGCACAGGAGAGAGCCCAGGAGGGAGCCAGGAGGCACTGAGCCCCAAGCTGGGGCAGCAGCTTGAGATTGGAGTTTTTCCTACCTCTGGCATGAAGCCAGGCATCTGACTCAGCATGCAGACAGTACAAAGGGGAGATCCTACAGCCCTGGAGTTACCAGCAGAAGCACCAGCATTGATAGCTCAATGGCAGAGCTCTTACCTACTATGTGGGAATCCTGGATAGAAAAGAGAAAGCATCCCCAAAAGGAGACAAATACAGCAAAAGGGGCTTTTGCCATATGGAGGAGCTTCACATTTGAAGGCGGGGCAGGCAAAAAAGTTTCTTGCTACAGAGTCTCTGGAGGACTGGGTGTAGGAGCTTAAGGAGGAGGTACACATCAGGGCCCACACTGAAGAGAGTCACCTCATGCTCCAGGAAATGCAGGGCCATGGCTGCGCCTTCCCTGGCACTGCACAACAGGTACGCTCCCCTCCCCACACATGCGGAGTAGGGCTGTGTGAAACAGCACTGTTTCACTTTGACTTCCATTTCACCACTTCAAAGGGACAGTGCTATTTTTCAATGTTTCATTTCCTTTCAAAACACTGTTTTGTTTTGTTTCATTTCATCGAAACGGTTTCACTGTTTCAATGCGTTTTGACATTTCACCCATTGGCTATAATCTGGGAAACTGCACCTCAAACTGTTCAGAGCAAAACTTGTGTCACTTGTAAGTGTGAAGGCACAGAGAAAGCTCAGTTCAAACAATGCTTTTTATGCTTTTCTTCCATCCCACCCCCCAGAGCACTGGGATTGGAAGGGACTTCAGGGAAGGATCACAGTCACTGGCTAACTACACATCAATATCAAAGTAGTCCTTCCTCCTTCTTTCCCCTCCCTCTCCTAAGTTTCTGTTTAGCTACAAGCAAGCCTGGCTTTGAAACTCAAAACATTTCAAAACTTTCAAAATGTTTTGAATGCCCTCATTTCGTTTTGAAGCTGTTTTGAAACCTTTCATTTCATTTTGATTTCATTGTTTCGAGCTCAAAACATGTCAAAACAACTTTGAAATAAAACACCTGGTGAAATTTCACACAGCCCTAATGAGGATGCTCCAATGGTGACACCAGAGAAGGAGGAAAGTAAGCAGTGTGGGGTGCAAGGTGGTGGGGGGGAGGACTCCCTCCTGCAGGGCAACAAGGGACCCATCAGCTGTCCAGACCCCTTAGCTCATGTGCTCTACTGCCACCTTGGGACCCACAGCTGAGATGTTGTGGAAAGGATCCCCAGGCTCCTCATCCATGTGGGAACAAATGACATGGCAGGAGCAATCCAGATCAGGTCATGAGTGACTACACAGCTTGAGGAGCTGGGCTCAAGGAGTTGAGGGTGCAGGTAGTCTTTTCCTCTGTGCTCCCAGTTGCAGGCCATGGTCCTATGAGGAAAGGATGCACATTAAGGAAGTGAACTGACAATTCTGATGATGGTGCCACCGAGAGACCTTTGGTTTGCTCAGCAACAGCACGTACTTCAGGGGAGAGAGGACTCCTGGGAAGGGATGGCATCCACCTCATTGGATGGTATCCAATGGGACATCCAATGGGAGGTAAGTCCTCATTCTCAGCCAGGATGGCCGATCTCCTAGATAGGGCTTTAAAATAAGATTGCTGGGGGATGGGGAAACACTGATCGGAGCATGCCCGGGGACTGACATACAGGAACATTCTATACATAGGGACACCAGGAAAGCCACTCTTGCAGGGTTTGAGGGAATAGTTCTCCTTCAGCGTCACAGGGATTCAAGGCTCTCAATTGGCGGTCTCAGGTGCTGTTGCCCTGTGGGGTCAGGCCAACTCTCAGGATCTCAATATTAAGCAGTCAGACAGGAGGGCATGGTGTACAATTGCACATGTGCACTCTCAAAAATCAATTAGATGCATACACACACACACACTAGGTGCATATACACACTGTAGATGCATGCACTCCCATCAGGTGTGCACACATACACTACCAATTCAGGCATATACACATCCAAAATTACCAGCCTCGGCAAATGCACACCTATCGCCAATTCAAGCACCTACACACACTATACAGACCAAAAGAAATTAGACCACAAACAATTACCAATACCTGCACACCCAATACACATACACAGATCACTAATTCATATATCACGCACACAGTAACATACATGTATATCAGTTCACATGCATACCACTCACCTACATATACACACAAGTGAGTTCCTAACTTGGGTGTTGTGGTGTGTATGTATGGGCTTGGGATACCTGGGGGAAGGTTAAGGTAAGAGACAGAGGGAAAGTGTAGGAGGTGAAAGTTGCTGGGCCTGGGATTAGAACCGGTGGACTAGATACAGCTGGGCTGAAGAGCTGAGGCTTGGGGTTACATTAGGTTACTACTGGTGGAAACTGAGATGAAAGCTGTCAGTGCTGGGATTAGAACTGGCAGACTGGAGGGTAGTTGGGGTAATTTAAGATTAAATGGTGTTAATTAAAAGCAGAAAGCCAGCAGATCAAAAGAGCAATGCCAGGAGAAGCCTGGAGGCTGGAGCTGGAGCAAGGAGGCTACAGGGGAGCTGAAAGGAACATGGGGAGAGGAAAATTAAGAGTGGGGCTGTGCAGGGGAGGCTGGAGAACACAGAGACAGAGTGAAAGAGAAGGTAGAGAGATTGGGGAGAGGTGGCAGGAGGCAAAAAGTAGTGGGAGCGGGGCTGAGAGCCTGCAGAAAGCAACAGGGCCAAGAGGCTGCAGAAGGGGAACAAAGGGACAGAGAGGAGCTGAGAGGTATCAGGAAAGGGGAAACAGAATTGAGAGATCAGGAAAATGGTGGGGCTGGAACCAAGAGAGAGACAGAGACTGGAATTTAAGAGGGAAGGGACCGGGGCTCAGTAAAACACAACCCAACTCAGGGTTATAAATGATAGTAGTTTTACTGAACAGGGGAGATGGTGACATCTTACTGGTTCCTTTACACACATATACAGACAATAGCAGCAGGGGTTAAAGAGGCTTGGTGCAGGGGCTGCAGTCTGAGAGGAGAGAGAGAGAGTTCAAATTGGAGTGTTGTGAATAACCTCGAGCCATTTTTTCTAAAGGCATGATAAATGGCCTCGAGCCATCCTCCCAAGACAGGACACACGGCGAGACTGGAAGGTTGTTTTATGAATTATGCCCATCTGCAGTGATAAGGAGGAGACAGCTGTACTAGGCAAGGGGCCTCAAAGATAAACAGCGAAATACACTAGAAAATAGGTGAAAGGG
>JAGPOW010000998.1:82927-106314 GCA_030014935.1 Caiman crocodilus
GAGGCACCCCAAGGGAGGCACTCGGAGCCTGGAAGGTGGTCGGGCGCAGGGAGGTGGGTGGCTCAAAACGGGAGCGCCCCCTACTGGCCCGCCACAGGGCCCATATACCAATTAAGCCCCGCAAAGCCCAGGCACTAGCCAAGTCCCACAGGAGCTAGTTCTTGCTTCAATCTCACATGGTCCAGGCACCTGTAACTCACACATTTACTATTCCAAAAATGTCATCAGGGATTCCAGTTCTCTCCAGTGAGCCGTACAGATCAAATCACATGTCCATTAGGTAGTCTTTGAAATGTAATACATATATTTCCTTTTCCACAGAGTCTGCACCCAATCCCTAGCCCTGATAACCTCCTTTAGCCCAAGACCAGAGTGGGGTTTTCTGAGACTGACATGGAGATCAGTTCGCTCTGGACTTCATTCCCCTGCATTTCTGGCAAAGGGTTTAGGGAAGTGGTGCTCAATCTTTTGTCTCTGCTGTTCAAGCTCTGCATGCCAGGCTTGAGCCCCAAGCAGCTTTGGCTGGCTCCCATAGGCCAGGATCAGACCCTGGAATCCTGCACCTCCTGCAATGGGCTCCACACACCAGGATCAGACTCTGGGGCCTGAATTGGGGGAAGCTCTGTTCCCCTGGGCACCACCAGCGGTTACTAGGAATAACGGTCACAAATTGTTAGAGAAGGTTCAGGCTGGATATCAGAGAAATTACTTTACGGTTAGGGCCACCAGGCTCTGGAATGGGCTCCCAAGGGAGGTGGTGCCCTCTCCTACCTTGAGGGTCTTCAAGAGGAGGCTGGACAGATATTTGGCTGGCGTGATGTAACCCCAGCATCCGTTCCTGCCCAGAGCAGGGGGTCGGACCTGGTGATCTGTTTAGGTTCCTCCCGACCTTAAGTATTATGATACTATGACTATGAGTACTATGATAATTGTATTTTTGATAATTCCTCCTGAGGTGTAGCGCCTTCCATCTCCACATTGAACTTCACCCTGTTAGCTCCAAACCAGATTTCCAGTCTGTAGAGATCCTTCTCAACTGCACTTCCATGCTCCAATGTGTTCACAGTCCTTCCTAGTGTTGCATCATCTGCAAACTTGCTCCAGAAGCTTTTTATGCTAGCATCCAAATCATTAACCAACATGCTGAACAGCACCAGGCCCAGGACAAGCCCCTATGGGACTCCACCCGACACCTCCTGCCGTTCTGACATGGACAATTATCCTTTGCTTGCAGCTATTAAGCTAGTTATCTATGCACCTTGTAGTTGTGTCCAACCCACATTTCTCCAATTTGTTTATGAGAACAAATGTTTATATTTATTTGTGTATGCAGGACCCTGTCAAAAGCCTTGCTGAAGTCCTTATATGCTCTGGACACATCTACATGGGACACAGGTCAGTAAGACTAACCTTAGAGGTGTGCAGGGCCTGGGGCATATCAGCCCATGCAGGGCCAAGGGAGGTAGTGAATGTGATGAGCAGTTGGAGTGCACAGTGGAAGGGCGGAGGGGTACGGTGAGCGGCTGGAGCATGGAGCCGGCAGCACATGATGGCCACAGCGGGACCTGTATAGCACTGTCTGGAGGGGCTCCCACTAGGGACAGCCCTGATGGGACGCTTAAGGCCCATTGAACTAATTCTTCTGCATGTTAAGGCAGCTGGCAGAAACCATGCTAATGCACTAATGTGCAGTAGATTAGTCCAATGAGCATTAAGCATCACAAAAAAGTGCTCATTTGCACTAATGCACAGTAGCACCAATTACAGCACATCAGGTTAATACCTGTTATTACAGGTACTAAATTTAATGTGCTGTAATTACCGTGTATTAATGAATGTGTACATACGCCCTAAATCCACAGCATTCCCTTCATCCATCTAAGTAACACTTTGCCAAAGAAGGACTCCAAGTTTACTTGACACAACTTGTTTTCCATAAATCCATGCTAGCTGCTTGTGATCACCTTTTGACATACTTGCTTACTTTTGTGCTGTTCTGTGGCTCTTTCTGAAAGTGGAATTGAATCTTCCAGTCCCTCCCCCTGTGAATTGTTCACTTCAGTGCTGGAAGCTTTGTTCCCCATCCCCCATGGGACTGTCAGGCCATTGCTTTGAACTCTTAGGCCTATGCCTGGTCCAGCATGGCAGCTTACTCCAGTGTGTCACCTCCCCACCAGAGTATGGGGGCAGAACCATACACCTGGGCCTAGCCACACAGCAACTCCCTGGCACCAGAGTGACCAGCAACGGTCAGCGGATCTCCTATACCTTCCCATATAAACCCCTGACCTAGAAGCGGAAATATCTGGGCAGCAAGGCTCAATCTTGAACCTAGGCCGCTGCGACCTTGTTTTGTGCTGCTATGGACTGGCAAATTCTCTGAGTACCTCACCCAGCTTGTCCATGGACCCCAAATTTGGCCTGACTCTCTGGATACCTGACCCAGCTCTGGCTTGACCTCCTGGATACCTAACCCAGCTAGCCCTCTGACCTTACGCTCTGCCTGATCCTCTGGATCTTTGACTCATAGTTTCCCAGATGGATCTCCTGGCCTCTGACTTCCTGGCATCTCCCAATTCTGAGGTGATACCCAGACCTGCCCTTCTTACCATATTAGCCAAATCTTTCCAGTTCTTGTCAGATGGAAGAAAGGGCAGGAGTATGGTGGGGACACAAGGGTGCGAGTTTCCACTCTTACTCTAGGCCCTACAACTAACAGGGGCCCACAGCATCCTGTCCCTGAGAAACAGAGGAAGTCCAGGTGATGCAGCCCCTGCCCCACAATGCCTGGCTGTACAGTGCAGTTATTCACTGACCACTGTTGTCCAAATACTTCAACAATTTGAACCAAATTTTTCCTCCCCACAGTGTGACCATAGGTGGGGCCAGCCTGGGCCAACTTATTCCGCTGTCTAGGGGATCAGCCCGTCAGGGACCCAGGGACCCAAGTGTGAAAGGCATTGTGCAATTCACCCAGAAGGGGCTGACTTCAACACATGAAGCAGCATTTGGCTGCTGTTCAGAGACAAAGCTAGGCACTGACAGGCCTTTCTGTCTCTAGAGTCTGGCACTCCAGGCCTCAAGGCCAGACTGAGAACTATGTCCCCTCAGCACCTTCCAGCCAGGAGCCCAGCACTGACCTCCAGTCCCCTCAGCATCCCAGCATCTAAAACCAAGAGGATAAAGGAGAAGAAGTCCTGGACTCCAACAGGGACCAGTCAGGGTTCTCATTCCCAGTGATAGCCCCATCGTCCCTCAGAGTTAAGAGAATCTCCTTCCTCCTGGGACAAGGGTGCAGAAAAGGGAGGCACAGAGAAGCAGGGACAGAGCCAGGAAGAGAAGCCAGGAGTCCTGACTCCTGCTCTAACTGACAGATACCCATTCCCCACAAGGGGTAGAGCCCAAGAATCCCCTAATGCAGCACCCTGCTGGGACTACTGTGCTTCCCTCCCTGCCAGGTTGTGAATACTCTGGTGCCCTGTGTCCTGTGCCTCTGCCCCCTCCACCCGCCCTGCCCCTACCCCTGCCTCTGCATCAGCCGTTCTTTCCAGGCAGGAATCTTCACTGGACTGCAGCTCTCAGCAGTTCTTAATCTGCTGGGCAAACCTCAGTTCCTGGAGACACCTCCGCGACGTTCTCATAGCCTTCTAGGACAAGCATGGTCTCAGCTGACAGAGGGGGAAGTTGAAGTGACTCATCCAAGGCCATTTGCTGAGTCAGTGGAAGAGATAAGAATAGAACAGAGGAGTCTTTCCTGCCCTTTCTTTTGCAATTGTGCTGTCTGTTAGCCATTCCTGGTAATGTCTCTCGTCTGTTTCACTGCACTCCAGGCTGTTTTAGCTCTAGCTTAAAACCTTAACTCAGATATGGTAATATTAATTCAGATTGCATTGACTGATGCTGAAATATTAAAAGCACTGTCAAGATGCCCAGTCTAAATAAGAGATGTGCATTTAACTATAATGACTACAAGACTAATGACACAAGAACTTTTGACAATTTTTTGCCTACTTTGTTATTTTTTTTAAAGTCGAATATATATTCTAGCTGCTACTTTACTGACTCAGGCTATGCAACTGCATAGTCATGAGTTGTCCATGTGTGCAGGTCTATATGCCCAGGAACAAAATTCCACCCTGAGCATAAGGGGGCTTTGGCAACCAAAAGCACCTTGTAGACTACCAGATTTGCATGCCTAGATTATCAGAAAGGGAACAGAGTGCTACCTTTAGTGCAGAACCCAGCCTTCACTCCAAGCCTAAGTCAGAATCACCTTAACCCATTCTTTCCTAGTGCACAAGAAAGACAAGGAAACTGAGGTATTCACCATTACTGTAATGATGGCCGGCACCCTGATGGCTGACACTGGTGCTGTCAGTAGGGCTGGTGTCTCCCCTGAGATGGCCATCACCATCAGCAGCTTCTGTGGGTGCCCTCCCATCCCAGATTCAGGAGGCACCAGTCACTCATGCATTTGACCCTCAGAGCAGGGCAGTGTCTGCATTTCCCAGGTGTCTCATGGGCAGGGCTTTGGGAAGATGGAGCATGTCAGAGACCAGGTCCCAGAAGCCCACAAACATGAACATAAACAACAGCCCCTCCAGGTCATTACATCTCTGGGAGCTGGGGCAGAGGAGATGAGAATGTCTGTAAGAGGGAGAGTATCCTGGCTTTCAAGACAGACAGATGCAGCTCCACTGACCTTCCCACTATGCTGCTCCTGTTCTCCCATTCATCACTGCACAGATGCACCATGCAGAGGCTCCGTCCTTTTCTGGACTCACCATCCTTTCGGAGCAACTCACACACAGCAACTGACTCTGTCTTAGCTCTTTGGGGACATGGCCAAGGAGACTTTCTGGAGCCATTTCCAGACATGCTGGTAGGTCGGTGCCTCCTGGAGCAACTGAGACAAGACTTCCATTTTCGACAGCTCTGTGGATATATTGAACACAAAGGCAAGATGTAAATGAACCGTTTCTCCCCTCACCTCCTCCTCCACAGCCCCCAAAATGGAATCTCTCTGCAGTTGCCAATAGACATCAGCTTCTTCCTGCCAGGAACGTGGCAGCATCAGCTGGTCATTACGGTCCTTTGGGTATGATGATCCCTGGGTAGGCACCCAGGTGCTCTGCCATCAATACACAACTCTACGTAGGGCTCCCTTGACTGTCAGCAATCAGGGCTCCATGCAGGGGGAGGCAGAGATATAAACCAGGGGTCTCTTTGCTGCTGAAGAGTATAGGCTATAGCTCTATATTGTCACTCTAAGAAATGGGTGGGCAATTATTTCGGTCTTGCCACTTAAGGAGTTTCAGTGATCTGTTGCAGGCTTGGAGGTGGGGGTTTGCTGACAAGGCCCAGTGCAGTGTGGGGAGGGTGGTTATGCTAACCCAGCCCAGCACAGTGGGGAGGCAACTGGGGGCACCAGACAAAGCAATTGGGCAGGTGGGGTCTCTGTTGAGACCAGCCTGGGACCCCTGTGGGCAGGAGATGCTTGGCCAGGCAGATGGGATGGGACTGTGGGCAGGCAGAAAGCAGATTTAGTGTGACCACCCATCCCTAATTGGGTGAGACAGTTCTCAAATGCAAAAATCAAGTCTCAGTCCCAGGCTGAATGACTCTGGACAGCATTTGTCCTGGATTTTCCATTTTTCATTTCATTTTGCCTTTCCATTTTTAAAAAGTGGTTGCCCTAAGCAGATTGCAGCTCTGCCCCAGGCCCCTACCTATCCATTTTGCTCCTGGATGCCACTCCCTACCTGTCCACCCACACCCTCATCCCATTTGCATGGCTGAGCATGCCTTGCCTCCTAGGCTCCCAGGCAGGACTCCATGGAGACCCTGCCTGTCCACCCTCTCTGTCCAGCACCCCCAGTAATGGTTGCAGGGCAGACTGGAAGTGAAAGCAGAGCAGAGAGTTTGGCCACCATGCCGCTCTTACCTTACCATGCCCTTGGGGTGATGAAACTAGCCATGGCCCAGGCTGCCTCCCAAACCTGGGCCAGGCAGGGCCAATGGACCCACTGCACACTGGATTTAGCCAGGGGGCTATATTTTGCCCACCCCTGCTCCAGTATGAGCCTATGAGTCACCACATGAGGAGCTTGCTATGATTGAGGGTGAACCTGCCTGGGCAGAGAGGGCCTGGTGTCTAGGGGGAACAATCACATTTCTTCCATCTTACTGAGCACCAACAGCTTCCAGGCTTCCGTGGTCAATGCTGCTCGGATAGGGGCAGTAGTCCATGACACAGGGGGCAGAACTGCCTAGGTGTGATGGCTCAGACCTGCATCTGGCTGCGCACCTTCCATGTCCCCTTGTGCCCCATCCTCTGAGTGTGCAAGTGGATAGTTTTTGCATTGCATCTGCAGTCTGCCTTTTGTCCCATGTGCTGTCAAGAATGAAACCCTCATCCCAGTTGCTGCCAAAATCCTCTCATTCCTATGATGGGTGCATTTGGAAAGTGCAAGGACAGAAAGATTTGTCTTGCTGAGGATGGAGTTTTCATTACAAGCCTAGGAAACAGCCAGGATGGGGCATTTCTCTAACACTTCCTCTGTCCTGGAAAGTGAAGCATGTTGAAAAACAGGTCAGCTCATGGGTTGTGAGTCCGGGCAGATACACATACACGCTGGGGCAGATTGTACTTGAAATCAAGTCAGCAAGTGGCAGTTAGCCCAGCCACACACATTCTTTCCTGATTCCAGCTTGTCATAGCTGGGAGCTCTGTGGAAGAGGTAAAACACAAAGTTATCGCCCCCCTTGCTTGCTGCCTCTCCCCCAACACACGTGGCTGGTAGAGGCAGTCAGAGCATAGGCTGGAATTGGATTTTGCTCAGTTACTGTATGCCTCTAGCCTGGCAGCAGAGCTAGCCTGACCTGCCCACTCAGTGCCACCTGCATATATGCCAGTATGGCCACACTGGAGTCACAGTCACTGGTCAGGGATAATCTAGGCACAGCTATGCCTATGTTGTACTATGTATATTTGCCATGCCTCTGGGCTTCACTGCTTGCCACCCACTACCTCCCATTTCCTGCTACATGTCACTATGTTTTTCAGCCTTCTCAGAGGCATTGGGTGTTGGTTACAGCCAAGGCAGGGAAATTTGATTGAGCTGTGCTGATGCTCTGACCAAACCCGGAGGTTTGTGGCTAGGGTCTTGCCCTTCTGTTCAGGGTCAGACCGATGCCATATATTTTACACCATAGTCAGATTGGTATGGATTATGTGTGTGTTGGGGGGGGTGTCCTTCCTCTATAGCAGGGGCATGGCTCTCTAACCAAGAACATTATGATTATATATTGACAACATTTTAGAGAAGCAGGACATTGGCTGCTATGGTTCACATGCTGTACCTATAGCAAGTTAGGGTTATAGGTGTGTGTTGTGTCAGGGTTGACAGCAGTCTTATGTAGAGTTTAGATTATGGTTTGTATGGAGTGGTTTGGATAGCGACAGCCCTGCCTCAGGCAGGGGGTTGGACTACTGGATAACCCATGGAGGTCCCTTCCAGCTCTACGTCTCTATGATTATGACTCCCTGTAGTGGTCTCAAGCAGATCTGTAAGTGGACACAGAAAGGTGCCCAAGTGGATGACTGGATTTGAAGAGTTCAAGGAGACAGGAGGGCAAAGTGGTGCTCAGGAATGTCATGGCAGGGCATACAGCCTTTGCCTTGGAGACAGTCCCTTAGATCTCTATTTTTCTCCTCGCAGCACCAGCTCCAGCCCAGCCTGAGAAGGGGCAATGACACCTCGGTGACTGAATTCTTCCTGGTTGGATTCTCTCTGCCCCTACAGCTGAGCTATGTCCTGTTTACTGTCCTTCTCCTCACCTACATCATCACGCTGATGGTCAATGTACTCATCTTAATGGCCATCTGGCTGGACAGTGCCCTACACACCCCCATGTACTTCTTCCTGTTCACCTTCTCACTCTCTGAGACCTGCTACACCTTTGTTGTCATCCCCAATATGCTGGCCATGTTGCTGTCCAAGGGCAAACTCATCTCCTTGCCTGGCTGTGCCCTGCAGATGTTCTTCTTTGGGACTCTTGCCAGTACCAACTGCTTCCTGCTGGCAGTGATGGGCTATGACCGCTATGTGGCCATCTGCCACCCCTGCGCTACCCAGTGCTGATGAGCCCATGTGCCTGTGCCGGACTGGTGGTTGTCTGCTTCCTCAGTGGTGTCCTGTTTTCCATTATAATAGTTTACCTCAAATTCCACCTGTCGTACTGTGGCCCCAACACAATCAACCATTTCTTCTGTGACACCTCCCCGGTGCTCCAGCTGGCCTGCACTGACAGCAGCCTCCCAGAAGGTGTTGTGTTCCTTGCTGGCATACTGTTCCTTGTCATGACGCTACTACTGATCCTGATCTCCTACATCCTCATCCTTACTGCCATCTTCAAGATCTCCTCAGCCAAGGGCCAGCACAAGGCCTTCTCTACCTGTGCTGCTCACTAGACTGTCATCATTGTGCATTACAGCTGTGCTGCCATAGAATACCTAAGGCCCAAATCCATCCACTCACCAGAGCAGGACAAGATCATTGCTATATCCTACATACTCTTCACTGCCCTGCTCAACCCCATGGTGTACAGCCTGAGAAACAAGGACACGAGATGGGCCCTTCAAAGAACAATGACCAAGATATTCTTCCCCCAGAGGTTATAACAGCAACCAGAGTCCCCCTGTCAGTCACACCAGTCCTGCCTATACCCAAGGCTCCAAAGTGAAATTTCGGACAAGTCTGTGGTGCTGCTGCAAGGTTAAATACTACCATTCAAGGGGTCCTAGTGCATCGGAGCAGATTCAACAGACTCAATTAATCGAGAAACAAGCTTTAGTTCAAGCACCCCACCACCATTTTTCAGTGTGGGGATGCTGATACACGAGATACAGCAGCACTCCCGTGGATCTTGGAACCACTCTAATAAAAGCACTGCCCCCCCCCCCCATACTCCTAGAGCAGGTGTAAACATGCTTTAAGGATGCCTGTAGACATATAGGGATGCTGCTCTGACATGCTGTAATTTTAGCAAGTCAAAGCAGACTCGATTAATCAAGTCTGTTGGAGCGTGCTAATTAATATGCTCCAGCAGCCTCCACATCTTGTGTATTCAGTGTCCCCACACTTCAAAATGGTGGCAGAGTGCTTTTTGGCTCATTGAACAAGTTTTAGTTAAAGTGCCCCACTGCCATTTTAAAGTATAGGGACGCTGAATACACGAGACACTGTGGGTGCTTTAATTAGAGCAGCTATTGGAGCCGCTCTATCCCCGGAGCGCATGTAAAGACACACTAACGTATTAAGTACACTGCCTGTTTGGAGAGTGAAATAGTTCATGTTGTAGAAACTTCTGCCCAGGACAATAGAGTACCTAGCATGGCCTGAATGGCCTGAGGATTGTCCTGGACCTGGTTGCAGATGCAGGGGCAGGGAGGGAGAGTATTCAGGAAACTTTGTGAGGCAGGCTGTGAGTGGAAGTAGAGGAGAGAGCTCTTGGGGCACAGGACTCATTGGAAAGGCAGGCTGGCATGTGTAAGCAGGGAGCTTCCTGCTGCTGTGTGACCCTGCTGCATCCAGGGAATTGGGCCTGTGTGCACTATTGCCATAAATAAACCAGGTTGCACCAACATAACAGTGTCTGTTTGTCCTACTTATGGAAACAACCTGGGAAAGGCCTCCAGTTCTGATAAGTGGCCTAATCCCCAAAGGTCACACTGTCATTGTCAGAATGGAGCAGGCTCCAGGCCATGACACATGATTTAGTGCTGCAGACAGAGGGAAATTCACTCCATGCAGAGAGATGCAGCTCACAGCCCACCCCACAGGGCAGGACCCCTCAGGGGAGATGAGAGCTGTGCTGCCCAATGAGATCCTTTTCTCAGAGTTGAAACCCTCACTCTGTACAGGACTGTTGTGGAGAGATGTGTGTCTAGGAATGGGCCACTTGTGCGCTGTGCAAGGAACTGCCTGAGCTACTAGTAGAAGACAACAAACAGAGCAGGGAGGCCTAAATCCTGCACCTCAAAGTTGATATGATCTAGGCTCAGCCACCAACTCTATCCTGGCACTGGAGCCTAATGAGTGTGGTCTCTCACAACAGAACAGAGAGACGCTTGCATATACCAATACGTGCATCCAAGGCCCAAGAGCCAAGGGAGGAGGAGTGTAATATATTATACTGCTGCCTCTTATTGGGACAGAAGCGTGAGAGGGAAGGGTATAGGGTGTGTGAGCTGGGGTGGTCACTTGCCATGTCCTTATAAACTCTTTTATTCCAATAAGCTAGTACCACAGCATGCAAACTAACAATTTGGTGCCTACATTCCTGTGCTCGGAGGGCTTCAATGGGCCTTGTGCCGCAGGCAGCCAGGGTGGCAGCTTGGGGAATGCAGGCCTGGTGCTGGGCCCTCCCGGGGGAGAAGGGAGAGAGGGACGGACCTCTGCCTTGTGCTGGGCCCAGGGGCAATGGCATTTTTCCTTGCTGCCATGGAGGCCTTGGAAAATCCCCTCACAGCCAAAGATCCAAAGCCTAGTTAAAGCTGCTGGGTGTCTTAACCACTGTGCTTTCAGGCAGTGAGATTACTTCTGACCTAACAACTAAATAAAGGGATGAAGAGTGTTTGGGAAACAGCCGGAGCAGGCTGTGAGTGGAAGCAGGGGGCAGAGCTGCTGGGGCATAAGACTGGCTAGAAGAGCAGGCTGGGCGTGTGTGAACAGGGAGCTGCCTGCAGCTGTGTGAGCTTGCTGTCTCCAGGGAAATGGGCTGGTGTGCGCAACTGCTGTGAATAAACAGATTGCCTCAACATCATGCCTGACTTGTAGTGTCCATTTCTCCAGATGGGAATAACCCAGCAAGGCCTCCAGTGCTCATGAACCCATCTGTAATAGAATCAAAAAGCATAGAGAAGTCACTCCTGTGACCTCCTGGAAGGGACCTCAGGAGATCACAGGAGGTCAGCAACCCAAAGCAAAGGTGTAGGAAGGGCAGAGCCCCCAGGGACCAAACCTCAGCTCTTGGGCAGCTCTGACTCCAGCCACAGGAACCCAGAGGGTTGAGAAAGATGGCAAGGAAGCCAGGTCTAGATGTGCAGAAGGCTTTTCAGAGTCACCTTTCAAGGGACAGCCATTCAAGCCTCCCCTCATTGTGCCCAAGGAAACCAGCCCTAATGTACTGGCTTTCTCCTTGCCTCGCAGCCCTTCCTCCCTAGACAGGGTAGGGAATTTCCTTGTACAGAGGACTCTGCAATTTCTTTCTTTCTGCAGAAAGTGGGCTCTTGCCAAGGGCACATCTGCTTCTTGGCCAGGGGACAGTAGATATGAAGCAAGCCATTGTTTTGCTGTAAGTGTAGGGAAGATGAGCATGTAGCCACAAAGTGCCAAAATGCAGACAATCCCATTTTAGTTGAAGCCTAGTTGGGAAGTCAGGAAAGGAGTAGGGACAAGGGAGTAAAGTCACCCAAACCCTAAAAATTTGAAGACTCCAATATAGCCAGGCTCACCACCTCAGATCCCTCAGGGATTAGCAGGACCACATTGGAAGATATGTGATGCCATCTTCAGGAGTCAATAGACAATGGCATCATCACTGAAGCCTGTATCCCTTTGGCATCATGCACTGTCATTGTCATTGTCCCCTAACTACTTGTACTGTAAGTCTGGCAACGGATGTTGCCTATGTGCCCTTTGTCACACCACAAATGCTTTTGTTTGTGGCCACACAAAAAATAGTAATAGTATGTGCCACTTTTTTCACTGCAGACATCTATTTGCTTTATAGCTTTTGAGGCCCTGATGAGGGCTCTGGTGAGACCTGGCCCTGGGACAGACCTCTGCTCAGAGCCATGTGGGGAGGAGGATGTGAGAGTATCAAGGTCTGGAGCCCAGGGCAAGGGGCTGGCCCAGTCCAACCCCCAGTGTCCCCTCTGCACATCATACAGAGAGAACAGGTCCTGCCTGGAGACCCCAGTGCCTGAAGTGATGGCTATGTAACTGGTGCCGAGCACTCATAGCCGCTGCAGCTAACAGTACGGTGGCAGATGACAGCATCTCCAGACACAGGGCCCCTTAGGTGCTCAGCTGTGGATTTTGTTGCCTCCTTTGAGGTTCCCACATGAGAACATTTTTCCCCAGGACCTCTGTCTCTCTGCCTGTAATGCAGGAAATGGGTTCTCTTTTGACCTGCAGGCCTGGCCAGGCTGAAGCCCCAACCTTGTGTGCCTTGCATCTCCTCACTCTCTCTCCCCAGGCTGCCCAGACACAGCTGGCCCTGCTGAACCCTGAAGGAGCCAGCGCTAGCTGGCTGTGCCACTGTGCTCCTGGCAGCAAGAACAACTGCCCGGCTCTTCCCTGCTTCTGCAGCTGCTCCGTTCCAGCACAAGCCTTGGTGATGGACACCAAACCCACCAGTGCTGTCTTGGCCCAGCCCCTGAGGCCCAGGAAAAGCTGCTGGGACTGGGGGGACTGTAGGCAGTGAGCGGTCTGGTGGTGGGGAAAGGGAAGCATGTGCTTCTCTTTGAGGAGAGTGATGCCGCCGCTGTGCTGTGCTGTGCTGTGCTGTGCTGTGCTGTGTGAGCTCCCCCCACCCCATGCTCCCAGAGGTAGTGGGCCTGCCTTGGATAAAGCATCCCCACGAGCTCTGTGAGCAGAACCCCTCTGCCACCCCAAGCAGAAGCTGTCCAATGGTTCTGCTGTGCCAGAGCCTCTGCCTCACGGGGAGCTGGACTCGAGTGCCGCTCTCATGGCCTTGGATCCTCCGGAGCTCTGCCAGTGCCCTGTGGAGCTGGCAGAGGTGGCTGCCAACAGGTCAGCAGCTGCTGTGTCTGCACAGGAAAGGAAGGGACCGCTCTAAAGGTGAGACTCATTCATGTGCCGTGCCAGAAGGCTGCAGAGACCCCAAGCTAACATGTTGATACCACACCTAGGACTGAGGTGAGCAGGGTTCAAGCACTGCTGTGATCCCTGGGCATGCCTCCCGCCCCCTGATACTCTACTAGGGAGCACAGAAAAGTGTACCCCTGACTGTGGAAATGGCCTGGCTGTTCTCCTCCTCATTCCTGCTCTCCTTGCACAATCCCTGCCTTCCCTGGGCTCCCAGACAGTCCAAAGCCAGGAGGGTAGGGCTGCTGGGCCACAAAGCAGCCAGGAGCTCACTTTCCCTGCCCCCTTTAAGGACACTGTCTGCTTAGTGATCCTAAGTGTCCTGGTGAATCTGACCCATGCAGGCCGGGAGGCACATGCATGGCTGTGGGGTGAATGTGGAGCGGGGGAAAGATCTTTTGATACCTTCACTGTCCTCTGTAGGAGAGCAAGGCAGGAGCTGAGCAGGGGTAAAGGTTTACACAAAGGCGATGCCCCACCCTCCAGCACAGCACTGGCACTGCCAAGCATCCCCTTTCTGTAAGCAGGGGTGAGCAAGGCAAAAGATGTAAATGGTAGGAATCCATGGAGAGGTGGAGGTCTTAGTGCCCTGGGGCTGGGGCTGGTGGGACATGCTCCCCATCCTGACAAGGCCTGGGAGTCCTAACAAGCTGCTGTTCTGCATGGAGGCAAAGCAAAACCCTTCACAAGGACAGACCCATGAGAGCAAATGAGGGGGAGAGAAAGACAGAGTCCTGCCCCAGATGGAGAAAAACCAGCAGCAGAGCATTTTCCCTGGGGTGGGGCCTTTTCATCCACATACCAGACCTGAGGACACTCATTTGGGAGGGAAAAAGCCAAGGTCCCTCTTGCTGCTCTGGATGTAGCAGCAGGATCTGCAGCAGAGGCTCCCCTCCCCAGCATGCCCTGGTCTCAGACTTATTGGCTCACTGAACCCAACTGCCTCTGGGCAGATGAGGGGAGTGATCTGCCATAACTCCTGTGACAACCCCAGTGAAACCCTCCCAGCCTGTGCCCCTGTACTTCCCATCTTGGTCATACCGACCTCCCTGCAGAAGGACTCCATGGTTCCTTCCTGACTCCCATCAGGGAGAGCAGAGCCTGCTCCTGGGTCACTCAGCTGGTCCCAGGGGTTGTCTCTGCAAGGACCCATGAGTGCAGAGTTAATGGGATGAGAGCAGAACCTAGAGTTGAGGGTGGCAGGGTGTGGCATGGTGTGGTATGGCTTGGGGGGAGCTTTGACCTCCCTACCTATGTGAAGCATTCAAAGATTCACTGGGAAACAGTAAAAGACCAACCTCCCCCTCCCTGTTCATCCTCTGCTCTGAACAGTACAGGTCATAATTAACAATACATGAATCCATGAGCAGGCTCCAATCAAATCAGGTCGGATATCCCAGCAATCTCATCAATGTTAGGCCCCGCATAGTCCCCATCACTCCCAGCCCTGTCCAGCTCCCCTTGAACTTCCACCTTCCAGTCCTATATCCCTTTGGCACCTCCATCCTTGTCTAGCCCTGTTTCCAAGGGGCAAACAGACCCATATTGTGCACGCTCAAGAGTGACATAGTGCAGATCAGGGGAAGTAGGGTGCACAGTCCAGGGTGCCCCAAAGGAAAGCCCTGCCAGTGCCCCCATCTGCTGTGACATCCATGCCACTGGCAACAACTGGAGTCTCCCTTGGACTGAAGGAGCCATCATAGGTAGGGCCACTGAGTGGCAGTGTCTGAATCCTTTACAGGTATAGCCTGGGGGAGACCCGGGCTCTGCAGTCAGGTCTCCAGGTGCTGCAGTGGCAGGGATCACATCTGAAGGTAGCAGGGCAGAAATCAGAGCCACCTGACAGTGGGAAAAGCCAGCTGGGCAGGATCAGCTCCCTGACCTCACTACAACAGATGAAAGCAATATGCAACAGGACAGTGAGGGACTTTTCAGGTTAGTACCATAGAGGGTGTGGAAGAAACAGGTACGAACTGTGAAGCATCAACTGAACTGTGTGTATGACTTGGTGGCAGGACTGGAAACACAGGGGCATCATGGGATGGGAGGGAGAAGCATTGGCAGAGCTGTGCATGGGCAGAGGGCGGAGGGAAACTCTAGCCTGGGACAGTGAGGTCTGCAGGCTGGGCCTGAAGGGTGTTAGCAGAGGCAGGCAGGGAGATCTTGGGTAGAGGCTGGAATTGTGCAGGTCAATGGGCATTGGGTACAGCTGGGGGGGACTGGACGCTGGGGTGGTTCTGGCAGGATGAGGTCTTGGGTAGGTGGGTGCTGGAAGGAGGAATGGTTTGGGGGATCATGGACAGAGTGCTCAGTAGGGGTGTCCCACAAGGGTATTGGTGGAAATGGGTTGAGGGCAGCAGGGACCAGCAAGAGAGAAGATGCAGGGTGGGTACTGGGAGGGATGGATACATGTCGTTGCTCCAAATGACAGGGCTCCTTGGTTGTGCTACTAGAGCTTAATCCTGAAGTCCCTAAAGATGCAGAGTGAAACCAAGTGAGATTTTTCCAAGTGACTCAGTTTCCCGGGGAGTTTGGTTTTAGGCACTTTGAAAGACCCCCAAGTCTTCTCCTACATCTGGAGGCACCTGAGGCCTTTTGGTTGAGTGCCCAGATTCTGCCGTGGGTCTCTGCCCAGGCAGCATCTCAGCAGCAGCCCTCAGTGATGCTCTAAGGCCCTGGGTTGCTTATGCCATGGCTCAATCCCAGAGGTAGATCCAGGATTTTGCAACGGTGGGGTGTGGTAGGACACCCATATTGCAGGGGCGGCTGCACCCCCTGCTCCCAGTCCCTTCCCTCCTCCCAGCCAACAATATGGGCAAGCCACACTGAGGGAGCCTCTGGGAACATTTTTTAAGTCCTCCCTCCCCTGCCTGCTACTTTCCCTGCAGTCCCAGGAAAGCTTCAGAGTTGCTCCTGTTCACCCCAGACAGGCTGCATGGGGGCTGAGCTCAGGTGGGATCATTGATGGGGTAGCAATGATAGGCAGGAGTGTTCCCTTTCCCATACCTGCTCCCAGGGGACTGGGCAGAGTGGGGGAACACCCCCCCACACATACATACACACACACACACACACACACACACACACACACACACACACACACACACACACACACACACACACCTTCCCTGCTGCTGCCACTGTCACTGTTCCCAGCCAAGGCCAGCCCTCATGCAGTCCAAAAGGTGAGTGCAGCTGCACCCCCTTTAGATCTGTCCCTGGCCAATTCTCTTTCTTCTCTCTCCACAGCAGATGCATCAGGAAGCCTGGGGCAGCAGGAACCAAACTCCAGTCAGAGAGTTCATCCTGCTGGGCTTCTCCAAGTTCCCTGAGTGGCAGCACCTCCTCTTCATCATCTTCCTGCTCCTGTACCTGCTGATCCTCTTGGGGAATGCTGTCATTATCACCCTGATTTGCCGTGACCGCTCCCTGCACACTCCCATGTACTTCTTCCTTGGTGTCCTGTCCTGTTCTGAGACCTGCTACACATTTGTCATCATCCCCAAAATGCTTCTGAACTTGATGGCACTCAGCACCACCATCTCCCTGGTGGGATGTGCCACACAAATGTATTTCTTCCTGGGCTTTGCAGTGACTAACTGTCTGCTCTTGGCAGTGATGGGTTATGACCGCTACGTGGCTGTTTGTGACCCCCTGCACTACACAATCATCATGAATGGGAGGGTTTGCCTCCTGCTGGTGGCTGCCTGCTGCACTGGTGGCTTTTTCGTGTCCCTGGTTGGCACCTGCCTGGTTTTTGTGCTCCCCTTCTGTGCCTCCAGACATGTGCATCACTTCTTCTGTGATGTCTCCCCTGTGCTGAAGCTGGCCTGCACAGACACCCATTCCCATGACATAGTGATCTTTGGGCTGGGTGTGCTGGTGCTTGTCATCCCACTGCTCTCCATCTGCGCCTCGTACGCCTGCATCCTCGTGACTGTCCTGCACATCCCATCAGCCACAGGGCGGCGCAAGGCCTTCTCCACCTGCATTGCCCACCTCACCGTGGTCACAGTGCACTATGGCTGCGCCTCCTTCATCTATCTGCGGCCCACATCCAGCTATGCATCGGATAGTGACACCCTGGTCACGGTGACCTACACCATCATCACCCCGCTGCTGAACCCCCTGGTGTACAGCCTGAGGAACAAGGAGGTGAAAGCAGCCCTCTGGAAAGCAATTGGCAGGAGAACATTCTCACACAAAAGCTAGCCTTGCTATAGAGGGCTGCAGCCTAGCAGGAGCAAGGGACATTGGGCTGAGATGGGTACTGGGCTATGGGATCCAGACCCCACTGTCATAGCAGCCATCTTTATGATCACTCAAAAACTGACCACACTCAATTACAAACCTCTGAGGTTTTTTTTCCCCCTGTTACTCTGACCAAAGGGCTGTTGTGGAACTTTACCTCTCTCCTGATTAGAAATAGTCTATGTCCAAACAGGATGTATTCACAACACTGGTTCTTCTTATGCCAATAGTGTCCTTTAGCTTAGACTGCTTTTTTCACTCTCTGTACTGTATTTGAAAGTGCTCATATCCCCTCCCAGACCTCTTTGTGGTATATGAAGCAAACAGATCTTTTAGTGATGCGTGGAGCTGAACATAAACTGGAATTTCTGTCCCCAGAGGAAATTCTGATGTTTTAACATTTGTTTTTGCCTCAGACCAAAAAAAATGGTGAAATATGTCATGGGACAAATATTCCAAAATTCTGGGAATAAGACATGCATTATGCTGGTTGGTTTTGCATTTTTATTTGAAATAGAATGGTCAAAAGAAAGTGCTGCTTCTGGTTTGTTCAGCCACTAGGTTCCCAGGGTTTATTACACCAGTCTAGACCAGGAATTAGTAACCTTTCACAAACAGTGGGTCTAATTAGCACTAATTAATCCTAAAGTGAACAAAGAACACAGGAAATGCCATTTACTATGTCAAACCATAGGTACCTCTTGCCCAGTCTCCTGTGTCACATGGCAGCAGAGAGCAGATGCTGGAAGGAAGAGTGAACTGGAGTATGACCAGGGATTTTTCAACTGTTCCTTTATCACTTGTAGCCTCCAGCATTTAAGGTCTAGGGAATTCTAACTCAGAAACTGAGCCCCTTAATCTCATGCTCAATAGCTATTGATGTTGCTTTCCTCCAACCATGTGTCCAATCCCTTGGTGAATTTGGGTAAAAATCTCAGCTTCCACCACATCTGGTGCAATGAGTTCCACACTTTAATGATGTACTGGGTGAAAAAAAACTTCCTTTTTCTAGTTTTAAACTTACTGCCTACTAGTTTCATTTTGTGATCCCTAGTTATTGTGAGCCAAGCGGGCCAAAGTCTTAGATGTTTCATTGCTAGATGTTTGTGGTGTATTCTTTCACAAAACTTACCGACAGTGGGATAGATCAACTTCCTGTTTTTGGCATGCTCATATTCCTATTCTTAAGTAAATGTTTAAATTCCACCCAATGTTTAGAAAATGTGTAAATGTAGCTTCTGTTTTTATGACCTCTTTTCTGAAGATTTTGCCTCAAAAGACTGATCCTGTAAAACGGACATAAATAACATTTATCTAGCAGGGATGTTGTGAAGATTTTAAATGACTTGACCATGAAAAGTACAAGGTGTAATTATTAGTAATGTTTTCTCCATTTTATTTTTGTAAATTTACCTTCATTGTAAAACTCATATTGACATAAAAATGAAATTAACAAACAATCCTATGTTTAGTGTGATTTTTACCACTTGCAGCAAAAGCAAACTGAGAATCCAATGTGGAAATATAGTGAAGTGTGGGCAAGAAGGCACTTGGACACATAGTATACTTCTCTATATCACTGACTTGAATGGGGGCTAAAGCTATGATCATCTACCCTTCCTGAAGAAGGAAATCTTGCTGAGCCAGCATGCAAACCTGAAACCCTATAAATATCTTCATGTTAGTAGCACAAATGATAGCTGTCTTTGATATCAGCAGGACTATCAGCATAGCTACGTTCATGCACAAATATATTTAGGATAAGAGCCAAGTCTTTAGTCCTATAGCTGATATCAGTGGAATTATTCACACACCTACCTAGGATTAATAGAGGCCTAAACTGCAATAGGATTCAGTTCCACATTTGCCATTTTCCAATCAGAGGGTGGTGTCCCGAGTCATCACATTCTTCCCTTTTTAACTCCAAGTTGTTCCACTACACAGAGAAAAATTCAAGCTTTTCCTATATGGGTTATGACAAGGTTGCCCACTGACTGGGCAATGAAGGGGAGGTGTGAGATAGTCTTCACGTTGTGGAGGATTTCCATCCCCAGTCTCTTCCCTGTTTCTCCTGCTAGTTTTTTTCCTCTATCATTGTCTTCTTACCTGTCAGTCACACCAGTTGCTAAGCAACCAGCTCTGCCTACATGACCTGAACCAGGTGAGAGGAGGGTGGATCTTCCTCTCTATTGTTCTAAGCAGTGTCCTCATGGCAGAGGGGTAGTGGCTCAAGAGATGTCAGTCTCTGAGATGACCAATGATGCTTTTTGAATTGGTTGGTTGGTATAAGACTACACCTAGCCTTCATTGGGCCCCCAAAGGTGATGTCAATAGATCTGTATAAGCTAGGACTGCCTAGGGGGAGAGGGGTAGCTATGATGAGGACACACACAGGAGTTGAACACCTGCAGCTCTCGCTCTCTCTCTCTCTCTCTCTCTCTCTCCTGTAACTAACTGATATACCAGGAATTACCTGCCTCTAGGGGAAAGCTCAATCAGCCTCTGGATGATACTTGTGAGTAAACTACTTGAAACCTATCTAAATATATAGCTTTTGGTAAAGTAGATATGTGATCAAAGGCTACCTAGCCACACTGTTTTCTTTAAGGTTATTCTGTGATACATCTCTATCCTGTACCCTTCCCCAATCCAACCCTCTGGACCAATAAAGTTCTCCACTGTACCAAGTGTGGTGGACTCATTGGGAGAGGGTGTGCCTTTTCTATTCCCTTGGCTTGGATGACTAAGGGAGGCTACTAATTGTGCTTCAGACTAAAGGATGCACCCCAGATTCTTGCAATGAGTCAAGCACCTTCAAGGACTACAACGCCAGTGTGGCCCAGGGTCTGGAAACGGTCCAGAGCCCTGGGTGGTGGTGGCGGTACCTCCAGGCTAGCGGGTGTGCTCCAGGAAGGGGGTCGGTCAGACGTGAGGTGCCCCTGGGGAGGCACTCAGAGCTTGGTAGGTGCAGTGAGGTGAGTGGCTCAGTGCATGAGCGCCCTGTACTGGCTCACCACTTACATGCTTTACATTATCCAGTCATGGGCTGAAATGAGGAAACAGCCCTTGGAGCAGAGGCCTTAAACTGGTTCTCCCATTTCTCAGGGGAATGCTCTTCCCGCAAAGCTACAGAATAATTTCTTTCATTCTGAGGCTCTTTTCTCTCCTCCTCACACAAAAGTAGTGGAAAGAAGAGCAAAGATGTAAGAAGAGACTCATCCATGTGAGGTCCTGTGAGGACTTGATCCTCTGCGTCACCTGGTCTATCTGGGGGGCACCCCCTCCCCTCAACTCGTCTGCCACGACTTGGTGTTATAATGTACCTGGAGAGGGGTCTTCAGTGGAGATCTTCTAACCTGGGTGGGGACCCCACCAGACGATGGTACTCACGGAAGCTTGGTGTGATGGTCTATGAGTCTCCACCTCCCCTACACCCCATCCACACGCCAACCGCTAGGTGGTGTGCCCACGATATTTGGGGCCCTGTATGGGACTCTGGATGGTGTCTCTATTGTCCCCGCCACCACTCCCTCCTTCTCTGGGAGTTATCCCAGCTTCGCCTAAAAAAAGACACTCCTCAGGGTCCAGAGGGATCTCCTGGGAATTCCTCTGGGTCCCGGTTCTTCCCCGAGCTTCCTCAACCTCTCTCACCCAGATGGCCATGGTCTGCTCTCCAGGCTCTCGAACCTCAGCAATCGTGGGTGGATCTGCGAGTGCCTGAGCCTGCGCTCCCCTGGATCCTCTGGCTCTGCCTCTCAAAAGGCTCCCAGCTCCCCATCGAGCTGCTTGACAGAGTCCCGTCAGTTGGGCTCTGTCTCTCCTGAGCATGGGCTGGCGGAGTGACTGCCCTGCCCACGCTCTCCCTCTCTCAGGCTCCTGGCTCTGCCGGCGTTTTTGAACATTCCTGCAGCTGCTAAGGCCGCCAGGATTGGCTGAGCTGCTCCTCGTGCCGGGAACAGCTGCTGCCACAGCTGGCGTAATGGCAGCTCGTGCAGCCGCGGCTCCTGCTTCTCCGCCGGTAAGTGCACCCCTCCCAGGGCTCATTCTTGGGATCCGGGGTCCCCCCTTTTCCCCTCTGCTTGCCTGTGGGGGCACCTCACCACCACAGGTCCTTAAGTGAAAATCCCCACACACCTTCTCATATCTTTCCTGGGCACAGAGTTCAATGAGAAGCTTATGTCAGCACCTCTTTTCAGCCCTGGGCAGAACCAAACACAAAGCTTAGTTCCCCCACCCTCAGCCCAAAGGGCCAGCAAAAGGTCCAGCTTCCCCACTCCCAGGAAAGGCCCAGCATATGGCCTAGGACACTATCTCTCCTTGTTCCTGGACAAGACCCAGCACAAGCCATGAATCTTCCTTCCCCTCCCTTCCCTTCACTCCCTACTGGACAGCGCAGGACCAGTGCAAGTCCTAGCCCCACCAACAGACTCTTGAATCCAGGGCTTAGTATGAGGCTTTGGCCCCTCCTTACTCCAATGCTGAAAGGAGCCCTTTCCCCTCCCTCTTGAGAAAGGTCAAACACAAAGGCAAGGGCCCCACGCCTGCCTCAATACATGGGCAAGGACTAGCACAGGGACAAGCCTCCTACATGCCTTGCCTCCAGGCATGGCTCAGCCCCAAGCTAAGGGCTCGCTGAGCCCTCAACTCTGGAAGGACCTAGTCCCAGGTCTAGCCAGGCACCAACCCCTCCTTCCTGGCTAGGGCCCAACACAAAAGTATCCCCACGCCCACTTGACTCGCCGCCCCCCAAATCCTGGACCTGGCCCAGCCCAAGCCCCAGCCCCAGCCCCAGTCTGGCTTCCTAGCCAGTCCTGTGGCCTAGGAGCTCTGTCTGAGACCCTCTATGAACCCTAATAATATCCACTTCTTGTTCCATTTCTAAATACCTAACATTCCCCAAGCCCTGGCATCTGCAACCAGTTCCATGGAAAGCCCTCAATTATAGATAAGCTATACTCAGGAAGTGATGTGTACTCCCCTTCCATAGCCCATAGATTCTACTGCAGAAGCCCTTTCACTGATGCAGGTCTTGCTTGCAGCCTCCACTTGACTTGAAGGTAGGTGGTTAGCACCCTCAGTAGCTTTAACCAGTCCTGAGGGTCTGCAGAACAAGGACACCCTCTGTGGCAGAATTAAACACCTTCCTGAAGAACCATAGACTTCTTCTGAACTTTGGTTTGCATCTCTGGCCCAGAGTAGGATTTCCCAAGGCCCTGTGTGATTAGCGGTCAAGTCCTATTGCTGTTACTATCTCTAGGGTCAGAGCATCCTAACCATTGTCTTCCGAATGGCTAATCTCACATTCTTGTTCCTCAGGCTGTGCATATGGTTGAGTGACAAAAGACAGGGTTAACAAAATATAAAACACAAACAGCAGAGCAAACAATACTGGTTGGGGAAATATAAAAAGGCACAAAATACAAAATGTCAAAGAACAAAGAAATATAGGGCTTAGGTACCTGGAAAGGGAAAAAACACAATGGTCCCTTTCCAGTGCAAGAGGAATTTCCCCTTGTTAGCTTATTCACCTCAAGTCACCAAGCTGGGACTTGAACTTGGAGCTCCTATGAAGTACACAGGAACACTACCACACAGCCACCAAAAGAGCAACTCATTGGTGGCAGCAAGTTCCCCCTGGACCTAGGGCAGTCCGTGCTGCTGCAGAGCCTGTACCTGAGGTGCCACTTGGGAACAGGTATGCAGGCCTGCCCACCCTGGAGGAGATTGCTGAGGAGAACCCCCGCTCAAGGGGCTGTTCGTGCACATCAACACAAGCGGAAAAGAAGAAGAGATCCCAAAGGAGGAACAAGCGTCGAGTCCTGGTCATCGGGGACTCCATCCTGAAGGGCACGGAGCGTCCCATCTGCTGTCCTGACACCTTGGGCAGAGAGGTCTGCTGCCTGCCTGGAGCGCGGGTTTGGGACGTCACAGAGTGCACCCGGAAGATTGTTAGGATTTTACTATCCATTAGTAATACACAGATTTCTATCCATTAGTGGTAGTCCACGTGGGGAACAACAATGCTTTGAGAGGCCGGCTGGAGGACATCATTGAAGATTTCAAGGCTCTTGGAGGACAGCTCAAGACTATTGGAGCGTGGGTGGTGTTTTCTTCCACTCTGCCGGTGAGTTGACGGGGAAGGCGACACGAGGCGTGTATCGTGGCTGTAAACCAGTGCCTTCGGGGTTGGTGCTATGATGTGGGCTTCGGATTCTTCGATCACAGCCCACATTTCTCTAC
>JAGPOW010000998.1:106414-127897 GCA_030014935.1 Caiman crocodilus
GCACTACTTCACAGTTAGGGTGGCTAGGATGTGGAACCAGCTTCCTAGGGAAGTTGTTCTTGCTCCTACCTTGGGCACCTTCAAGAGTAGATTGGATAGATACTTGGCTGGGATCTGGTGACCCTGGCACTCCTTCCTGCCATTGGCAGGGGGTCAGACTAGATGGCCTGCTCTAGGCCCCTTCTGATCCTAGATACTATGATGATACTATGATACCAGTGGTGGCATTGTTACAAGCTGCTGTCTTGACCTTCCTGGAGCCGCAGCCTCACATCAACCTGCCTAGCCTTTGATTGGAGGAGCTAGAAGCGAAGCTGGGAATCCCTCAGGTCACTGCTGAGATCCTTGCTGAAGTGGGGAAGCCTCTCCTGCTGGCCACAGCCTCTCGTAGAGGATCCTGGAGCCCAGCAGGAAGCCTCTCCTGCCAGCCACACGCTGTGCTACTCAGGGTCCAACTGCTGCCTGCAGATCCTGCTCCTTCAGGAGCAACTGCTCTCCCCTCACTGGCTCAGCTTTTGCCAGCTCTTTGAAACTCCTTCCTCATGGTCCCTCTCTGAGTCAGCCGTGCTGCCCCTCTTATCCCCCTCCTGGTTACCCAAGGGGCCAATCAGGGGACATGAGGGGTGAGTCTCTGAGGCCTGATTGGTGAGGAAAGGGAATCCCAAGTCCTCCAATCATCTTTTGCCCTTTCAAAACCCCTAGGCTAGGTCACTGCCAGCTAGCTTTCTGAGAATAGATCTAAATTGGCTTTGCTACCTTTTAAACTTACTGTTCTACATCCTCTCTGTGGCAGGAGAAAATGTTTGTTCTCACTTTTCTTTGTGGTATCTTCTCAGATACTGTAGTTGAAGACGATTACCACGCCCCACCCCACTTAATCAGCCTTTTTTCAAGCTAAACATGCCTAGTTCTCTCAACCTTTCCTTGCCTTCAACCCTTTTATAAATCTACTGTCCTTTGGAGCCCCTGTCCCTTCTCCACATCCTTCTTAAAAGTGGAGCCTGGGACTACACAATACTCTGAATGAGGCCCAGCCAGGGCTGAACAGAGTGGCACTATTAGCTCTGCTGCCTAACAGTCCTGATGATGCAGCCCCAAATTGCATTTCCCTTTTTTTTGTGACTTTTGTGACTTTTTTTTGTGTTGTTGATTTGTGTTGAGTTTGTGGCTTCTGCTACACCCTACATATATTACACAATTAACTGATTAAAATCTCACAATCAATTTAGAGTAGCCACAAATGCAAAGTAATTATCATACAATAAAAATGTTCATCCAGCTATAAGAGTCAACCAGCTATAAAGTTAATATTTGAAAATGTATAAGAACTTTATAGCTTATAGCTCTATAGTTTCTATCCAGCTTAAATTTGTAGAGCCCTGTGATCTACCAACACCTCTTCTCTGTGGCAGGCCAGTAGGGGGTGCTCCTGCGTTGAGCCACCCACCTCCCTGCGCCCGACCACCTTCCAGGCTCCGAGTGCCTCCCTGGGGTGCCTCGCGTCCGGCCGACCCCTTCTCTGGAGCACACCCGCTAGCCTGGGGTTCCTCTGCCACCACCCAGGGCTCTGGACTGATTCTGCCTCTGTGCACCCTGAGAAACACAGGCCTAGTAGCCCTCAAGGTTACTTGATTCAATTCAAGAATTTGGGATGCTTCCCTCAGTCAGAAGCACAAGCAGTGGTCTCCCTTAGTCAGCCGAACCAAGGGGATGCCAAGGCATAATCTAGACCCACTCCCAATAAGTCTCCCACACTAGGTACAAAGGAAAACTTTACTGGTTACAAGGGGTAGGGTTGGAATAGGGTACAGGGTAAAGCAATACCAGAGCAATCCCATAGAGCAAAATAGCATGGCTGGGTAGCCTTTGATCATGCATCTGAGTTACTACAAGCTAAATATCTAGTTAGATCTCTGGTCGCTTACTCACAAGTATCATCTAGAGGCAGCTGGAGATTCCCTCTAGAGGCAGGCAGTTCCTTGATCATGAGTTTGGAGAGAGCGAGCAAGTTTCCAATGGTTCAGCTCTACTCTATCTCTGAGTCTCTCATGGCTGCTGCCCCCTCCTCCTGGGCAGTCCTTAACTTATATAGCCCTTATGACCTCATTTACCTGGTTCAATGGAGGCCAGCACCTGTTGGCTGTCAGCCAACCAATTTGAAATACATCATTAGTTGCCAGACAGACTGGCAGTCTCTAGCCCACCCGGGAGGAAGCCCCTCACCCAGGGATGTGATGCCAGTCCCGTAGGCAGAGAGAGCAGGTTTCCCCCTTCCCACAGGAATGTATCCAGCTCAGGTTACCTAAAGAGATAGGGTAAAGGTGTGTCTCCTCTGCTGGGCCCATCCTCAGCAAATTGTCACAGAGCAGAGTTTTTGGGGAGAAACAAAGGTGGCCTTCTGCCACATTCTCATCACTGCTACCACATATCCTGTTACCTCCAATCTGTATTTTGCTTTTGATTTTTCTTACATGTAGTGCCTTGCCTCCTTCAGAGGCAATCTGCCAGATCAGATTCCATGCATGTGCTATGCGGGCCACCGTGGTCCCCTTGATTTATCTGTGCTTTTATCTGTCCTTTATCTGTGCCTATCCAAACCATGCTACACAAGTCCATTCTCTAACCTAAGCTACACAGTCAAGCCTGACACAACAGAAGACATAACCCCCATCCCAGCACTGCCATCACCCACCTGAAGCTTGGTGCGGCCTAGCCCCTGCCCTGCTGGGAAGAGCCAGGCACAGCCCCTGTCCCCAGCCCACAGCTGCAGCCTGCCTTGACCTGCAGATCTGAGGGCACTCACACCCCTTCCCCTTGTCTTCCCAGGGTGCATACAGTGGTGGGAGCCACTCCCTCTCCCCACACCCCCTCGGATGAGCCGTGGGTTTGTCCTATGCCCCACTCCAGCCCAGATCTATTATGAGGTACTAAATAAATATGCATTTTGGCTGGCCTTAAGTGCAGTAGCAAAAGTGCATGCTTAATGTGCAGTAGCCTATTTTTACTGTGCATTCGCATATTAAAATGGTTTTTGATGCAATGCTCTAATGCACAGTAAAATAGGCCACTGCACATTAAAGTGCATGTGTAGATATGCCTTCTGTCCCTAAGTCATGCCTTGTAACTGTCCCACCTGCTGTGGAAAGTGGTTGCTCACTAAGTGTGGCCTCCCACTCCTAGTGTTCTCTCTAGGGAAGCAAAGCAGATCCCCTGAGGACCCTCCTGCATCTCAGGGTCCCCCTGGAAGGATTCAGTGACTCCCCAGAAAGGTCATATGGGGAGGGTCTCACTCACAACCTGGCCTACGGCCCTGTGGTTAGTGCTTAATAGAGACATGGCACGGTGATCTGCCTGTCCAAGGCTGGTCCAATGTCAGCTTTGCCAGCAGAACACAGCAGAGAGGTGGAGCTTCCTGTCTCCCCTCTGCAGCCCTCCTCCAGAACAAGATACAATTCTTCCCAACATCCACTGCATCTATCCATCAACATGTGCAGAGCCTGTGTGGGTCAGTGTCAGGGAACCTGGGGCTGTCTGTAGCACAGGACTGGAGGACAAGGTGAGACCCTGTTCATGACTGGGGACACAAGCCAAGGAACTATGTTGGGTAGCACACTAAGCCTTGTGTTGGGCCTTGCCTAGTCCTGGCCACACATAAGATTTTTGCTGACTCCTGCCTGGGAGGGAAGTATTGGGTTGAGCTAGAGGTAGAGCATATTTGCCTTTCTGGAAAATATGGTGTCTGGAAAGTCAGGCTTCCGGGCTTCCCAAGGGGTAACTGAGTGGAGCAAAGGCCTGAGATACACAGGGGTTATGAGGGTCTAATGGGCCCTGGTGGCCTTAGACATCCCTGAATCTATGACCTAGTTTGGGTGGTCAAGGGAGGCAGACTCTGCTGTTGTGCTGTGGAGCTGCATGATCCCCAGAACCAGGTGGGTGAACCAGGGCAGACAAGGGCAGAGTCTGGGGCAGCCCAAACATCCCAAGGTCTTTCTGGGGCAGGACATGGGCTTGGAGGGTAGGGATGGGGGTGGCAGTGACAGCACAGAAGCCGGTGGGAGGACCTGCACCTCCCTAGATCTCTGTTCCTTTGGGTTGCTGACCCAGCACAAGGCCTCCTACCCACCCCTCAATCCTGGACAGAGCCCAGCACAGTATTTGAGTGTGCAGGTGGTATAAGCAAGCATCTCTCTCTCTTTACTTTTAGCTATGAGTCCTGCCCTGATTGTGTTCCTGCGCCAAGAGAAGCTCATGGCTGAGAACCCTCAGCCCAGCCTAACTGTTTTGGGTACCCAGTGACCTGTCAGGAGTTGGGTCCAAGCCTCCCCCACTAGCTTGTGATTTCATACCAGTGAGCTCAGATACCAGAGATGAGCATGCTGCCTGGCACACCACCCATTCACAGATACCCCTCTATCTTCAAGCACAGGCTCAGGGGTGATCTGATGGTCACCTATAAGTTTATCAGGGGTGACCATCAGTATCTGGGGGAACGTGTGCTCACCAGAGCGCCCCAAGGGATGATGAGGTTGAACAGTTATAAACTCCTGCAAGACCATCTCAGGTTGGACATAAGGAAGAATTTCTTTACTGTACAAGCCCCCAAGGTTTGGAATAGCCTGCCATCGGAGCTGATTCAAGCACCTACACTGAACACCTTTAAGAGTAAATTGGATGCTTATCTTGCTGAGATCCTATGACCCCAACTGACTTCCTGCCCTTTGGGCAGAGGGCTGGACTCAATGATCTTCCAAGGTCCCTTTCAGCCCTAATGTCTATGAAATCTATGAAAATCACATACCAAGTCAACAATCCACCCGCGGATGGAGGATCCCACTGGGCAGTGGGGCTCCCAGGGCCACAGCACCCATCTCCCCTAGGGGATCCAGCCCTGTGAGATGTTGTGTGAGCTCCATGAAGACTGCTCTAGTCTTGTCCTTCTGCGTGAGATCAATCTCCCCCATATGAATTACCAAGAGAATTACCCCAGTGCCCAGCATCTCCTCCATCTTGATTAGTAGCGTAACTGAATTGAGCAAGTGGAGCACTATGGAGGAATGTCATAGTGTGTTCCGCCCTCCCCTAGAAGTTTTTGCCAGACCAGGGAAGCCCTGCACTGTGGCTATAGGAGCCTGGCAGGACAGCCCTGCACCCAGACAGTATACCTGAGGGGTGAATGGAACGGTCCCTCCCACCCCCTGGGAAGTCTTTGCCACAGCAGGCACAGCCCTGTGCCCAACAGCTAATCTGATCAGGGGAGGAAAATGGAGCACCAGGGGTGCTCCCAGGGAGTTGGTAGCACAGGGCTTCTGCTGCCAGGTTAATACTGGTATAGCAGTGGCAGCAGTAGCAGTTGCTTTCCTGGGCATGTAAGACTTCCCTTCTCCTCCACTCTCCCCTACTCCCTACCCCTCTGCCTAGTCTACAGTAGTAGGCTTACCCCTTCCTGTACAACCCACTCTGGGTGCTGAATGAGTTCATGACACCTCTGATCCTGACAAAACAGAGTAGCATTTTAGCTTAGACCTTCCTGGTTTTTCTATTAAGAGGCAAAAGAGACATTCTTTATTACCTGGGTCAGACTCTATTTATTTATTTATTTATAGTGAAATGCGCACAGAGGCCCATTCCCCTGGTCCCACTTGTGTTCCCTGCTTACCCTGGTGGCTGGTTCTGGACCCCAGGACCTTTACTTGCATTCAAAGATTCCCTTACAGTGGCTTGCTGGCTTTCTCAGTCTCTCCCCTATACACATTTGACAAACAAGTTCCCAACCTCTGTGTTTCCAAACAGGCCCAGGGAAATCTCTCAGACCACAGAGCATCTGCTCTGCTTAGACCATGCTAGGCATCCAGTTGGCTCAGGAACTAATGTTTCAGACAGAAGCAATTTGATTGCCTGGTGGGGTGGGATTGCTCCCTCCATTTTCCCTGAAGACAAGGTGATTAACTTTAGCAAGCCCAATGTTATCCAAAGAACAGATCTGCTTGGGGGTATCACTAACACCTTCCAGCAGACCCACAGATTTGCCCTTTGGGTTCTCAGCTAAAGTTAAAATTTCCCAAGACTGTGTGTGAGTGAGAGGTTCCTGTTACTGTTATGCTTCCTGGGGGCAGAATATCCTGGCCTGCGTTCTCTGAAGCGCCAGTCTCACCTCCTTGTTTCTCAGGCTATACACAATGGGGTTAAGCAATGGGGTGAAGACCGTGTAGGTCACAGTAATGAGCTTGTCCTCCTCAAGTGAGCGGGCAGATTTGGGTCTCAGGTAGATGATGCCAGCACAGCCATAGTGTACAATTACTACGGTGAGGTGTGCAGCGCAGGTGGAGAAGGCCTTGTGCCGACCCTGAGCTGAGGAGATCTTGAGGATGGCAGTGAGAATAAAAATGTAGGAGATCAGGATCAGTAGCAGGTCCATGATGATGAAGATGACGCCAGCAAGATACACAATGCTTTCTGGGACTTTGCTGTCAGTGCAAGCTAGCTGGAGCACTGGGGAGGTGTCACAGAAGAAATGGTTGATCCTATTGGGACCACAGTATGACACGTGGAATATGAGGGAAACCATTAAAATTGGAAACAGAAAGCCACCAGAGAAACAGGCAGCCACCAGCTGGACACAGACACGTGGGTTCATCAGCACTGGGTAGTGCAGTGGCTGACAGATGACCACATAACGATCATACCCCATCACTGCCAGCAGGCAACAGTTGGTTGCTGCCAAGGACAAGAAGAAGTACATCTGCAGGGCACAGCCACCCAGGGATATGGCTCTGCCCGTGGCCAGTAAAGTGGCCAACATGTTGGGAATGATAACAAAGGTATAGCAGGTCTCGGAGAGTGAGAGGGTGAGCAGGAAGAAGTACATGGGGGTGTGCAAGGAGCTGTCCATTCGTATAGCCAACATGATGAGCATATTGGCAGTCAAAGTCATCATGTAGATGAGGAAAAAAATTGTGAACAGGATGTAACGTACATGTGGAGGCAGAGAGAATCCAACCAAGATGAATTCAGTCACTGTGTTGTAATTGTTACTCTTCTGGCTGGCCTGAGGCTGGCCCTGTGGAAAGAGAAACCTGAGTTTTAATCAGCAGTAGTAAATGCCAACATAGACCTTTTCTGCCTCTGCTGCCCAGTTGTTGTGGAGGAGAGGGAGCTGACAACCTTCTCCCCTTGCTTCCTTTCCAGAATTCCCATTCTGCAGCATGCTGGAATCATAGAAAGGTTGGGCTGGAAGGACACTCAGGAGGTCACATGTTGTCAATCCCCTGCTCAAGACAGGAGCTTCCCTGTCTATGCCATCTTAGACATGTGTTTGTCCACCCTATTCATAAAACTTCAGGAACAACCCTCTCATACACCTACCAGGCAGAATGCCCAAGAACACCATGAACAGCCTAACTCACCCCAGGTCAAGCACAGGGGTGAAGCTATTGTCCTTGTCCTAACACTGCAGGGGAGCCCCTGGAGCCAAGAAAGGATGCATACCCCAGGGTTCACAGCTGTTCTGTTCTCATTCATGACCTGTCCTAATGGGCACAAGTGGAAGTCAGGATTCACATCCTGTCAGCTGACATGTTTCAAACCCTGTGGGTTTTTTGGTGTATCCAAGACTTTAAAGGGCAGTAGGAAATTCCTTATCCTGGTGGTGAGTTTTCCCTGGAGTTTATAGGACAAATCTCACCCTCAGTGAGTTTTATGAGTGAGGCTGAGGGCTTCATTTGCTTGTTACACCCTAAGGCTGAGTATTTCCCAAGAGCTGCTGAGAATACAACCATTGCTGCAACTGCAGGCAGGGATGTTTTGAAAGACATTGACTTCTGGGGTGCTGGAGGGACTGTTCAACTTGGTGAGACTGCTGCCCTGTGTGAAAGCTAAAGGCTTTTCCTTGGAAAGAACAGTCTGTATGGCACATTCATGCAATTGTCTGACAAGCCTTTAGGTAACAAATGTATCCTTCCCATGCATTCCTAAGCACAGGCACAAGATGACATTACAGGCGTCACAGTAAGTCTACACTACCCTATTCCAGTCAACCTTCAACAATTCCATGTGCAAACAAGTTCAGGAAAAAAGATGGTGGTGACTTGCTTCCCCAAACTGTCTCTTTTTCATCCCCCTAATGTTTGTGTAACCCTTGCCGGCACACTAGGCCAGGCAGTATGCCAGGTTCTGGAACCTCAGGATGCCAGTAGCCCCGGGAAGCCCCTCAGGCAGGTCTGCTGACTGAGGTGTCCCTTGGAGAGGTGTATTCCTCAGCCTCACTGCCCAAGAATTTACTTTAAGTCTAATAAACAAATGGTTTTCTTTATTGTACACAACTATATACAGAAAAAAAAAAGATTAATCAAGAGAAGAAACATGCGCGTGCGTGCATGCGTGCGTGCGTGTAATTCTCTGTCCAGGACCACCTGGTGAGGGCCATCCCAGCCGCAGAGGGGGAGATCTTCGTGAACTGCACCATCATGCACTATGAGAGCCAGATGCGACCCGACATCATCATCGTGAACAAAGAGGCCAAGAAGGTCATGATTGTGGACATAACCATCCCCTTCGAGAACCGATGCCAAGCCTTCACCGATGCCCAGGCTTGCAAGTGGGAGAAGTATGTTCTGCTGGCTGACATCTTGAGGGGCTGCGGCTACAACGTGATGGTCGATGCACTCATTGTGGGAAAGCTCGGAGCCTGGGACCCCAACAACAAGAGTGTGCTGCATGCCTGCCACATCTCCCACCACCACACCAAGCTGATACACAGCCTCATGGTGTTCAGCACCATCTGTTGGTCCCGTGACATCTACATGGAGCACATCATGGGCCACCGCCAGTACACCGACCCCACCAGATAAACCGCCGCGAGACTGGACCCAGAGGGGACCACCTGAACCCACCCTCTGCACCAAATGGACCTTCACTTCGAGAGGATTCTTCAGCAATGGACAACCTTGCTCCACCTGAAGAGGACCCCTGTGATGAGACTCTATATGGACTGAGACACTTTCTTTGAACCACTTCCTCCACCATTGCAGACCATTGTAACTGGTTTTTGTATTTTTATCTTCTTTCTCTCTCAGCTTCACAAACCCCATTTCCTCTCCTTCCCCCATACCTGGGTTTATTTGGCTAACATTGTATTTTCTGTAACCTAGTTGCGTTCCCCTCCTCACCCCCATCCCTCTAATGTTAGTCCCTCGCTCAAGTGATATGTAATTTCCCTACCGGCTTTGTCATCTTCTTTTGATTCACAGTCCTAAACATTTACTAATAAAAGTCAATCAATAGTTAATAATAAAACCAACAATTTGAACAGAATTTACAACTGCAACTGTAAATTCTTTACAGTTATAAAATTCTTTACAGTTCTTTACGCTGGGAGGTCCCACTTGCATCAAACAACTTCAATGATTACATTCACCTGGATATACCACTTTTTAAAACAGTTTCCTCCCACCATAACCCAGGTTGATTTCCCTCTGGTACACTCTCCTTCCCATGACAATAAATGGTAATACAGCTTTAACTATGATCCATCACTAAATGGCAGAGGCAAGACTTCTGCTGCTCAGCGGAAAGTGGACTCTTTGCTCACTCTTGGTAACTCAGAAAAACACAAGTCTTGGACCAGCCACTGCAGGTAATAGGCTTCTTTTCTTTTGTTTCCTTCTGAAAAATACACTTTCTGTAAACACTAAGGGTTAAGTGTTCCCTCACACACTCATGCAGATTTGGGATTCTCACAGCCCTCTCCCTCTCTGAGCCATCTCTCGCCCAGCATCTCGACATGCAGACAGAGGATTCTCTCTATAGGCCTCTGTCCCTGCATTACAAACCTTTCCAGCCCAAACAGGACTTCCCTCTGCAGGTTACTGGCCAGCTAGCTTACCAACTCCTCCCCACTCTTTCCCTGGGTACCTGCATCCCCAATTGCACAGCTCTGACCCCGGTGGGGAATCAGCTTCTCCTAGGATGACTCAGGATCTCTTCTGCCCTGAAGTCTGCTCCCCAGCAAGCCTCAGCTCTGTTCCCTCTTCCTGGGGAGGGACTGAGTCTCTGCCCATCTCTCCAGCTTTCCTACAGTTTCTCTCTCGCTCTCTAGTTGATTTTGCCTCCTTCAGCTTTTATGGCTTCATAGCAGCCAATAAGAGCCCAGGGTTTGCAGTGGGGGCTCTGGTTACAGTTCAAATCCTCCAGTAAAATGTACGCATTGTGCACAGTGTACCCTCCATTTGTAAAAGCTATTGCACCCTCTGCAAACTTTTTGCCTCCTTTCTAGCAAAGTTCTTAGCCAAGCAAGCCTTTGCAGCTTTTATATTTGAAATCCTTCCTCCCCTACAAATTCCAACTGTTACAGAACTCCAAAGCCATCTCACACTCCACTGCATCCCTTTCAATCATTTTCTGGTGGAAGGTAGGGCAGGGTATTACCTTAGGCTACCTATACATGTGCTTGGGGGTGGCGCATTTTAATTAGAGTTGTTGTCAGAGATCCGCTTTAATTAAAATGCCACAGCAGTACATGAGCTTTAGTTAAAGCATCCCAGTAACCATTTTTTAACTTGGGAGGGCTTATACGTGACACTGTGGTGATACTAAAGTGTTCTAATTAGAACATGACGCGATCTTCTCTGACGCTTTCTAATTAGAGGCTGCTGCTGGCGGGGGTGATCCCTGCGGCTCCCTGCTACCCCACGTCATGTGGGAGGTTCTGCATGAGCCACCAAAGTCCCAAGGCTGCACCTGGAGGGGTGAGTCCCAGAGCTTTTCTCAGGTTTTTTTTTTCTTAAAGGGCAAGAGCCCCAGCAGGTAGGGCAGCCATGTGGGGCCAGGGAAGCAGTGGGGTGTCAAGGGGGCTTGTGCAGAGCCCCCCATGCTGTGTGGGGCGGTGGGGGACAGTGGGCTTTGCCCCCTGCCTGGCAGCACCTGGTGAGCACCGGGGCTTTTTTTTAAAGCACCGGAAGCTAGGACAGGTGGGGCAGCCATGGGGGGTTTGGGGGAATAGGCTGGGGTCAGAGGGGGAAGCTGGGAGAGGGGGGGGTGTTAGGGGGACTGGCATGGGCCCCTCCCCCCTTCCCTGGCCCCCTCTTCCCTGCCCCTAGTACTTACCAGCTCTGGGTGGCTACAGCTCCCTGCTTCAGTCACCAGGGACTGCCCGAATCTTCAAAGCCAAAGATTCGGAGAGCTTTGAACCGATTCAGACCTTTAAATAGGTCCTCTGATTTGAATCGGATTCAGAGATTTGGTCACCAAATCAAGCCAAATCTCCTTTTAATCAAATCGCCACCTGAAAGCTTCGCACAACCGTAGTAGTTAACACACGGAGGAACATAGAAACAGCTGGAGTTAACAGCTAGTCCAGATAATGAACTAAGAAGCCATTCTTTCCATTGAGATACAATCCTGTCTGTGGATGATATCCTGTTCTGTGCTCATTTCAAGTTGATTTTTTTATTTAATTTGTTTGTTTGTTTGTTTGTTTTATTTAAGGACAGCTGCTCTGAGATCAGTGCTGGAATGTCTAAATGAGGCAATTCCTATGTAAAAGAATAAATGAACAGTGATTTGAGATCAGTTCCACAAACACACAAAAGTTTATGACAGAAGACTTCAATCCCCCAGGACAGAGTGATGCGTAGGGGGTGCATGGAGGTGCACGTGCACCCCCTGAGAGTGCTGGTGCACCCCTTGACAGCTGCAGTCACTGCTTAGGCAATGGGCAGGGGGGGCAGGCAAGAACACCGGTGCCCCCCCTGCAAGCACCGGCCAGTTGCTGTGATTGCTGCAGTCATTTTCAGGAGTGGCGCTTGCTCCCAGAAGTGGCTGCAGCTATTCCTAGAAGCAGCTGCAGCGAGTGCAGCAATTGGCCATTGTGGGATTGCCCACGCCCTCCCCAAACCTCAGAATCACCCGTGCCCCAGAACAGTCCACTGCTGACCTCAAAGCAGCTGTCCTTAACTCAAAAAACCTTTAAAAACCAATGTGAATGTGAAATTGTGAAATAGGAAAAAAATCCATATGTTAATTAAATATGATCTCAGCAGAGACAATGAGTTCTTATTCCATTACGAGGATTGGCTTTTAACTCCAACTGTTTATTTCTATGTTCCTGAAAGTGTTGCTGCCTTGTATATCACTACTGACCTTTTCAATCCACCTTTAGCCTTTCTCCACTGTGGCCTCCCCCCATCCCTTTCCTTTGAATTTAAATTCCTTTCCATTTATACCTTTGCTTTCTGCAAATCCATTCATAGTATCTGACAAAGCAGAATGTTAATAGAACCTGTTACTCTTTAAGGTACTACCCTGTAACACCCCCTGCCTGACTTCAGCCTAACATGATTAAAGACTTCTCTCATCGTTTTCTGCTTAAGTCATGCAGCAGAACATTCCCTGTTCTTGCTTCCATTAAACATAGTGCACCCTTAAATCTGGTTTTGCAGACAGGCCAGCATAATCTCCTATACTCAATAGCAGCAGCAGCTCCTCCTTCTATGTGACCTCTTCTTCCCCTCTCCCCTCCCCACCTTCCACAAGCCACCACTACCAATCCCCAAAAAGAGACCGCATCCAAAAGCAAAGACTGAGCCCTACGGCTGCTTCAGAGAGGCAGTGACCTACCAACATGTCTGCAAACAGCTCCAAAAGGTCTCCGTGCCCAGGCCCTTGGGTTCTGGAGCCAGCAAGAGTCTTTGTGTTTGAGCCAGTCAGAGAAGACCAAGGTTCTGCACAGAAACAGAAACCTTTTAGGATGGCTCTGTCCAGAGACAAGCAGAGGCAGCTTGTGGGGAGAGGAGAGGCAATGAGACCTCTTCAGCCTTTCCTGAAATCCAGGATTCTCTCCCTCTTACATATATTCTTACCTTCCCTGTCCCAGCTCCCAAAGGCCTAATAGCCTGGAGGGGCTGTTCTGTGTTTCTACCTTGTATCCTCTGGGACCTGGTCTCTGACACAATCAGTCTCCCCAAAGCCCTGCCAGCAAGATATACATGGGAAAAGCAGACACTGCTCTATGAGATAAAGCTACCTCAGTGCTGGGACCATGCAGGCATCATCCTTCTAGTCCACTCAAAGTAGCTGATGCTGGGAACTACTGTAACTACCATGCCCCAAGCCAGAGCCCAGGGACTAAGCAATCTATCCTACCCACATCTCGTGACCACTGACCCAACCACCTCCCTTTCCCAACCCAACGCAGACACCACTCAGTGACCTCCGCCACAGGCTCTTCACTTGTTCCTGTTTCCAGATGTGCCCCTCATTGAGCCCAACTCCCGTTGACTGAGGAACCCAGATACCATGGTGATGGACATGGTACATTCATTCCTGTACCAAGCTGGGGATTGGGAAAGAGAAAGAATTGGAGTTAGACTGAGGCACACCTTCAAGATTGGATCTGGTTTCACACAGGAGTGTATTAGTGCCCTACACCCATCACAGCGGCCAAGTTAGAGAGCCAAGGACTTGAGTAGATATTTTGATCTTAGCCAGGGTGTAGGTTGTAGCCGTGTTGGTCAAAGGGCATAGGCAGACAAGGTTCCTTGGGTGAATTTGATATGTTTTATTAGACCAACCCAAATAGTTCAAGAATAGTTATTAAGCAAGCTTTTGCATTCAAAAACCCTTCATCAGGCTAAGGAAGTTTCAGCAGTTGGTGTGTGCTCTTGAGCACAATCTTCCAGGAAGAGTACATACCAACTGCTGAAACTTCCTTAGCCTGACAAAGGGTTTTTGAACTCGAAAGCTTGCTTAATAAATATTCTCCAACTATTTGGGTTGGTCTAATAAAAGATATTGAATTCACCCAAGGAACCTTGCCTGCCTTGATCTTAGCCAGGCATCCCACAGACAACACTGAGGCTTCAGGACCTGTCTCAGAGCAGGCATGCAGCTGAGTGAGTGCACTACTGGTTCAGCATGGACTCCACATGCAGGAATGTGCTGCTAAGCCAGGTCCACAGGCAGCAAGGCATGTTCTGAACTTCTGCACACATGTAGTCCCCATTCCAGCAAAATCCTTGTGCACATGCCTAGGTACAGGCCCACTGACTGCAACACAGCTACAAGCAGATCTAGGGGGGTTACAATTGCACCCCCACCTTTGATTCCTGCTCTACCCACAGTTTAAAACCACCTGCCTGGGACAGGCAGCAGTACTTCCAGTCAGGCAGCATTGAGCAGCAGATCCTCCAAAGGTAAGTGGGGCAGAGAAGCCGGCACAGCTGTAGAGGATCCAGAAGGGGAGCCTCCCCACCCCCGGGTCCCTCTTAACTGAGCCAGCAGGGAGCCATGCTCCAAAGCCATGCTCAAACAGGCGCACTCTATAAGGGACAAAGGCAGGAGGAAGCCAGGAGGGAGTCTCCAGCAGGGAAGAGAGGAAGACTCGGAGCTCTACGGACATGGTAAAGACACTGCGAGCTGCTGCTAGGAACCCCGCCCCAGTGGTGTCACCTGCCCTGGGCTCCTCTGAGGCCTCCACCCAGATGGAGCCCATGGCAGGGTTGGTGGCACCCAGTCCCTCTGTCTTGGGGGCTGCCTGGCAGGGGCCCTGTGGTTGGGAGTAGGAAAGGGGCCTGGGGGCACCCTCGCCTGTCCTTCTTGTGCCTAACTTTGGACCCTGGAGGAGCAAGTGAGGGAGCTCCAGGCCGAGGTGAGCAGGCTGTGAAGGATCAGGGCGGCAGAGGACAAAATCGACATGTATTTCTGTTCTCTGCAGGATCAGTTTTCCAGAGGACAGACCTCCCAAGAGAGACGCATAGCAGAGGAATGGCAGAAGGTGCCCACCAGAACCAAGGCTGCTCGGGCTAGTGTGATGGGCAAAGAAGCTATTACCCTGAAATAAAATAGTTCACATAAGACAAAGAAGCCATTGTTCTAAAGTACAGTGATAACATACTCAGGAAATGTCTGTTGCTGTGCAGTTCTTGCTAATGTATCATAATGTAACCGTTGCTTAACTTTTGCTTTTGAGAAAGTACTAATTCGGCTAAAACAGAAAAATACTGATAAAGAAATGATCGCCACAAGTATTGCTTATTTGTTAACCCTATAGTCTTGCCTTGCTGTAAAAGTATAAAAGAGCACCCCACCCTTCAGTCGGGGCCATTTTGCCTCTTTGCTGGCTTATGGTCATTTGCTCAAGCAAATAAAGTTCACTAAAGCCTTTACCCGTGATGTCTGGTTCCTATGCGGCTAGACAACGAACTCCAGGGAGTTTTCTCCCACGACACTAGCATGGTGGTGGCTCCCCAGGTACAACTGGGGAATAGATACCAGGCCTTGGCAGCCTTGGAGGAAAAGATTGAAGTGGATGCCTCCAGGGGAAGAACAGTGCCACTCTACGCACGGCATGGTCTTAGGAAGGATAGAGCATCAAGAGGAAGAAACGCTGAGTCCTCATCATTAGAGATTCCATCCTGAGAGGAACGGAGGGTCCCATCTGCTGACTCGATCTCATGGCACATGAGGTCTGCTGCCTGCCTGGGGCTCAGATTCAAGATGTTACAGAGATGATCCCAGACCTCATTCGGCCCTTGGAACAGTACCCCATGGTCCTCATCCATGTAAGAACAAATGACATGGCCAGGAACAGTTCAGACCACATCATGAATGACTACAAGGCCCTGGGGGCCAAGCTCAAGGAGATGGGGGTGCAGGTGGTATTCTCCTCTATTCTTCCGCTAAGTAGACATGGACAGCGCCATGAGACCTGCATAGGAGTAGTCAACTGGCAGCTTTGGGGCTGGTGCTACCAGGCAGACCTCAGGTTCCTTGACAACGACCCACATTTTCATGCAGGGGACATGCTAGGGTGGGATGGGCTTCATCTCTCCCCTAAAGACAAGCGTGTCTTCTCTTCCAGGTTGGCTGATCTCATACGGCATACTTTAAACTAGCTTCACTGGTGGATGGGGCCACAGGGGGACATGAGGACACTTCCCAGCCAAGACAGGTGATGAGCACAGGAAGTACCCAGGTAAGTGACAGGATAGTCTTAGGATCAAAGGGGTGGTGCAAGCACCCATAGGAGGCCTTAAATGCCTCTACACTAATGCTCATAGTATGGAGAACAAGCAGAAGGAACTTGCCCTTCTGCTAGCTAACATAAACCCAGACAAAATAGGGCTCACTGAAACCTGGTGGGATTCAACCCATGATTGGATGGTAAACATTAGGGTCTACAGACTGTACAGGTGGGATAGAATGGGGAGAAAAGGCAGGGGTGTGGCACTCTGCCAAAGAGAAATACACATCCTCAACAAATAAGACAAGGTCAGTGGAGAGACAGACTGAAGTGCCCTGGGTAAGAATACAAGGGGGTTGTGGGGAAAGGGACTTAACAGTGGGTGTCTACTACAGACCACCCAACCAGGGAGAAGAGCTGGACCAGGAATTCTCAGGTCAGCTCACAGAGGCTGTAAAGTCAAGGGATGTGGTCATCATGGGGTACCTAAATTATCCAGACATCTGCTGGGAGGAGCAGTCAGCCAGGTCTGACCACTCACGTAAGTGCCTAGCTGAGATATAGGACCTCCACCTAACCCAGAAGATACACAGTCCCACCAGGAGATATGCCTTGCTGGACCTGGTGAGGGGACTGCGGTTTCTTGACCACCTGGGTGATAATGATCATTGCCTACTGGAATTTACTATCCAGTGCAGGGTGTCAAAGGCCTGCAGAAAGGCATTAGCCCTTGGCTTCAGGAGGGCAGATTTTCAATGCGTTAAAGAGATGATACTCTGAGCCCAAAGTGTGACAGTCCCAACGAGAATCAAAGGGGGCAAGAGTGCTCAAAAGCCCCCATGGCTCACCAAAGGCATTCGGGAATGTCTGAAAGCTAAAAAAGGGATGTATATACACCGTGTGGAAGGGAGGACTACCACCAAGGAAGATTATACCGCCGTTGTGTGAGTCTGTAGGGGGGCTGTTAGGAAGGCTAAGGTGGAAATGGAACTAGGACTAGTGACCAGGATCAAAGATAACAAGAAGTCCTTTTTTAAATACAGAGAGTAAAAAGAAGGCACCGGGTAACATGGGGCCCCTGCAGGACATGCTTGGCAATCTGGTGGTTGCACCAGACGACAAAGCTGACCTCTTTAACAAATTTTTTACTCCATTTTTCTGAGCAGGGATTGGGATATCTTCTCCACTGGGATTCCGGACAGTCTCAGGAGAGGTACCGCCAGGCCTAGGTTTAGGGAGGACCTAGTTAGGGAACTTCTGGTGGGCCTGGACGTATTTAAATCAGCAGGTCCAGATGATCTCCACCCCAGGGTGCTAAGGGAATTGGCAGGGGTCATTGCGAGGTCCCTTGCATGGCTTTATGAACACTCATGGTGCTCTGGCCAGGTGCCAGAGGACTGGAAAAAGGCCAATGTGGTCCCCATTTTCAAAAAAGGGAGGAAGAAGGACCCAAGTAACTATAGGCTTGTTACTCTTACCTCAGTCCTGGGGAAGCTCTTTGAGAAAATTATCCAGGACCACATCTGTGAGGGACCAGCAGGGGAGATTATGCTCGGGGCAACCAACACAGATTCATTAGGGACACGTCCTGTCACACCAACCTGGTTGCCTTTTACAATCAGGTCACAAAATCCTTGGACGCAGGTGTCAAGGTGGACATTGTCTTTCTGAACTTTAGGAAGGCCTTTGACACTGTCTCTCAACTTGTTCTCATTAAAAAACTAGGCGACTGTGGCATTGATGCCTACACAGTCAGATGGGTTGCAAATTGGCTGGAAGGCCACACCCAGAGAGCGGTGGTGGATGGGTCATATTCGACCTGGAGGGATGTAGACAGTGGGATCCCCCAGGGCTCGGTCCTCAGGCCTGCACTGTTCAACATCTTCATCAACGACTTGGATGAGGGGGTGAAAAGCACCTTGTTCAAATTCACAGATGACACTAAGATGTGGGGAGAGGTGGACATGCTAGAAGAGAGGGACAGACTACAACTAGATCTGGACAGGTTACAGGGGTGGGCAGATGAAAATAAGATGGGATTCAATATTGGCAAGTGCAGGATACTGCACCTAGGGAGAAAGAACCAGCAGCATACCTACAGGCTGGGGAACTCCCTTCTTGTCAGCACAGAGGCAGAAAGGGATCTTGGAGTCATTATTGATTCCAATATGAACATGGGCCACCTGTGGTGGCCAGAACCATAGGGGTTACTATCATAAGCAATAAATATATGTTCGTGGAGACATCCAGGCAATTGTTTAGCCGTTAAGATTAGCTAATGCAAAACTTGCAAGTTTGCAACCTGCAAGTGGAATTTGTCTGTCACAGTTTAAACAAAGTGTTGAATCTAACTGTTTGCAATGATCATGGGCCCCAAAAATAAGCAAACTACAAAATTAGCAAATCTAACAGGTTTTTTAAAGGTCATCCATGACAAGATCTGACCACCTAATATAATTAGCACATTCCTAGGAATCCAAGAAATAAAAACCAGGGGTTGAGTTTGGGCAGGTAAAGCTAATTTCAAACCTCAAAGTAATGTGGTGTAATTTGCTTATTGGGTGAACCCGAGTTTGGGCAGTAACCTTTCACGATAATTTCTAACATCTTTTGATCCCATAGGGTAACAGCTGTACCAAGCCTGGACCCCAGACTCCCAGTGTGAGTGAGGACTGGATCCTGACCAAGGGACTTTCCCGGTGACCCCTCAGACAGCATCGATCAGGAATACCTGACTTCATTGGAACAACTTGGCATGCACCTGGCATAGAGGGACTGCCAATAAGTTGCCACCTCATGTGGGAACCCTTTGTCGTTCTATCTGTTGTTATCATTCAATATTAGCTCTTTATTATTGTATTATGTTTGTCACATTAACCTTTCTGTTAACTGTTGTATGCTAAGTTGTAAGGAAATTTGCTTTTACTTCACTCCCAACTTGCCTCCTCAATCCTGAACCCAGCAGCTTAATGGCTGATACACTCACAGCGCTGAGCCAGCCTGTGACAGCTGCCAATGTGAGGACACGGTCAGTAAGGCTAACCGCAACTTGTCATGCATCCACAGACTCATCATGAGTAGGTCCAAGGCAGTGATCCTCCCCTTCCATGCAACATTGGTCAGGCTGCAGTTGGAGTACTGCATCCAGTTCTGGGCACCGCACTTCAAGAGAGATGTGGACAGCATTAAGAGGGTCCAGAGGAGGGCCACTCGCATGATCAAGGGGCAGCAGGGCAAGCCCTATGAGGAGAGCCTGAACCTGTTTAGCCTCCATAAGAAAAGGCTGAGAGGGGATCTGGTGGTTGTCTATAAACTTATCAGGGAGGACCAGTGGGGAATGGGAGAGGCTCTGTTCCCCCAGTCACTACCCGGAGTAACTAGGAATAACAGCCACAAGTTGATCAGGAGTAGGTTCAGGCTAGATATCAGGAAGCACTATTTCACAGTCAGGGTGGTTAGGATCTGGAACCAACTTCCAAGGGAAGTAGTGCTTAATCCTATGCTGGGGGTCTTCAAAAGGAGGCTAGATAATCACCTAGCTGGGATCATTTGATCCCAGCATTCGTTCCTGCCCATGGCAGGAGGTCGGACTTGATGATGTGCCCAGGTGCCTTCTGACCCTACCAGCTATGAAACTATGACTCAACTGACTTCATGGCTCATTGCAGTCTACTTGGTTCCTTCTCAACTCTTCACTCCACATGTGTTAACCACTCTCTCTCCTTTTTAATGGTGTTTCACTAATCAAAGTGGCCTCTCTTCTGCCATTCTGCTGTTTTCTGCTCTTGAAAATGAACCAGAAGACCGTTTTTAATTCTAACTAAAAAATTTAACTCATGGATGTGCTGCCAAGGTGCTCAAGATGGCTTGGTTTTGTTTTATGAATCTGAGGGTATGTCTACACGTGCATTTAAGTATGCCTAAATTTCATGAGCATTAAGCTAATGTGCATTAAGCAATTTTTGGCAGGTATCTACAAGTGCAGGGTTATGGCACTAAAATTACTCCCAAGTCCCTGCAGCCGTGCCATACGCACCTGTAGCCATCAGGGAGGAGCTCCAGCCCCTAGCGTCATGGCTGCCAGCACTTGGCAGCCATATTGAAGCCAGAGCTAGATGGCAGCACCTGGAAGCCATTTGGGAAACTCTGATCCCTGGCCAGCCCCTTCCCTGCCCAGAAGCCATGTGCCTAGTGCAGGGGCAGTTCCCTCCTGGCCCATCCTGCCTCTCCAGGGCTGATTCAACCCCTACCTGTGCCAGCAATGCCCAGTGCCCCATTGCTCCATCCCAGCCCCTGCCAGGAGTGTGTGACTAGCACCACACACTCCTGCTGGCCATGGTGTTGGCCCAGGTAGCCCCAGCAGGCCCCCCCTCACCCAGGCCCCAAGACAGCTATGCACCCACCAGCAGGAGCCAGGGCACTGACTAAAGGAGGCCCTTCCCGACCCTCTCCTCTTGCACTCCCCTCTTCAGTCCACCAGCCCTACCACCCACATCCACCCTACCCACTACCCACCTCCAGCACCACTCTCAAGACATGCACATGGGTGAAACAAAAAATCTTTATTCCCCTCACAACATCCATCCATCCATCCCTCCTCCATCCCCCCTCAACAAACAGCAACCCCTCCCCCCCATCCAACAGGGCCCCTCCACCACAACACCCATCCACCAACAATAAAAAATGGCTTACAGGTACAAAACTGTATACAGTAAAAGCTTTGTTATCCAACACCCGTAGGGAATGGGGGGTGCTCAGTAATGAAATATACTGGTTTATTGTTTCTGCCACCACGTCCGGGGCATCACTGCCCCTTCCGCTGAATCACCTCCCCTCCTGCGGGTCCTGAGGGACAGGGAGGCAGGCCCCGCACAGCCTGCTTTGCTCCAGACTATGGGGGCTCAGCAAAATCAGAAGTGCCATGGTGGGCACTTCTGGTTTCACTTTTGCCTTACAGCACTTTTACCTTACCCCACCCTGAGCTGTAGGGCTCAGCAAAACCAGAAGTGCCATGGTGGGCACTTCCGGTTTCACTTTTACCTTGCAAGCTGGCATGCAGGTTAATAGAGCATGTTGGCTTATAAGGTGCCAGTTAAGGCAGCTTTTACTGTACATGGGAGAGGCTATTTACAATCTTTTGGATTTTCAAGCCCAGAATGGTGGGTAGTAGCGGGGAAGGGCTAAGGGGCAGGCCCCCAGGACAGGTGCCTAGCACTCCAGCCCCTGGATATTCCCCAGGGCAGGGCTCAGGCTGGCCCCCTAGTGGCAGGGCAGAACTGAAACTAAAGTTAGTGCTGGATCACATCTTCATCTGAAGAAGATGATTAACTTGAAAGCGCATTAACATACCACGCATTAACTTATCGCACCTAAATTTGATACCTGCATTTCCAGGTATCACATTTAGATGCAATTAGCCTAAGTTTCAAAGTTTCATAGTAACTAGGGTCAGAAGGGGCCTAGAGCAGGCCATCTAGTCTGACCCCCCGCCAGTGGCAGGAACGAGTGCTGGGGTCACAGGACCCCAG